>JBBMOJ010000017.1:0-190742 GCA_038090695.1 Sclerotinia spermophila
TCGAGAGATCTCTAGACACTTCCACGTGACCCTAGAGGCAGCTCCCGTAACATGAGGCCCCCTTATTGTAGATAAGAGGGTGAATAAATATGAACCCCCGATTAGTCTGTTCATAGCCACTAATAAAAGTCGAAAGAGTTGAATCACGTGCATCGCTATCGCTTAATCCATTAGCGCACACAACACACTGAGGATGGCCAATTCTTGAATGATTGATTGACTTTTCGAAATTCTTCCCCGACACAATTTTTTCAAATCGTCGCGACAACTGCAAAAAGTAAGTTACATCTTCAAATCCTGCTTGCTATTTCAAAACATCATAGATCTATCTCTCAAGATCATTGTTCGCCGCCGAGTGGGATTGATTGCGCATTTTTTTTTCTCCCAGCGCTATCTCATATGGACTCAGAATAGCTTCAACCTTCAACAACATAATTTAGAAATTTGCTAACGTCTCATAACAACAGTGGGACGCGTGATTCGCAACCAAAGAAAGGGTCGAGGCTCAATCTTCACAGCCAACACCAGATTGAACAAGGCACCCGCTCAGTTCAGAACTCTCGACTATGCTGAGAGACACGGTTACGTCCGTGGTGTCGTAAAGGACATCATCCACGACCCAGGACGTGGTGCTCCTCTCGCCAAGGTTGTATTCCGCGATCCATATAGATTCAAGCTCCACACCGAGACCTTCATCGCCAACGAGGGAATGTACACTGGTCAATTCATCTACGCTGGAAAGAACGCCAACCTCACAGTCGGAAATGTTCTCCCTCTCGGATCCGTTCCAGAAGGTACCGTTATCTCCAACGTCGAGGAGAAGGCAGGAGATCGTGGTGCGTTGGGACGTACCTCCGGTAACTATGTTACCGTTATCGGACACAACCCTGATGAGGGCAAGACCCGTGTCAAGCTCCCATCCGGTGCCAAGAAGGTCATTAAGAGCAGCGCCCGTGGAATGATTGGTATTGTTGCTGGTGGTGGAAGAACCGACAAACCTCTCTTGAGTACGTTTTCAAAGGCCCAATCGACAAGAAAGAATATGAAAAGTTGGGTGTACTGACGGTTTATACAGAGGCATCCCGTGCTAAGCACAAGTTCGCCGTCAAGCGTAACTCATGGCCAAAGACTCGTGGTGTTGCCATGAACCCTGTTGACCATCCTCACGGAGTATGTAAAATCTGCCAATTATCCCAGAATCAAGCGCTAATAAGAAATAGGGTGGTAACCATCAACATATTGGTAAAGCATCCACAATCTCAAGATACGCCGCACAAGGTCAAAAGGCTGGTCTTATTGCTGCGAGAAGAACTGGTCTGTTACGTGGTACCCAAAAGGTCAAGGATTGAGCGAATTGAGGGGGTTTTCATTGTTTCGGATATGTTGGGCCTGCATCTTTGTAATTTGGGATGGATCTCAGCGAGGATGACAGAAAAGACCTTTTGTGTTCTGGCATGATTTACTAATGATCAGGAGATCGTGATGACATGTTAACAGACATCCATGCAAAATGAATTGATAGCTTTTCTACCAAGTTGATTTCAACAATTTTGAGCATTTTAGTTCCCAGTGACTAGATTTCTCTTCAGTAGGACATTCATTTATTCTGTAATTTCAAAAGGACCCTGATTTATTATATTGCGAACTGTGGGAACAATAGATACTTCGTGGCTCCCATTATAATCTACGATACTCCATGAAAAGATTCGTTCCTAGCTGTGGGACTTGGTTTCTCGGAAGCCGAGCTAAATGTCAGCCCCACCATATCGTTCTTCATCGCGCCGTAACCCCGCAATTAAAATATAACAACCTAAAATATACGAGTACCATCAGAGCTATAGTAACGATGTCTGGAACTAAAGAATACGCCCTTCTTTGCTTGGAGAACCCATTGCTTGGTAAGTAGAGATATACCTTCACCCATTTCTCAATGTTCCACCAATGGACGCACAATCAATAGAAAAGCTTCCAACAGCTTCGACTGTGGTAGAATTTGGAGACTCGAGTCCTTCTATTCTCAAGGAAAAGAGCTATCTTCATCAAAACTTTTAGCCTCAGCTTCTGTCAATATACCTGTTCAACTGTAACTAACTCCATCCCCCAGATATTCAAGCTCAAGGAGATCAAGCCCTTCTCGACAAATACGGCCTCAAACCCAACGATGCCATCCTCGCCGAAGAAAAACATGCCCCCATCTACGAAGATCTCCTCAACAACTACTCTGCCAAACTGATTGCCGGAGGTGGAGCCCAAAACACTGCTCGCGGAGCACAATACATTCTCCCTCCCAACAGCGTTGTATTCCTTGGCGGAGTCGGTGACGACAAATATGCCGCCATCTTACACGATGCCGTGAAGACCGCTGGTCTCCGTGTTGAATACCGGGTTGATAAGACCCAGCCCACTGGACGTTGTGGTGTTGTAATCACTGACCACAACCGATCTATGTGTACCGATTTGGGTGCCGCCAATCATTATGATTTGGAACACTTGAAGTCTCCCGAGGTCTGGAAGCTGGTTGAGAATGCTACACACTACTTTGTTGGTGGATACCATTTGACTGTTTGTCCACCAGCTATCCAAGCTCTTGCTGAGGAGGCTGCCAAGAATAACAAGACATTTGTCTTCTCTCTTTCTGCACCATTTATTTCTCAGTTCTTCAAGGAGCCTCTTGATGCTACTGCTCCTTACTGGGATTATGTTATTGGCAATGAGACTGAGGCTTTGGCCTGGGCTGAAAGCCATGGCGTTGAGTCTAAGGATATCAAGGAGATTGCTAAGGCATTAGCTGCTTTGCCAAAGGAGAACAAGAAGAGAGAGAGAGTTGCCATTATCACACAAGGAACTCTTCCTACTGTTGTAGCTGTTAACGGACAAGAAATTAAGGAATACCCCGTTCATGCTATCGACAAGAGCTTGATCAACGATACCACAGGCGCTGGAGATGCTTTCGCTGCTGGCTTTACTGCTGGTTTGGTTGCTGGAGAATCCCTCGACCAGTGTGTCGATCAAGGACAATGGTTGGCTAAGTTGAGCATTCAAGAGTTGGGCCCTTCGTAAGTTTTCCTTTTTTTTCAATGCTATACATGCACATCACATTCAAAATGTCCAAAATTGGTGTACACTTTCATCAAATTGTCTAGATTACGGACTAACGATATTTGCAGATTCCCCTTCCCTAAGCAGACTTACAAGCCAGCCAGCCAATAGATACCTATAAGCTATTTCCCATTCTGATTCTCGACGGCGTTCGGGTGATGGTTTCAACAACAGGAGCGTCTACAATCGAAATGATGTAGTGCATGATGCATTGACCTTAAGATCCTCCACGATCAATTCTTAGAGCTAGCGTGTTTTTTAGAAACCCAATTAAACGTTATTTATTGATATCTGCTTTGATAACTCTCAGTTACAGCCTCTGACTGTGGTCTTCTTACAATGTGCCCATGACATCTGTCCGCTGATGATTGCTGATAAACCCTGATAATAACCTGGACTGTGTAAGAGTAACAACATCTTACCGGTTAGTGAAGACAGACGCAAGAGGGGTGTCGGATGAACGTATGGATGACGACGATGCTGGAATGGTGATTTGTAATGAACCTTCAATGATTCATGATAATAGCTCGACCTCAGCCTCGGCGACCTTGTCCAGCGGGTGGCGTATGATTGTACTTGTCATTTCCAGACTGACTGTTCCAGATTGAGCTCTGTAACATTGTACTTCGATCAAAGTCGTTCGCAACTGGATAAGTACTATTATCATGGCCATTGAATGATGGGTGACCCAAGGTTCCACCGTAGTTTGCCTTCGGTGGCGAGTTGTTCGCGTAGATGCTACTGTTTGTTGACAATCCTGATGACGAGATTGACATGGATCCAAATTGCTTCGTCAATGACTCCTGCAACATTTGGTTGACTGGCTTAGAGGCATCGAAAGATGAGAGCTGGTTCCTCGTATTGGTTGCAACACCACTTTGTCGATGCATACCAGTCATGTTGTCAAGGGCCGCAACAGCAGCAAGCTGGTCTTTACTGGTTGAGTAATTCATTGATGAGAATCCACCAGAATCTGAAACCTTTTCGGGGCTCATGGGTCGAAGCTCATTAGGCTTAGGTGTGAAGGGCGAGCCCCAGATTCCAGGTAAACTGGGGAAGGCCTTGGTGGGTGTTATATGGTTACTTGCTGATGGACGTGTTCTTTCAGAGCCAATGGGCGCAAATACCGAATTTGCAGTGGAGCTGCCCATGCCATAAGACGTATCGTCACTAGGGGCAAGACTTGCAGGCTCAAGTAAGTCGTCTACCATGCGATTCATTTCATTATCCATGATGCCCATAGAGTCTGATGCTACAACGACCTCGTTGCTGGTGTTCGCGTAGTTCTGCACCGCGTAAGTTGGTTTCGCTGGCTGACTTGGTATTACAGAACCATTTGACGGGGCTATGGCAGCGCTTTCAATACCATAGACAAATCTACTATCATCGGTCATCATGATTGGACATGGTTTTTCAAAATGGAGAGCCATGCCAGCACGTAAGATATCCCGGATACGAGCATAATTCTCGTTGTGGGATTGCCTAACGATACCGTCGGAGATACGAGCTTTCAAAAAGCCATCGTCTTTATTGTAGAGGCTGTATTCTTCCAAACCATCTGGCAAATCTCGAAGCGGTTTGAATCCAAGCGTCTGCTCGTCTTCAGGCAACAAATATGAAAGATAAGGAAGCGATGCGACAGGAAAGAAGCCGACAAGGGCGGAAAGTGCATCTGCAGCTGTCTTCCACATTCTCTGAATATGACCGATCAATGGACCTGTAGACTCCCGGTCAACTCCATCTCCAAGACCGACAAGCAGGAGACGCTGGGAGATAATCCAAGCGAAATATTGTCGGATAGTAGGGAGGACCCTAATTGCGACTGGGCTGAGTTTTTCGAAGGTATCGCCAGATGAATCTGTGGCAGTTAAAGATTCCAGATTTTCTGCCTCGGCTGCATCAGCAAGCTCTGATATAAGTGCTTGTAGCAGGACGCAGAATACTTGGAGGTTGAAGCCAAGAAGAAAATAGAAAGACTTTTTGAGGTCATCGGTTACACCACCCTCTGCTTCTACATATCATGTCAGAATCTTTACACGGAAAACGAAATCAAGATAAAATGGATCAACTAACCAGTAAGCCTCTGGGTCGCCAGATAATTTGCAGCCATATTTATCAGCACCAGCTTGTTTAAAGTTTCCTCAAAAGAGTGATCTTTCAAAGCCGAGACCAATTGTCCCAAAACTTCATTCTCTAGTTCTCCTTGCGTAGAAAACTCAACACCTTTATAGAACCTTGCATGTAGTCTCACGAACCAGATGACAAGAGCGGACTCAACAGGCGCTGGGCGACGTCTACTCTGCCTTTCCTTCTCCCAACTAGTAGATATTTTTTTGTATTCGATAGCCAAATTTCCGCGAGCCAATGTATGGGGTTCTTTGACAGCAACTGCACGTAACAGGTGGTACAATGCATCGAGATGGCTGCCATCAGCGAGAGCAATAACCGCCATCTGGTTGTGGGCATTTCCAGAATCAGGATAAAGAGCTTCAGCTAGAGAATAGTATCCCAGGGCAGGGTCCCAGCTGCGCTCTTTGATTCTTAAGTCGTTTCGATATCTACTCAAGTCTCCGAGACGAAGTAGGGTGAAGTGACAGGAAAGCTTAAGCAGATGTTCAAGGGTTCTGCCAGCTTTGATAGGTTTGTCGACAGACAGTGGGCTCAAAGAAAGACGATTTGCGATACGTTGCAACGCAGGAAGAGGGCCAAAGTGAGAAGCAACACGCTGGATGTATCCCTTGTAGAAAAACTGGCTCTCCTTGAGGAAATCGACATAGTGCTTCTCTAGCTTTCGGCGCTCTACAGCACGTCGTTTCTGATCGGCAGAACGGTAATGAGCTACGAGCTTTCGATATCGAGAATTAATCAGACTATGCGAGTCCCAGAGACGGTGTTGTACACGCTGCTTAGTAGCATATTCGAAATCGCCAAAGATAACAGCTTCACAAGCAATGCGCAACCTAATGCAATTAGAGTGGTGCGATAAGACAAGAATGCAACAACGGACTGTGTGAGAAGATGTTGAATATCTTCAAATGTAGGGGATTCTTTATTCAACTGCGATTGTAGCTCCTTCTCAATCTTTTGTGCAACGCTGAAAAGATGAAAGTTAGTATAAAAAGACGACATCATATATTTGCGACTGCGACAATAGGAACTCACAGCCAGTTTTGTTGAATAGAAGGTTTATCCATAGCTAAAATTCCTCGGGAGATTGTATAGAACCCCAAGGTTGACTTATTGTTAGGTTGATTTTTGTCTTCCTGTGCCAGAATAAAAGTTGTAGGAGTTGGCCATGGAGTCTGGTGGGAAAAGATAAATGTGAGGGAAGGTCACAAAATTGGAGTTTGGGGAAATTTGCAAAAAATCAAGGTGAATATAATTTGATGAAATTTAATTCACTATTCGATTATCGCTTCAAGGAATGAAGCAAGATTGATATGACAAAAAGACTGTATGGTCTTTCTGAGCCTTATGCTTATGAGAATACATGAGGAGAGTGAGGGGAGAAAATAGATGATGAGTTATGATTGAAGTGATGGCTCCTACTGGTAAGTTTAGTAAGTTTAGTATAATTTCCCTTATTTTTCTGCCGTATCACATGCTTTACCGCCTTATGTTTTACGCCAAGACAATCTAACAGTTGATTACGCTGTACCGTAAGATTCCAATAAATACTGGTGTACTCGTACCTTCCAGTATATCAGAGATTCCCACATGGCACATCACGATATCAACAATTCGTTGTCACAAAAAAAAGCAATAATAATCAAGTCAAGAGTATGAGACCGGTACATTGTTAAATATCACTGAGAAAGTGCGACTTCTATTCACAACTCCCCATTCCCACCTTCCTAGGTCTCAACCCTTAAGTCTCTACGCCACTTATACTCACCGATTGGCTTCGATATCTTGACTATAGGTGAGGACTTTAATCATCGAAGGTAAAGAACGGGAATCAGAAGCAGAGGGAAAACTATTCTTCAATAATAGAGTAATCCCCCCGCATCTCATCACACTCTTTTCATTTTCTTTCATCTTGTTACACAATGACAAAACGTTTACGAGATGAAGAGTTTGATGGTCCTTCTCCAGATTCAGAGATTATAGAGACCCTCAATCCATCCGAGATACAGGAACCCCAAGCTACTTCAAATACTACGCCTCAAACCTCCTCCAAACCTGCTCACCTTAGTGAGGAGAGTGGTGAAGCTCCTACAGTAATGCGGTGCTCTTTGCCAGGTCATCAGCGGACATTATCCTTCTTCTCATTCGATGACTATGAAGTACATTACAAAAAGTCTCACATGAACAGATGCTTGGAATGTCGTAAGAACCTTCCTTCGGAACACTTCCTCAATCTTCATATCGAGGAAAATCACGATGCATTGGTTAGTGTTAGGAAGGACCGAGGAGAAAAGATTGTAAGATAATCCCTAAGCGTGTAAAATCTGATAGTCTGTAGCTACTGATTCTCGAATAGTATTCTTGTTTTGTTGAAGACTGTGATAGAAAATGCTCAACTCCTCAGAAGAGACGTATGCATCTCATAGATAAACATATGTTCCCTCAGCAGTATGACTTCGTCGTTGTGAATGATGGTATTGATCATAAAAGCTCCATGCTTAGATCAGGACGCCATGGTCATCGAAGACACAGCTCAGCAGCAACAACGAGAGTCGAAGAAGTTAAGCAACGCACCGCCACTGCTGAGCCAAGTCCGAACAATCAAGGCATCGACCAGGAAGGATTTACTAGTAGTCCCAATATTCCCCCAGCGCAGGCAGAAAATGATGCCATGGAAGGATTCGAGACAGCTGCACCAGTTCTTGAACCAGAAGATGATCAGATGAAAGGTTTAGAAAAATCCATGTCATCACTGAGATTTGTTCCGAGTAGTGTTAGATTCGGCAGGGGGCGTGGAAGGGGAAGGGGATTCAGCAGAGGCTAATGTGACATGGATTTACGGTTTATGATGTTATGAGAATTAAGAAAGTCTATAGTGGCACATGAGCAATTCTTTTACGGGATTGAACTCGTGACTTTCATGTAGGTTTGCAATATATGGTTGAGTAACCCTAGGATGTACGAGCATTGAACTCTATTGACAATTCAAGAAAGTCTATAGTGGCACGAGCACTTGTATTGTATGGTTGAAATTATGACTTCCACATTGACTTGCAACATATGGTTGAGCATCCCTCTAATGTACGAGCATTGAGCTCCGTAGGCATGTCCTCAGTAACGATTATGACCGTCTCAATGAAGTTGATTTGTAAAGGGGCTTGAAATATCTGGATTCCCAAACATACATACGACATTTGATTACCTGAAGATAAAAGTGTGAAAATAGTGGGTAGAATACGTCATAATATGCCTCATGAGCATCACTTACTGTGTGTGATGAATATACAAAGGATTTCGTTGAATAAAAATCAATTCATATTGGGTATCTGTATCCAAAGCATCCTCTATCCAGCTCCAAAACGCCAGCATCAATATTTACAATGCCCCTATCATCTTGTGGTATTAAAACAAACTCATACGAGCCCCCCAACTATCTCCTCTTGGGTTTATAGTAATCTGATAAGGAAAGGGATTGGCCTCGCTCGTGGTAATAGGTGGTATATGATCTTTCTCCATATTGACCGTTGTCACAATCTTCATTGCCGCCTTCAGTAACATAGCCTCCATCGCATTCCTGACCTTTGCTCGTTCTGTAGAGCACGGAGTGAGCCGGCCGTAGCCATATCATAGAGTATTGGAGGGTTCTTACCACTTTCCGTTCGCGGAGTAGCTAACGTAACATCCAAAGTCCACTGTTCCCAACATACCTCTTCCTCCTGTATTATCCAAGTTAGCAAGGAGGTGTTTGAATAGAAAGAATGCGATCCGGATGATCGGAATTGCATTCCAGAATCAGCATACTCCTTTCGTAAACCAAGCCTTTCTTCGCCTTTTCTCAAAGAATTGAACAGCCATTTGTCCTCTTACGCCAGTGTTTCTCGCGCCAGATTCTGAGGTGGTGTCTAATTGCCGCACGAGAGCAGCGGTCCTTTGATCGATAAGTGTTTCAATTTCAACATTCTCAATGTATGGCAGAGTCATGTCAAGAACATCGCGAGATTTTGGTCTAATAGAAGGGAAGAAACGCTGGAAGAAAATGGTATGTAGAATGCCTATATGTGAGTTTGAGTTAGCAGGCGCATAATAGTAACATGCCAGGTTGGTGAAGATAAGAAAACACAGTATCTACTTGCCTCTAATGACCTCTTTCACCGAGGTAGGGTCAGCAAACACCTCAATAATATATTCTGGTGGTCTGCGCTGGTCCATCGCCACTATTCAGTCTTCTCATCTGTGTTTGTGTTTGTTGTTTCCAGAGTTCGATCGTGCACTTTATAAAAGCTTTGCACTTGAGCTTTGGTCGTTTGGGCCTTTGTGCATTCACATGGAGGGGTAAGGAGTTGTGCAGTAGATGCAATAGTGTAAAGTCAATTCCTTATCTGTATGTATATCAATGGGTCTGTCAGCCGAGTTGTGGCTGGCAAATTAACAAACATCCTCGGCCTGCAGAGACAACAACAAAGGGAGCTTTCCTCACATTTCAAGGCTCCTTAGGGAAACTTTATGATTAATCTTATCATTTCAACATCAACATTATTTCATTTTCTTCACATTTTCGACCTTTTGAACAATCATTCGTTAACGTTATGTGATTGTAGTTTCATTCTTTTTCTTTAAAAGAACAAAATCATGAATTCCGTTCGCAAATGGGCAAGGAGAAATAGAACTCCCCTTGCGATTGGTTTTGGGGTGATTGGTGTAGGCTATGTAGCTACTCAGTACGTGCTAGGAAAGATTTCTGATGCTCGACAACGTATGAGTAGTGATCGTATAGCTCGAGAGAAGTAAAGTTTGATATCCACTGAGATAGTGATTTATGCTTATCCACTTATTTTTAGTCTTCGGCGTCGATTTGAACAAAATCAAGAAGATTGTACATACACCGTCTTGGCCCTCTTGCCCACCGCCACCGAGAACATTCTTGCAGAGTTGAAAACGGAGAGAATCACCGACGAATTGCAACAACAAAAAGCTGCAAAGCAGGCACGAAATGGAGGTGATCGTCGATCTGATTGGGGTTCCAGTCCTCCTAGTATTACCGATGATGATGGCAGAAGTATGGCGAGTTTTAGTGATAGTGGAATGCATATAAGTCAGCTTGGAATACCTTCAGGATTAGAGTCAGGCGTTGATGGAGCACAAGATGGAGGGCAGCAAGGAGAGCAGCAAGCGCAAAAGATCAAAAGGTCGAAGATGCAATTATGGAATGATCTTAAGATTAGCTGTAAGCAAATTGGGTTCGATTTCGCATGCACTGCTAACATCTGCTAGCCATTACGCGATCTTTCACTTTGATATATACACTCTCTCTTCTCACACTGCTCACACGAATACAGCTCAATCTCCTAGGACGTCGCAGTTATCTTTCGAGTGTAGTCTCGTTAGCTACTGGTGGCGTGGAGCAGTCAACAATAAGCTTGGAAAACCACGATGATGACAATTCAGATCAAGCTTATGGAAACGATTTCGAGACGAATAGACGATACCTGACATTTAGCTGGTGGCTACTTCATAGAGGGTGGAGAGATGTTATGTTCAAAGTTGAAGCTGCGGTGAAAGAAGTGTTCAAGGACACTTCTATCAGAGAAGAGCTCACCATGGCTAAATTCTCCGAATTGACACTTGAGGTCCGCAAAAAGGTGGAAGGAGCCACTCCCGAAGACAGACAGGCCACTCGCTGGTTACAATACCTCCTGCCCCCTCGAGACCAAGAGGATTTCGTCATCAAAGAATCCGGCATGAAAACTATGGAGCCTGAGACACCTTCATCGTCCCCCCTATCACCACTGAGACGACTCCTCGATGAAACTTCGGATCTCATCGACTCTCCACCATTCTCTCACGTTCTGACTATGCTCCTTGATGCCGGTTTCTCCACTCTTGTTGAACAAAAGATCGCTCAGCAAAGCTTCAAGATTCCTTCTCAACCTGAAGAGGCTCGTGTTACAGAAATTGTTGAGCCCAAATCGGTAAAGCTTCCATTGATTTTAGCGGTGCTTACGAGACAGGCTCACTCAATTGGAAATGGTGTGCCTAACGAGTACCTTCAAGCCATGGAGCAGGTTAGGGAATTAGAAGCTTTTGCCGCTGTGGTTTACTCTAGTCACGAGAACGAGATTAATCCAATCGACGACTTCGGGAGTGCTGTGTTGGTGCCAAAGAATGGCTTGGGCGAATCCGAGATGAACGCCATGGCTTCGAATGGCCAAGATAGTCTTACAGATGTGGGAACTGCAAGCAGATTTGAAAGTGCGTGGGGAAAAGCGGTAGATCCTGCCGACAAAGCGACGTCTTTGTAGATTGGAACTGAGCGAGGGTGTTACAAATTCGATGGAATATTTGGAATATGGGAATCATTACTGGGCAAGGTTGCGGGAAATTTATTGGGGCGAAAGAAGACACGAGCTATGTAAAAGATACCAAAATAATGGCATAATAATATCATCTTTGAAACCTTTTGAGAGCTATATCATCTGCCCTATCCGGCTTGGCCCACTCCGATGTATATGCCATGATTTGATTTCTAAAGTCCAGGGTACGAGGTATTTAAGAATAAGAGACCATTTGATTTGTCGATTGATTTGTCAGATCCACCCTCATATTGAAGAGTGACATGAGACATATCATCGTGGAAACCATTTGATTATCAAATTTGAACCCGGTCCGCTTCAACGATGTTATTTGATCAACCCGGTAGAACTGAGCGTGTTCGAGTCTTAACTTCCTCGGGTTCTCAGGTCGGCTCCTATTTCAACTCCCCGTTCTACTAATGTGCCCACTTTAGCCTTGACTCCAATGTCCCCCGAACGCCTCAACCTGCAACCATGTCTTATTGTATTACAATTCATATTAAATGCTGTGCAACATCGAATATCCACTGCATGTAAATCATGAAATTCGTAACGCGCATTAGACATTAGAGAACGCCTTTCACGAATTGGTCGAGGGCCAGCTCGAAGAGTTCGTTTGCAACTCCTTCTCCACCGGGGTGCTCGACGGGGGACAGCGGGTTCTTGACAACTGCGAAGTATCAGCACATTGTAAAAATGATAATAGGGGGACCATACCAAATTCCACGTAAAGATTAACGTATATTTGATGTAGCACCTGCCTCATAGTTGGAGTTTGTGTGTCGGTGAGCATCACGAATTTGATATTCGTTGGCGTCTCATAGTAATGTAACTTATACTGTCCCGTTCGAAACGATATGAAGCTATCATCTGGTCCTCCTAGCTTTCTCACCATATTCCGCAGTGAGAATATAGTTCCAAATATCAATTTGGCATCATCTTGCGCACTCAACTTCCCAGGACGACTCTTCGGAACGGCAAGTTCTGGAACACTGATAGGAGGTATGGCGCTGGAGTTGCTGGAGCCGGAAATGGGTCGCGCAGTTGCGCCGGTGGTGGAGAGGGGTCGGTCATTATTGCGGTGCCAGAGTTTGGAATAGATGCATTCGGCTGAGGGAAGATTATTTAATGTCAATTGTATCTTCTAAGACGTGTGTTGACTTACTATGCCTATCGAATATGTAAAAGGAATACACAACCATGTTGAGAATATAGTGAGCGCAGTCTGAAGTATTACTTAATGTTGATATTCCCTTGGAACACTTTCGGCCTCGTAACTTATTAGAATTGACAGACAAGGCTTTGGAAATATGAAGGTATTATTATGTATGTACTCTGTGCAGTAAGGCTGGTTTATAAATGTTGGATAGATAATAGGCTTGAATCTGGTCCCATGTTCTCAAATTAAACAATAGTATACAGGTTAAACACACGCTATCAAATTAAGCTTTTATCAAGCTAAGCAAGCCTAATGCCTCTCTAATCCTTATAGCTAGAGATCGGCCGACCCCCTTGATCAAAGCTCCTCATTCGTCAAATTAATTTTTGATAGCCTTACCATTCATTCAATCTTACCTTTCTTCCAAGCTACTTCTCTCTTTGTCTTTCCTTTATTCGTCCTTCCTTCAACATAGCTGGACTCTTGGATATGGAGTGAAATCTTTCTCTTCTACAAAAATGTCTTCATTCGCTGGCGATTGTGAAAAACCAGGTCATCCGGGTGATATTACCCAGAAAGAGGCTGATGCGGGCATTCTTCCTTCTCATGGTAAGTGAGAGTTTACAATTACGCGACCATAGCCACCAAAAATCCTCTGCAATGGACACCAACTTACCAACTATATAGGCATTTCTCTCGATATACCTGGTGAATTAGTTGATGGTCGTCCACCTATGGTACAATACCTGTAAAGCGCCCCCAAATAACCCCTCCTTATCTTTATCTCCCACTAATGGATCTTGAAGTTCCACCCCCGCATATCAAAGTCCTCTTCGACACCATCGTCGCACTGCTTCTGCACACCGGCAAGTAAAAGTTAGGCTCAAGTCTCATAATCTGGTTGTTCGCATATAGACATATGCTGATTTCAAAAGGAAACGCTTGATGCAAGATCTGAATACATGAATAATGAAGAAGATGGGAGAGCTGAACACCACATTAATCAATATATTATCAAGGATGAAATTGGCAGGGGCTCTTTTGGGGCTGTCCATCTAGCGGTGGATCAGTATGGAACGGAATTTGTAAGGACTTGTGTCCTAAGCCATTGACCCTTGGTCTAATATTGGGTACATAGGCAGTCAAGGAGTTCTCCAAATCAAGGTTACGGAAAAGAGCACAATCGAATATCCTTCGAAGACCGCATTATGTCAGACGACCGGGACATCTCGCAGCAGGAAGTGGTTTCAATTCTCCTCTTCATCGCCATTCGGCCTCTGATATCCACATCGATGAGCAACAGGAACATCCTTTGTATTTGATCAAAGAGGAGATTGCTATCATGAAGAAATTGAACCATCCTAATCTCGTTAGTTTAATAGAAGTTCTGGATGATCCTGAGGAAGATTCTCTTTACATGGTTTTGGAGATGTGTAAAAAAGGAGTTGTCATGAAGGTTGGGCTTGGAGAGAAAGCAGATCCATATGACGTTGAAAGCTGCAGATGCTGGTTCAGAGATCTAATACTTGGCGTTGAATATCGTAAGTACCTACGGTAGTCTTCTGTTTTGTTATAATGGCTGACATTACGAAGTTCATGCTCAAGGCGTTGTGCACCGGGACATCAAGCCGGATAATCTACTTTTGACCGAAGACGATGTGCTGAAAGTTGTGGATTTTGGAGTTTCTGAGATGTTCGAAAAGGCTTCAGATATGATGACAGCCAAATCTACAGGGTCTCCAGCATTTTTGCCTCCAGAGTTATGTGTCACGAAGCATGGCGATGTTTCCGGAAGAGCAGCCGACATATGGTCCATGGGAATTTCATTGTATTGTCTGCGCTTCGGCCACATACCTTTCGAACGAACCGGGGTTCTTGAATTGTATGAGGCAATCAAGAACGATGAGGTTGACTACGAGCCGACTACTGACCCTCAGTTTGTCGATTTAATGAGAAAACTCCTAGAAAAAGATCCCAAAAAAAGAATTACTATGGATGAAATTCGCGTATGCTTCCCCTATACGTTTTACCCGAATACGGCTGACATCTAGTAGGGACATTCTTGGGTGACTAATAATGGAACCGACCCACTACTATCAAAGGAAGAGAATATCGCAAATTTGGTTGAGCCACCGAGTGAAATCGAGGTCAATCATGCAATAACCACTAAAATGAGGGGTCTTCTTGCGGTCATGAAAGCTGTGAAGAAATTCAAGTCTAAAATGGAGCAGAGGAGACCTAATGCCATTTCTGAGACATTGGGGAAAGGTATTCGTGTTCTGCACCCATCGATGGGGATGGCCGAGCAAAAAGAATCCGCGCTTCATAGATCCAAAAGTTCAGACCTCGAGGATAGACGTTTAGTTGAAGCGGCACTTGCCACTGAAGGTGTGCACCATGATGGAACATATCCATCGGCTGATGGTCCTAGGACTATGGCAAGCCGAATGGACTCTTCTAGTACAATTGTCGTGGATGAGGAGCCTATAGTCAAAATTCAACATCACAGCATCGTGAAGAACGATTCATCTAATTCGATAGCAAAACGTCCAGAACTTCAGGAGCAGCACTCTGGTGACAAGGGACATGCTCACGATCCTTTGGATGAACAGCCACTATACCTAGGGATCGGTGCCGGAGTTGGAGAAGACGATAGTTCATTAAGCGCACCCATACAAGAATGTATTGCTGAGTCCCCTACAGCAGCCGATTTTAGCATATACGATACTGCCTACCAACAAGAGGTCGATCGAATTCGTGCTGTCCGAGGCCACGCCGCTACTGTGTATTTGACGCGACGGGTAGATCATAAGAAGGAATATAAAGCTGATCGTTACATGAAAAATCTTCCACATCACACAGAGATGAAGGGCAAAATTCAAGAAGGATGGAAGGGTCTTCTGGATCGCGCCCAGGAAAGTAAGGATGAACGTTCTCTTCATGATAAACTTACGGAAGGTCATCAGGCTTTCTCCGAATTGGTGTCTAAGGCGGTAGAGAACACAAGGAACATGGGGAGAGATATTAGTGAGAGGGGTGGGGCTATTGAAAAACGGAAAGAAAAGGTTGTTGAAGAGGAGAAAGAAGAAGGGGAAGGAGAGACAGCATGATACGGATAGTCAAGTGAAGTTATTACTCTAGCAGGCGTTTGACGTGCGTTAGCGGTGAGTTGCCAGATGGCTTGATACAATTCTCGAATACCATAATTATGCAATACAAAATAATTTTTCCTCTTACTGCTGAGATCTAAGCTGCGAGTATTGGATTTATTGAGTTCTTGTGATATTATCAGGCGTGCCTGCTATTTCTTTTCGAGCATCCTACTATGTATACCGCACATGTTCTATTTCAGCGTCGCTGCCTCTACATTCCGGCCGTCTTTCTACTGCGTCCATTCTATCAGTCCGCGCTCATCCTCCATTTTACCCGAAGCGAGTCGGTCGCTGGGATGGAGAGAGATATGCCCTTGTTGCTAGCTAATCTGGACGTTTTCAATCTTGGACGTTACATCAAGGATCTTGGTCTAATTTGTGTTTTCAGAGCTCAACGGATATTGTCTTGTCGTGTAAAGTAAATGTGGGATATCACTGTCCGCTTTTGAAGTAATTCGTTAATTTCGACTGGGGATCTCGGATATTGTTTCTCCTTTCTCATTACTACTGTGACTACTTTTTTCCTGAAATGCAGATGCAAATCATGCAGACCTCCCCCCCCCCCCCAAAACGCGGCTGTTCAAACGCCAGCAATGGGCTGTAGATCCCCTCTCCAAGTATATCTGAAGTTTTTCGGAAGCCTGTCCTGAGCCTTTCTCGGCTATCTCTCTTACAAGGCGACCGCAAACTAAGTAATGCTGAGCTCCGAGACTTCTTCAAAATCCCTCCCTTGACCGCCATGATGCAATCGAGGGATGAAGGCCGCAACATTCTTTAATTTCCCTTCCATACTGTCCGTCTCTGAAACTTCACATTCAACACTCGCAGTCTTTGACCCAATAACAAACTGGATGTTTTCTATTCCCCCTTTCCTACCCATATACCTGAACGCCAAATGCCAAATACTGGTATCATCAGAGTAAACAAGGCAAATGATGCACCGCCAAATTGTTTTACTCCTCCTCTGTTATATCATTTAGGATGTCCCCTCAAATATTCCCATGACGTTCCCTGAAAGATGTTGGTTCTCTGGCCATCATTACCCAAATGGTACACATCAATCCCTTGCATGGAGCCAATACAGCTTTCGAATTCTGCATTCCATCCAAAAGAGCAACTATGATGAGTACATCCGCGAACAAGTTCTAAGAAAGCCGCTCGCCTAATCACTCGAAGCACAGCCTCTGCATCCGCAACTAACACATTGAATCTCCTGATCCTCCTTCAAATCTGCCTTCGGGACCCGGCATATGCAGGTAGAGTTAAAGTTTGTCTCTTTCGTTTGGACGCATTTAAGACAGCATAACTATATCGAATTACCCGTTAGTAAATCACTCAGACATGCATCCATCTTCCACTTCATGATTACATATAAAAAAGACATACCTTCTCATAACCCTCCTTCTTCCACTTCGCCACGAGCGTCGCATCGCATTGCCCGTTTTTCACACACCAATCATATAATTCTTTGCCGATCTTCTCTTCACAATACATATCCCAAACGTATCTACTCCGCTGATGATTTATCTGTGTGATTTCCCAAGTGGCTTGATGACGAGGACCAGTGGATGGCGGGGCTGCAATGGCATCTTTCATTTTATTGCTGTAGACTAGGAGGGAATCTTCAATGTCGCTGTAGCCATTGGGGGGAGCTTTGCGCTTGGAAGAGTGGCGGATGGCAGGCATGGTTGCGAATGTTATGTGGAAATCGTGGTATTTATTAGGTTGATATAGTTGTGGTAAATTATCGTAAAGTATCGTGTGATCTATCGAGGTTTGTAAAGTGAAATCGTAGTTGTGTGAATGACAACGAGGCGTATGAGTCGTAGCGGGGTGAAGCAAACAAGCAAGCTCTCATTCAAAAAATAATATGTCAGCCTCGAGCTCCCAGCTAAAAATTGAGGCTTGCCGCGTTCACGTGACATAATTTGTCCGGTCGCTTCTATCAAGGAACCTCAACTTTTGGGGACCAAATGGTGATTTGAACACAACGAATCAGCGACAATGGTTATTAATCCTACTCATCTTGCGCAGCGGACGCGCCAGTGTAAGTTGGTCTTCTTGTGCTTTATGGGTTATAGTACACTGGATTCGGCATAGAAGGAAAGCTAATTAATGCTGTAGCCGTCAACTGGACCGATGCGAAATCGAGAGTGTTGAAGAGTTATAGAGAATGGATTCGTGCTGTATGTTTGCTGTGTATCTGTGGGAAAAGCTGCAGGGAACGGTGGACGTGTAGAGATCATAGCAACTGATGGATGTTGATGTAGGCTCCGGAAATTCAAACAATGTACTCGCTCGGCATGCCGGTTTCGCAATTGAGGACGAAGATGCGGTCGGAGTTTGAGAGGCACAGATACGTGAATCATATTGGGACGGTAGATAAGTTACTGTATGAAAGCCATGCAGAATTTCAGGTACGTTGAAGAGCTTGGGAAAGTATATCTAGGGGTTGCTAGGGAACTCGATAGATGGAAGAGGGGCTGCACAGAGCATAGTGTACGCTATAGAGGAGTACTGGGCATGTGAGAAAGGATATTTGGCATCAGCAGCAACATGGAACATAGATTGCGGGCATTGAATGCAATGGGCTACGCATGAAGTGTATTTGCTAACATGTGGTTTACAGGAGACTTTGAACTACTGGAAGCAACTTCCTCACATCTTGAAGTATTTCCGAGCAGAAGAAGACCCTACTGCGAGATTACCACAGAATTTCATGACTGGTTTCCTAGAGGTATGTCGAAAAATTTTCTCCCATCTTCAACCCATTTCTGACCTCAATCACAGGGACGCAATTAGAAGTTGGTATCTTATTTTTGTCGCTTTGTACATATCCCAATGAACCTCAATTGAACTCCATGAAATCCTTCCCTTTTATGCGCCTTGTCATGCCGTGATATCTAAGTTATCGACCCCAATATATTACGTTGTTCACGACTCCATTCTGGAGGCATACTGCTCCCGTGCCGCTGTGAATTTGTCGGCAACCACGTCACAAAGATCTATCAAATCATCCAACCCTTTTCTTAAAGCATCTTCAGCTGAATTATCTATTTATCCTATTAGTCAATTGTCGCTACGCAATCTGGAACGGGCAAATCTGACCATATGTTTGAATTCGAATGTTCATTAACTCTTCCGAAGGATGTGGTATCGAATAACCGCAAAACTCAACATCGGGACTTGAAAAAAGCATTAGTATGATTGAGCAAAGAACTGGCAGGCTACCAGAAACTTGACATACTTCTTCATGATGATGTATCTTAATGCATTCCCTAATGTATGATCTTCCTTCTTAAACTCAAAAGATGCAGCTTTGTCACTCGAGCCAGGGAGCTGACGTCCACCAATTAGCACATACTCCTAACAATACTGCCGCAGTTTTCCTCAAAAGAATTGTGCGCTCTTACAATACGTAGTCTCTGTTCCTGGAACATCATCGCCGCGGGGTTGTGAGGATCTTCGCGCATGAGGGTTTCGCCTTCAGTTTCTGCTGGCACTTCCGACATCGAGACATCTTCCGCGGGTGCTGGTGCAGATGTCTCTGCTTCCTTCTTTCGTGGTGCCATTATCAGTCTACTTGGGGGGTATTATCGTGAGATGGATGGGCGCAAAGGAATGTTTAATTGGTGAAGAACTGCAAGATTGATAATTTTGATAAATTTTATCGATGATCACGTGTAGATAAGAGATTTGATGATTGTTTAGGCCTGAGGCCATCTCACTTGGGACTATAGGTATGGTAGGTGGAATCAGATTTCCCCATCTATCTTCCCTTACTACTTTCCATATGGATTTTGCTCTTTCCTAGAATTTCTGTGGTTAATCTGTAGGATCTTCATTTGCCTCCTCCCCTTTCCTGGGATTTGCTGGGGTTCCCAATAGGGCTAAGAATGTTTGAAAGTACAAGATATCGTTTGTTCTTGATAATTTAGAATACTCGTGCAACTTTTGATAGGCTAAAAGTGCCAACCTTGACGCTCAGTGGCGGCGAATGAGCTTCAACCGTTTAATGGCCTTGGGTTTATGTATGACCCGAGGAAAAGGTTAAGCTATAGAAAGGGGTTGTCTCGATAACGGCAACGTCATATATCTTATGGCCTCAGCTTAAGGAGGATGTTGCTCTAGGCTGTTTTACACTCGCGCGCGGCAAAGGGAGATTGGGAAATATTTGATCGCCCATTGGTAGGTTAATCAAGACTCAAATTTCTTGAGGAGAGAAAAAAATCATTATTGCCAAATCTGGGGTATCTCTGCAATATGCCGGAAACGATACGACACATATTTCACTCTTCGGAGGACTGTACAAATTCGACAATCCAATGTGTTCCAAAGATGCCGTTGGGAACTTGGGACAGGTTCCACTACATACAACACATAACAGAGTCACCTGTTATGAGTACCAAACAGTATTGTGGCGCAGGATTAACGAATGGATTTCTCACGATTACCACATCTTCTGGTGAAGTCGCACACAGCCTTGCCACGAATAGATGCAGATGTTCCATGTCCATGTCCCATGTCCCATGCCCATTTTTGATCTGTTGAGTTGATAACATTCCTCAATTTTTTTCTCCAGAAGATGAGACACACATGACCCAATCAGCGACCATTTTATTCCACTTTAATTTATCTTGCCTTATTTATTATTTCTACTCCACGACGTGAGCTCGTTCGCAAATATTCCTTCTTTCTCTCCTCTTTAAACTTCTTAACTAACGCATCTCCTTCATGTGGGGAAGTTTGATTGGAGGGAGAAGCTGAGCCGTGTTTCAAGAAAAGGTCATTCATGGAGCCATTTGGTTGGCTATTTTATGACTAGGGTATCAATTTGTCAAACACAACCGTCGCAGTTCTAACAGGGATCCTTCGGGCCATATCTGCATGGACCACTTTTAATGGTAGGAGGGGCTCGCTGGCTGTTTCCTTCAAAGCTGGTTTCGGCTCTTACTTGCTTTAACTAGCTTCGAAAGTTCGTTGTTCAACGAATGATCATCGACTCGGAGCTGTCAAACCTGAAAGCTGTCTTTGTTGATGCGCATCTTATTGGTCTCTGATTGCGAGTTTATGAAGCCAAGTCAGCTTTCTCCTGTCACGTACACCTTTTGTGGCTCTTAGGTATTCAGTTATAATACGTGCTTGGGAGGAATACGAATCTGTTTGAGAGCGGACACCCCGAGCAGTAAATCATTCCCCATCCTTATATCCCAACTGGGAATGACCTTCCCATCGCTGAAGCTCACCGTCTTATCAGGATAATTATACATATTGTGTCGTCTGAAAGAAGAGGGGTTTGTGTTCACAGACCATGCTTATCCTGAGAACACACAATTGATCGTCAGGGCCGCAAGCGAGAGATATTGAGCATCAAAAACATTCTACAAATCAGAACTTTTTGATGCAATTATCCGGATGAATGTGATAGAGAGAGGCATTACAGGCAATATTCACATGCAAGATCTAACGATCATCTCAAACTCGTGTGATATAAATTGAACTTTCGCCAGATCAAGACTATGCTTCATTTCACAAAATTATCATTGAAACGAAAGGGACAACCGATAAGCTAATGATAATGGTGTGCAATTTGGATAAAATTGATGCAGGGCTAGCAAGGGTTTCACTAGGACATTATGAAATATTGAATGTACAGATCCTGCAGATCAGAACTACAAGGGTTGAAACTCCAAAAGCATGGAAAACGATCTCTAGAGTGTTGGACTGTGAAAAATCTTTCGAGGAAGTTTGGTGGATGCTTTAGAACACAAGAACAAAAGTAACATATAGCTTTTCTTTTTCTGCCTTGGCCCTTTAAGAACGAGCTGAAACTTTCCAACGGCATTTCTTACATCAATGATAAATCCTGATGATGTCTTATATTCATTGGAAGAGAAAATGATAGCCAAGACAATCAGGATTTGATTCATGTGTGTGATAGCCAACCACATCCACCAGTGAATTAGCAGCTGCCAGATCTAATCTACTACAGTACATATTTCCTTCCTGGAACTTTCCCTATTTATCCGAGTCCCACCAGGTACTAGGTACTACTACGGTACTGCCGCACACTCTGCCTTGAATTGAATCTAAAACAATAGTTGATTTTCATAAAGTCCAAGTTTCTCTTGAGCTTCATTTCCTGAAAGCATGTTGAACTTTGAGGGTAAATGAGGGAATCTCCTATAGCAACAAACAAATTATCGCCATCGTTATATCTGAAATATCCCAACGCTAGTCGTACTCATATGTTGACAATCGCATGTTGGAATATATGTACTGTGTACGAATCCATCCTTCGTGACTTCGTCCCATCCTAGATTATGAATTTATGAACTCCATGTCCTCCCGCCCCTCAAGCATTGATATTCAACTTAAATCAAATCCTTAAACATCAGATCAAACAAGCCAAGCCAAGCATAGCATGGCAACAGAAGCGTCAAAAGTGCTGTATTGATAAATGGACATGATCTGGATCTTCATCAAATGTCCAAATACCTCCCTCCACAATAAAACTTTATATATCTCCAATTTTGTACAGTATTCCCTTGGAGAATCCTTCATGCTGATTTTCATGTCCACTTACTCTCAGAATCCAAAGCAACAGAGGATCCTAGTTACCTATGTGTACGTCTTCGAATACGTACGAACGGGCCATGTTGCATTCCAAAACACATGAGACTGGTGACTGGACTGGAACATATAATTTCCCCCTCTCTATTTGATCCGGCACTTTTTCCAAACTCCTGGAATCTATCAAGATTTCCACCCCTCTCATAGCCTCCTTTCCCTGCGAAAAGCCCAAACTTCCATTGTCGGACCACGGGGTATATTATTAAAAATCGACACGAGTTGGAAGTAACGCATTGACACTTGGCCGGGGGGTCCATCAATGATACTTTCTTTACTCTGTACACTCTGGAGCACTGTCTGATGGAATCATGGAATACTCCTCTACTGTAAGGTTTTACCGGGAAAAGGGTTGGAATTATTAATCTCCGTATCCCGCTCTTCTATTGTATCCAAGATGCCCATGTTGAACATCAACCTCCCTGTTTCGTTTCTGTCAATCTGTCAATCTTTGGAAGATCCATATTCCATATAAACCAATACCCAGATATGTACAGTACTCTCTGTATGTAACTCACTCGTATCACCGACACATTATCGAACAGCCATTAAATCCATTGCCAACAGCCCATACAGCCATACAGCCATACAGCCATACAGCCGAAGAACCTTGAATAGCAAGCAGCTTTGATAACCAATGAATCCATTCCCACCCTGCTCATTAACCCAACTAGTCTTAGGACACCAGTGCACCCACCACCATTCATTGCTTAACACTAGCATCGGGGTGTTTGAACCTCTTTTCTTTCTTTCGTTCTTTCTTTTGGGTTGATCGACCTGCTCGACCACTTTAAGAGGGTGGAGAGAGAAGTCATACTCTTTTCGTCTCCTCCATGCATGATCAAATTCCAATTAAACGGATTAATTTTAAGAAGTGAAGGTTGGGGATGGATGAGAGAGAGAGACAGAGAGAGATGGAGAGTGTTATTTGAATACCGAATGAATTATATGGATGATATATTGATATATTGATATGTTAATATATTGATAACGTTATATACAAGTCTTAATCTACTGCTTCTACTTCGTACATAATACATAATACATAATACCCTACTTTGTACAGAGTAATAACGTATAAGCATATAAGGATCCCGCTAAGAGTCTTAAGGAGTCTTAACTATATCTACCTAAGCTGTATACGAAATAACCTGAAACACACCCAACCTAAGAAACTTAAGAAACTTATTAAGAGATTTATTTAAGAAAACTTAACAAACCTAACAAACCCTCGATTACCTCGAAAGCCTGAAAACCCAAATAAAGCCCTCGATTTCAAATGAAATAATTCATAAAACCTCACCGCCACCCATAAAGACCAATTCTGACCTTTTTTACCTTTCTCAAACTGCTGCTGCGACTGCGACTGTGACCTCTCATTTCTTTATGAAGGTGAACCCCTCTCGCATCAGATCTGTTGTTACTTCTTCTTCCTCTTCTTCTTCTTCCTCTTCTTCCTCTTCTTCTTCCTCTTCTTCTTCTTCCTCTTCTTCCTCTTCCTCCTCCTCTTCTTCCTTCTTTCGACTTCAAGATATCTTAAAGAGCTCTGTGTAGTATTTGTTGTTGTTGACTTTTTTATAATAACTTCAGAATACTTTTCACATCACTATCATTTGATAAGCTTCCTGTCCCTCCCTCCCTCTCTCGACTACAACATACGAGGTACCAATCAATATCTTCACAACAGCAAATCAATATCAGTATTGTACTGCTTGTGTTTGTTACAAAGTCGATTTATTCCAAAAGGGAAATCTAAGCCTCAAATCCTTTCTATTTAAACGCATAACTATTATCAAAGCCACCGCAATACAAAGCCACCGCAATAAAAAGCACTAGGTATACCTAGAAAATACGCATTGCCTTCATTCATCATTTACTATACTACCGTACGTACGTACGTACTTGGTTGGTAAAAAGGTCAAAACTCGAGTCAAACCGCCATTCAAATCACCATTCTCTCCATTTTCCATCAAGCACACGCAACGTCTCACCTTACTTGCTTCAACGGAAACGAATTTGCAATAGATTTTACTTTTCATCCTGTAGTTTTTCAACTGTATACTTTTTGTACACCGGAGAAAAGTATAGTAATCAAATTCGACGCTGAATTGGTGGAAATACGCCGACCGGCGGACGCACGAATCCGAATCTTGAAAGATACGGAAAGAGGGAGAGTACAAGAATCGGAAGGGAAAAGGGAAAAGGAAGAGGAAAAGAAAAGAAAAGAAAAGACACTTTTTCTACTGCACTTTACCACGTAAACAAGTAAAGTGTTGCATTCATTTTCAACTCTTTACTCTTGTACTGTACTGTACATTGCGAAGAGTCATTCATTAGACTTTTGGCTTACAAGCGGATTGATTGGAGATAAGGAAGCGAGAAAGGTCCCTCATTTTCAAACATCAGCAAGTTTCACCATCTCCCACATTGAACCTTCTTTTTTATTTTCTCTTCAATCATATACAACTTGCATACCTCAATCAAAATGAGTACGGCTATTGCAATGGCCCCTTCACCGGTACCTCACGATAGATCATCATACGTTGATATCGCACCTTCGAAACCTTCAAATTCTCCTCCGGCGCAAAGAATACCTTCTGCCTCGGCCACACCGAGCGTAACCATGGCAGCACAGCGTACAGGGAGTGGAAGTCCAAAATCAACTTCAGCAAAACCTTCACCCACTGCGTATGTTTTTTTTTGGCTTTTTTTTTCAATTAATCGATCGTTAAATTAAACAAGTTAATAATACTAATGTTATGATTTAAACAGATCTCGAAATGGTGCACCACCTAAGATAATCGTTAAAAAGGAACCATCCTCACCTGAAATAACTGCCTCTTCCCGTCATAGACCTCGAAAGCTTGATCTAACCAAAAACACCTCAAGTGTCAATCCAGCTACTGGAAGACCATCAGCCAGTCAATTGACAGGTAGGGGTGCTGAGACTGGTGGATTGGGTATTCAGGATGTCGGATTGGCATGTCTCTCGCCAGGTTTCGTAACACAAGATCCGACGATGCGAGAACAACTACAACGAAGTTTATCTGTCCGTGAACAACAGAGGCATATTATCGAGTCGCGGTTACAACAAACGGCCAAGCCTGGTGATGCGCCAATGGAAAGTGCCAAAGAAAGAGAGTTGAGCGGACTACCGGCAAAAACTCCAGGTACATCTAGAAGAAAGGCGCCGCCAGGACTAAGCATTGTCGCACCATCCCACGAACAATTTGCAAATGAGAGAGTAATTCAATCCGCTCCAATGCACCATAGCTTTCCTGGCAGGCATCAACCACAACCTCTAACCCGCCACGTCGCAAATCAACCGTCGAACCTCTCTAACACATCTCACATCCACCATGTACCTGCTACCCAAACCACTAACAGACTACCACCAATTTCGGATGTCTTCGCAACTGAAAATCTAGGTGCACACCGTGAATCACCCCGAAGCAACATGTACCAAAATTCGAACTCCAATTCCAATTCATCGCATTCCAACTCCAGGCCAGGTTTTCCATCCCCAGGACATACTTCACAGCCACCAGCATCTGCGGGCCATCAGCGTCCTCGTGAATATCGTTCTGCTGAGGATGCACAGGCTGATCTGGCTGGTGGACGTCCTGAACTTCTACCCAAGATTGTACATTACGGAGGTCACCAACCCCCCACTCCTCCATCACCTACAAATGTCAACGCGAGACCTTCAGAGGCTAGTCGAAGCAGTGGTAGAAGAAGACCTAGAGCAGAGTACGAAGATGGAGCCAGCCCACCACTTGGTCAAGGCCCACCGACATCAAGACGGACTGGACCATTTGGTGAGGGACGAGATAGTCCAATGACTTCACAACAGAAGAAGGAAGAGTTTTTGCGCCTGTGTAATCGGGCTTGGGATCTTTTCCATTCTTAGTTGTTTCTCGTCATGTCTCTTTTTTCTTTCCTTTTGTCTATCAAACAATAATGCTATAACTGGAGCTTCACTTTTACTTCTGGGAAAGGCAATACTCTTTTTGCGTTTTATGATGGCAGAGCATGTTGGACGTGCCTGTCGGTATACTTTCTTGAGCCATTATGATTGACCGAATGATTTTCTTCCTGCTTCATATGATTGATGCGTTGATTCATGGTTATAATGGACAACTATATTTAATTCGCTAGGGTGTATGGGGGTGGTATGGAATGGAGGGATTTGTGGGTGGATGGTTAGGGAAAAGGGAATGGCAATACAATGATTTTCCATGATCTTTCGGCAATCGCTGAAGGTTGAAGGGAGGGGGTGGACGGGATGGGGGATCGGAGGGAAATGAGGATAGGGAGGGAATATTTTGAGAAAAGGAATGACTTTTGTTCTATATCAATAAAATAACTCTCTAAAATTGTCTTCTTCTTCCTCTTGTTTCACTTGTGGTGTGTGTTTCCTTTCGCAAGGGTGAGGAAAGTAAAGCACAGCACAGCACAGCATGTTGACGAGTATCTTGCTGGTCAAACAGAGAGGAAAATAGTCGGGCTTCAATAGAAATGGGAAAAATAACAAAACAAAAGGCGTTGCGGTGGTGTTGGGTGCTGGGTCAACGGGCGTCTCGAATAGCTAGCGAACTTCCTAGGGGATATGGATATGGATTTGAAGGGCTAGCTAAGGGATTTGGGATTTTATTATATGGATGGGATGGGATGGGATGGGATGGAATATATATTTATCTACTGATGTTATAAAATATAAATTTATATTTAGATTTATATTTTGTATTTGTATTTATATTTACATTACATGGTTCGTGTTTGGTTTTTGTTTGGTTTTTGTTTGTGTGTCTGATTTGTGTTTGGGCTTTTTGGGCTGTGAGTGTATAGGGCTATGGGTGTATAGGGGTGTGAGATCCGGGATTGGGGATTGGGGATTGAGGATTATTACTGATTTTAAGCGCTGAGTATAGATAGATAGATAGATCCCGGAAGCGAAGAAAGAAAGAAAGAAAGAAAGAAAGGAGAGAATGGGGGCAGATGGGAAGGGAAATACGTGATATTTAGAGGGAGTTCCTATTCTTATATCGTAGCTTATGTTTTCTTCTTTTTTTTTTTCGCTATATATCATATCATATTATATCACATCACAAACAGAAACACAAACAAACTACACGCATGATGAATCTCATTTAATCTTTCTTTATTCACATTCTCTATCTTCCTATCCATCCATCCATTCTTTTATACCCCTCTCATCCATCTCCATATCCGCAATCTCATCGCTAATCTACAATCTTCCACTAGCATCTTCGTAGGTCCCATCTTTGTATTCCCATCATATCATAAACCCTTCCCTCTTTCTCAACGTTCAAAACACAAAAAGCCACCTTCCTTTTCTCCCAATCATCCATGCATGCATGCATGCACAACTACCCATCCCATCCTCTACCAAAAAAAAGAAAATCACACACCAACCATGTAAGTAACAAAATGCCACAGCCGAGAATCGCAAGCTATTTTTACTCGTGCATTCCTCCATCTCGGATCCATCAGAAGCATGACTACTCAAGAGCTAGAGCCAAACCAAACCAAAAGCAAATACTCCCAGGCTATAGCTCTCTCTCTCTCATTCTAAGAATAAAAAGCTGTAATTGTCCAAAAAAAAGTCAAAGAAGAAGAGAATAAACAACGACTGTATCATGGGTACACATGAAAGGAAGATCCCTTTCTGTATCGTTCGCTCCCCCAATTCGCCATTCAAAAGAAGTCGATGAAAATAAAAGACCCATGGCTCAAAACGAGTAAAAAGTATGGTGCATCAAGGCTTCAAAAAGCAAAGCAGCCAGGGTCATGATGAAGAAGAAAGGAATTTGCTGCGCTGCTTGTAAAAAGAACTCCCAAAACGCCATACTGTTGCTGTGATGTAATGCCCATGTAGAGTATGCCACCCTTCGTTACGCAATGCTCATGTTTAAGAGACACCAGTGTCGTCTTTCAATTCTTTATATGCTCCCATACCTGTAGGATCGTAATAACAAATGAAACCACATTCTTGACAATTGAAGCTGCTGGTCGAGCGGAATTTATGTTCGGTTCTACATGGCTTAAGGTCTCGTTGAAGATTTGCCTGTTCGATCATGCTCTTGAACATGCTGTTTCTGCATGTAATTCCACTATCCAGCACATAATGTCAGAGTCCTTCCTCACCTGCTTGACATAATTTTATCTCACGACCCCATTCAGACTTGAGGACCTGTGAAGCAGTAATACGACGGTGGGGATTTGGATCAAGTATCGAGTAGATGACATTACGACAGCGTGCCTTTATTCATGTTAGTTCATACACACATAAAAATTGTGAGAGGGAGACAAACTCGATGTAATGACTCGATGGGAGCATATCCCTCCTCATCTCTTCGTCCCTCTAAGTACTTCTCATAGAACTCATCTTCATCTTTCTTGGCGACTCTCCAAAGGTGACGTCCTGTGCGCATTGCCATGTAAATGACACCTGTGGCCCAAACGTCGACAGCTCTTGCGTCGAATTCTTTGTCAATGTACTCTTCTGGAGCGATGTAAGGAGCGGAACCACACAATCCAGTTACCATATGTGCATCCTTCTCCCAAGCCATTCGAAAGCATTCGCCATTCCCAAAATCTGTTATTTTCAAAGAGCCGTGTGTAGTCAAAAGAAGATTTTCTGGTTTTAAATCTCGATGGGCAACTCCCATCTCGTGCATATATTCGACACCACGCATCATCTGTTTGAAGTAGCAGTCCGCTTCCACAACTTCAAGCTTTCCGGCGGCGAGAACCAAAGTGTAAAGATCACCACCTGCACAGAACTCCATGACCTCACAATAGTCCCCTTTCGAGTCTTGAAGGAGGTCAAGAGTATGGATGACATTAGGGTGGCGTAATGAGGAAGATATACAGAATTCCGAGGTAAGTCTCTTGCTGTATTTTCTCTCATTCTCTTCGGGTCTTCTTCGGAATTCCTTTACAGCATAAAGTTGCTCGGTTCCCTGTTCGGATCTCTTATGGGATATCCTGACAATTCCGAAAGCACCACGACCAATAACTTCATTACATTTTCCGTATTTATCTACCAATGTTGCAGTCGCATTGGGCCCACCCTTCTTTTCCGTGGCCAGTGATTCTTTTTCACGCTTCAATTGGTCCACCCAATTTGACATGAGTGAAAGTTGTTGTTCGCCTTCATGGGTTTCGGATTGTTTCGCCTTCCCGCTAATCAAGCCTCGCAGCATTTCCCCAAGTTTCTCTTGTCTCTTGGCACTCTTCAGATGATGCTCGTGGCCCCCTTGCACATCAGGCATGGTAAGAAATCGCTGATGGGTTGTCGGTGCCTTTTTGTCTTTTGTCGAACCATTTTTCTCTTTTGTATTAGGTGTAGAACTAGATTTTTCGGATGGGCTCTTCTTCTCTTGTGATGATGTCTTTCGGGACAAAGATCCCGGCCTCGACGTTGATGGTTTAGGAGATGTTGTGCCTTCCACAGCTTTTGGCGTCGAGGAACCCGAGGCGGCACCCGATGTGAGATTACTTTCTGATCTTGTTGGATCCTTTGTAGAAAACATTCGAGTTAAACGTTTTGTCATAGAAGGCTTCTCGGCAGTTGTTGGCATCGGTGCTGCCTTGAGCACTGCAGGAGGAGGAGGCGTGATAGTTCCATTCATAGTTCCGTTCATACTTAGATTTTCGGTGCTTGTAATGGCGCTCACATTGGAAGTGGTAGGTCGAGATTGGGGAGATCCATGAGAGGAAGAAGGTAAAGAAGGCGTGGGAGAGGGTTGTGCCTTCTCAGCAAAATCTCTTGGAACTGCGACCGACGCCATTATATTTTTTGGATTCTTGAAGAAATTGAAATGCGCTTCGTATCGGTTGCAATCAGTAAAAAGATATCCGCCAAAGGCGGAGGTCGCGGGCAATGCCCGTGCTTTGTTGGAAATTTGTGTTTTTATTGTGTGGGCGTGTGGGTGTGTGGGTGTGTGGGTGTGTGTGGGACGGGACGTATGCGGAATAATAAGATTGAACAAGTGGGAATGGAAATTCCGGATTTATTTCTAATTATCAATCGAAATAAAGCAGCGTATCAATTATGGAAGTGAATATATAAGTAGTTGGACTTTTGGATGGTGATTGATTGATTATTGTTTTGGTTGGCTTTGGAAGGAAGGAATCGAGGGTATGAATTTGACAGTTCAAGTTCTCTTGGGGGGGAAGAGGAATTTGAAAGGGGAGTTGGGAAGGAAGTTGAGTGAGTGAGTGATTATACAGTAATAAGTAATATATAATCGGAATTGTTAAATTATATGAAATGGAAATGGAAATTGTTCAATCCCTCTGCCACACCAAAAGGGCTTATGTGATGATATCCGGTATCGTGCTAGTAGTATCTTATAAGAGTTTAGGCGATATGAAGACTAATTGGTTGGCAAACTTGATAGAATCCAAGTATATGTATGTGTGTATAAATGTATGTAGGTATGTAGTCCTTTGAGAGAGAGAGAGAGAAGAAGAAGAAGATCTTGATTTGATTTGATTTGATTTGATTGTATTATCTATCTGTAATACTGGTGATTGGTAATTGGTGATTTGAGTACAGAGTAGCACTGCCCTAAAGTATGATATAATAGTTTGCTTTGGATGGTTGCTGATTGAGTGCAAGTCAAAGCAAGAAAGGCAAAAAAAGGGACACACAAGCCTTGCTTGGAAATAAATTCGTATAATTAATAAGAGGGTAACTACTCGTAGGTACACTTGTAAAGAATCAAGAGCTGAAAATAGAGGAATTCTGTTGCCTCTTTAATAATTCGAATCTTTGTTAAGTATATATATATATACTCGTAATATCAATAAATTTGGAGAGAAGGGAAAAGGGAGAGAGTTGTACTAGCTATGCTATATACATATATTAATTATTATACCGACCTACCACCTAAACCTGTACCTAGCTACTATATCTATCTGTCTATCTACAGTATCTGTCTATCCATCCATTCATCTGTCTATTTCGTACATATTATTCGACCTAGGCGATTTATGACTACTGACTGTACTCTAAACTATACTTTGGAAGCTCGGAAAGAAGAAGAAGGTCCGCTTTCAGTCCTATCCTACCGTATACTATACTATACTAGCTAGCTATCTAGCTATGCTCCTCGACTAGGCACTTAGTGGCATTGAAGACCAATAATAAGTGAAGGATAGTCAATCTATATTGCTCTTCATAGTAAGGTATCGGTGGTAAAATAGCATGTTATGAAGAAGCACTTCGTACTCTGTACTGAAAATATTAGCTCTATCAGAACATTGAAAAAGTTCTTCAGTCTGCTATACTAGTAAGGAAGAAATAATTTCTTTCAATAAAATTCTTTCTTATCCAAACGGTTTATTTTTTCTTTTCTATGAGGGATTAATTTTAAACTTGCCCCTGGTTGAAATTGTTCAATGACTAGATTTGTGTAAAATTTACACCTGTTTATACATACACACATATACATTTATAACGTATATACATACAGATCTATACCCACGCTTAAAGTAATCTATCTCTCTGTACACCATACCTACCTACTCTCACAAAGAAGAAAAGATTGCATTTGATGCTCAGAATAAAGTAATTTAATCCTAGTCTCTTGGTCAACGACCTCCCGAGTCCGAAGCTGTACCATGCAATATGAAGATAGTTGCATAATGCTGACGTTGAACGTTGAAAAATAAAAAGAAGACTAGAGGGAAAGAGGGAAAGGGGAAAGTAACTTTTCATTCCAAGGTTCGGGTCTTTACACTTCAAGTCTTCAAAGTCCTCTTTTATATTAGATGTAACTCCGTGCTAGGTATTCATCATTGTATATACCGCTTGTTGCTCGGTACATGGAAATTTGGAAATATACTTAGCCAGGACCCATGAAAACTTACAAATCCTGACCAGGTGAGTTTGACCGACCTTTTCTTTCTGTTGGTTAAGCAGTGAGTACATGGTGCTGCTGATACATGCATGTATCATTCATGTCTTCTCTCTCTAGATTTTCTATTGACATCTAGAATTTGTGAGCTTTCACCATACTGATACATGTATCATTCATGTCTCTCTCTATATAGCTTTCTATTGGCATCTACTCGTAGGATTTGTTGAATTCACTACCAGCTCCCTACAAACCTCAGGGCAATACAGCATTATCGTACCAAGCATATCTGGGAGATTGAGTTTGCAATAAGATCCGCATTGATGGAGTGTTATCGAAGTCGGTAAGAGAATGTTTGCCCCTATCAAATCTTCCGACAGCGCAATGGTTCATGAAACCTCATGGAGAAAAGCACATGCGTTGATACTTTCAAAAGAAATTGAGCGATTTAGACTTGATGGCATAAACCAATTGTCTCATCCAAAGTCATCTTGCCAAGGTTAGCTCACTCAAAGATTTCAACGATTCTCACTCCACCTCAGAGATCCCGAGACTCGGAAAAGTCCCAGGACAAGGACGCCTGACTGATGAAAATGGAAGAAATTCATTTGTTGTCATAATTGCCCCGACCAAATCTTTTTTTTTCCCCTTTCCTATCAACTGCTGTTTTGAGAAATCACTGTTTCCAGCATACGAGTATACTGTACAAAGATGATGATTGATAAGCAAACTTTGAACTCTACAGAGTATACCAACAGAGAACATTTTATACTACTAGATTGTTGCCGCAGCCCTTCGTCACATCGGTTATGAGGGATGTACTGTATATACAACTACGTATAGTATCAATAAGTACAGAGTAGTAAGCAAGTAGGCGCTGCTTACCAAGAAAATGATGTAACAATGAATATAGAGGTATACATACAGACCACCAGTGGACTGACAGACGAGACAGAGTAGAGAAGTTCGTATCAATACAATAGATATATCGCCAAGTTCCTCCTGGCATCACCTTTTCCACCTTTTTACCTTATTATGCTCGTATAGGTACGTACACCAGTACAAGTTAGAACAATCGTATGATTCTTGGCCATTACTTTATCATTACTTCATCACCCAACCTTCCTTTGGTCGCCTTTTGATCCCTTATGGTTGCTTGATGCAGGACCTATTCTGCTGTGTCTTCCTTTGCTTGATTCATGAAACAATCAACAACCATTTACCTGACCTACAACTAACAAACTTTACCAACAACCATCACCGCCACCATCAATTGTGTAAAGAAAAACAAAATGCTTGTTTGGCCTTTGCCTAGATGCCCCAATTTATCCATGCCAATATCTCCAAACATTTCTATTATTCAGACCAATAATTTCAATACAAACACTCTCTCTGTATATATAAGCTTTGGTGAGCAGAAAATCCATAAGCTTCCTTCTCAGGTTCAGAGCCCTATATGAAGGTGCAATTTTGATCCAAGGCTATTGATCACATATCCACACATCGTACAAGAACAAGACCTGGGTTTAGCTTGAAGGTGTGAGTTTATAGCTACATGCCAGGTCATTCTACGTGTGTATGGTGTGTTTATAGTAAGAAAATGGATCTATTTATTTATTTATTACCTACCACTCGTGCCACTGCATCAATCAATTGATATCAGAGAGCGGGGTAATAACCAAATTTACTTCTCTCCTCCACCCACCACTAACAAATATCAAACTATCAATCAAACTGTCAACCTGTTAGTCAAGCTTCATCCTCCGAGTTTCTACCGTCGATTCACTTTGATTTGTAAGTACAAATATCAACATCAACATCAACATCAATATCAACATCAATATCAACATCAACATCAATATCAACATCAACATCAATATCAACATCAATATCAACATCAAATCCCAACCGTGGTATCATTGCATACGTTCATTACCCCATTCTTTACTCCAAAAGCATCATGCATATATACTAAGCACCTCCTCAATCATCACTCCATACTTTGCAATATGTTTGCAAACAGTTTGCTGTTCCTTGCCTGATTCAAATGCTCACTCCGGTTCCCTTATCTTGTACCCCAGATATCCTTTTACCCAACGTGGAGTATCTTACGAAGTACATATGTCGTATATGGGTATTATGTATACTTATCGGTACTGTATCTGTGAAAGGAAGTTCTCCATTTCAGCCACTTTTTTATCCTTCCAATATACGGGAGAAAACAAGCCAAGTATCTTGAAATATGTAGTTCGCACAGTACAGTACCCAGATTATGCCAGCACATTCAGCATTATCACAAGTAGCTAACTAGCACCTAGTCCATTACAGTATCTTCATCGTCTACCTGGTATCTCTGAGAGTTATCTCCCGCGAGTGCAATTTTCATATCCTCCAAGGTGTAATATATCGACTGCTTACTTCTCCATGTTCAAACGCCTTTTTCTTTTGGACTCTATGTTTGATCAATCACAATCATCAATCTCATCACACCGTTGGTCATATCTTTTCTTACTATTGTAAATCCTCTTTGCATTGTTCCCATCACCTGAAACTGTATACTCCTCTGTCTTGTTGGTTGTTCCGATGTTGTGTTACCATTGCACAGTACCTCAAAACAAGCTTTTTAATATACATTTCATATATATTTAAATCCCTCATAGATCAACTCCTCACATTTCTCCGTAACTTGGCATCCATCATCACACCACCATGTTTTTTCGAGGTTACAGTACGTATATATTGCCTTGAGTGAGAATTGACCAATACCATTCTCGGTAAATCCAATTATTATTAATATTTGATTATAATTTGTGTATCTAAGATGATATTGATATCAAAGTAAGCACTTTCAGGATCGACGGATAGCAAATTCCTTCAAGTTATCACATTCCTCTTCTCACCGCAAGATATCTCTCATTTCTGTGTTTGTCAGTCGTACTATTTGACCTAACACAAGCTCATTCGGACACACGTGCGAATGTACCATAGCATCCTTCCTTTTCAGTTTCATGGCTCCAATTCCAAATATGTCCCGCTCCCCGGTGAGCGCCACTCCTCTCAACAACCGCTCCTGGTACAAGTATCAGTTGACGAAAAGTATATGAATTTACATGTGCTCACACATCTGTAGTTAGCGCACAATCCTGCCTTGCACATTGCTACATATCATTCATTACACATCAATTACTCACGGCGAGATATTCGCCTTATTTCATGCCCCCACGTCAAAGTTGTTACATGCTACACAGGGACAGCATTTACAGTAGTCATCTCAAGTTGAGGGAATTAGGCATTGAAATTTGATATCGCCAGCCTGACTGTTACTGGCGCATGATCGCAATTGCCGTGTTGTGTACCTTAAAATGACTTATTCTTGTCTTTCAAGAGCCCGGACTGTGTCCGACAATGAGAGACTGTTAATTGTTGGATCCACGATAGATATTGAAGTTATTTGAGACAATTGGTACATTGAATAAAGTTGCAATTTTCAAGCTGCACTTGATAATCAATAAAACTTGTAACAAAAATTCAATCCTTTACACAACTCATATTAATCTTCCTCCCAGAATCCCTTCTCACTATAAGTCCCTTCTTTTCAGCCACTATTCAACAACTCCTCATTGGCGATCGAAAATAAGGTTGTGCAACAGCCACTAATTTACACAGCTACAGAATAATGCTTATTCTTAGGTGAAACATGCGTATGTATGTACCATCATCCGGTACCGGGTCTTTCTTTTTTCGGCAACGTTATAACATTGGTTTTTATTGGCATTTGTATTATACACTATTGCATAGTTGCTATAGTGAGATATATGTTCGAGTACCATGGTATAGTGTCTTACCTGAGGTGAGCCTCACATCATTTCTCAAGATGTCTGCATGTAAAATTGAAATGTAGGGAAAAGTATATACTGCATGGCTTGGCAGAACCGATGTTCATCTAGATTCTATCGAAGTGTAGAGGTGCCATACGAATTATCATACTGTTTCATCTAAGATTCCCAGATATCACCATCTACTCTGAACTTCAACCAAGATATACAGTAGAACCTGGTTATACCGATATTGGATATACCGATATTGGATATACCGATATCCTAGTTATACCGATTTTTTTTGACGAATTTATTGATTTTTATATGATAATACCGATATTCCTTTATATACTAATATACCGGTGAAAATTTGTCAATATCGATATAAATAGATTTATTTTGGTAGTAAAATTACCCGAAATATTATAATCATATAACTATTTTGAAAAATTTTAAGCATCATATAGGGAAATGTAATACTTAGTTGTTACAATTATACTAAATCCATTATATATAGAGCTGAATTAGTTATGTGTATAACTAGATATATTGATAACCTCTTTATACCGATATTCATAGATCGATTTTTTATGATTGGTATAACCAGGTTCTACTGTACCTACTATTTACAAATGCTACAGGTAAACGAAAAGCAAAGTCAAGCTAAAGGCAAGCTAAAGTCCAAGCTCCCTCTAAATACAGATATCCATGCTATCGTATACACAGACATATCCACATCCCGCATCCACGAGGTCGGATGGCCTTTCGTGATTCGTTAATTTTAACTACATGTGCAATGTAATATTCTGATTGACCTTTTTTCGAATAAGGGGTAGGAAGGAAATGGTTAAGGTGTAAGAACTGAGGTAATCATGCCAAGTCTCAAGAAGTTAATACATCGATTCATCTATCTAGGTTCTGCATATGATTAAGACAGTGGATGGCCGACTTGGCCCGAGTGGATCCGATATGTCAATGAGTACTTCATTCAATACCAGAACACTCAGCTCCTAAGTGTTCACAATTGATTATACCTTCGCAAAAGCAAATTAGGTGGATGGGTAGGGGAGTGATGAAAAAAGTAGAGAGGGGGGTTGGGATGGAGTTTTTGACGAAGAGGAAAATCTTCTAGTCGGTGTGTTTAGAGCAAGTGGTGGATATACATATTGGACGGAGGTTTGATATTGCGACATTAATAGGGAGGCTTTTTTTGGTTAAAAAAACACTCTCAAGCCTAGAAGGATCCATATGAGGAATAAACCAAGAAGCGTCCCGCCGCTGTCATAGCTAACAAATTAAAAGCAGTTGTAATATCGTAGATCTTCCATGCGGTTTTGTCTGAACAGTCACCAAGAGAATTGGATGTGGTTACCTAAAAGAATCAACTCAATTGCTCTACGGAAATTAGCAAAGGACAACACAGAGTATAGAAGGGGAATTTGAAGCAACGTCGATACAAGGTTGATTATGGAACATGTCTTCTCCCAATAAAGCATCAGCTGTAATAGTAAACCTCTTACATCTATAAAGATGCTCACTAATACCTACCTTCGGAATCACATAGGACCAACCTAAAGCACAAGATCTAGACATGATACCTACAAATCTCTCTTCCATCCCTAGTCTAAGGTCTGCCAAAACGAACAACCATAGAGTTTAAAAGATTGAAAAGGCCCCCCGCTTACCACTACAGCTCGGATAATGGCTTCCACTGGAGATCTCGATGCACAAGATGAAAAGAGCAGCGATATTGCACCGTTAAGACCACCAGCCTCAAAACCTGGATCCCTTAATGATCTACTCAGATGATAGCGGTACCGAAGGTAAGATTGGAGCAGCAGGTGTGGCAGCTTAACTGGGACGGGCGAAAAGAAAATTCACGTTGACTAACATAGCTCTATGGACTTTAATAGTCTGATCTGGAACAATACATAGCACTACAGTTTGAAACAGCTTGTTACGCCGAAACTTCTCTATTTTATTCTTCGAACTTGAGAAATAAAATCAGCAGCTGCGAAATCACGAGATCAAAGCCAAGCGATGTGTTTCGAAAACAGGGCGATCAAGAGAAGAGCTAGATCTTCGCCGAGCTTCCAAGTTGAAACTGAAAGCACGGTGATCTTGCCATCGACGGTGTGATAATCGGGAAGGTTGACAGATGCTGCAGGTGCTCAGATCAAAGTCTGGAGCGATCCAATACATATCAGCTTATAAAACTCCAGGACTGGATCTGCGCAGAAACTCGTCCCACGAACGTCATCGCGGCGACGGCATTGAGAAAGATGATGTCCGATTTTGTGTTCGTTGACGAATCAAGAAGGCCATTCTCTGTGTCAAAGGAGCTGTCAAAATCAGCAAAGCTTCGAGGAGGCTCGATGCCAGTATGGTAGGAGTAGTCTCGATTTGCACAGGCGAAAAGTGTTCGTCTAGATTGTTGAAGTATGAAGTGCCGTCTTTGCAACACTATAGATCAAAAAGGATGGTATTCTATTAACGAGAATTTGAGGCCGCAGCTGCAGTTCAGACTCTATGGTCTTGCTGCTATTGAGAAAGGTTGTGTATTCTCCCAATTCTGCCTTGTTTTAGATACCAAACATACGTCAAGGCTCGCGTGTTTTCTTCTAATTGTATCTCAAGTCTCGAGATTAATTGATAACCCATCTATACCTCGTACTATGATGATCGCTGTTGAGCCGCTTGGCCTGCCAGCCCAGAAGTCGATCCATCTGGTTCTGGGGTGCATCAGACGGCACTATAGTTATGCCTTCACAATGGATCATTCGTTGGAGGGAAAATTGGTGGGGTGTGGCAATCAGGCTTTTGCTGCAATGAAAAAGACCCTTCCTTCGATTCCACAGTGGCGATTCCGAATTATCTGGAAAATTTCTCGAGGATGATCCCATCTCTTCCTATTCCATAGTCAAAACCATAGTCGCCATTTGAATATCTGCTCCGGATGATTATAGGCCTGGGTGCTTCATGGGTCCTGGTTGTTGCCTCACAGTTGAAATTTTCTGGGAAATTTTCGTCTTATTGTTTTCTTTCTGTTCTCTCCAAACAGCAGTATTTTTCTCCTTGACAATTGGTTCTTCGTGCCCTGCTCTGATTTTTTTGGCGATGGGGTAATATATGCTGTCTTGGATCAGTTTTTATCTTCTTTCACTTGCACCAAAGTTTTCTGGTTAATCGTCTGTTGAATATCAATATCAACTTCATTCGTGTTTGTGGCAATATAATTACGTAGCCCTCTTACTCCAAGCAATTTCCCAGTCAGCTCCTTCTGTCTCCATCCTTCATTATATTCCTCTTCTTCCAAAAACTCTCTCCCCAGTTCTGCAAGTCACTATTGTGATACACCACAACCCTATGTTTCATGTCCTCGTGATTATAGACCTCCCCTTTTACAAGGAACTGTCCCGATTTTGGGCTTGCCTGGTAGTCTTGAATCGTTAAGCGGGGTTTCTAAGAGTTCGGATGGTGGTTTGATGAGTAGAGGTTCTTGATATTTAAAAGCAACATGATATCCAAAATGGATTCTGTACGCCAAACTATTACAATAATCTCTTCAAAATTAGACATCGAAAACTTTTAATCATAGAATTATAGTCTGGACTATTCGACACTTTTTCATTGAGATGATTTGCTAGAAATGATATGACTTTTAATTTCGAGTTGAACGTATATTGACACACACTCCGAGACCAAGCCTCCTTGATTTTCCTCATCTATGTCCATTAGATCTATATATACCTTTCCAGTCCTTGGTTGTTCCTTCGTAATTCCACACTCTCTTCCTGTCAATCGTCCTCTCTTTTAACACTCTACTCCCCAATACACAACATCTCGACTTCCTCGCTACCCCTGTAGTGGCAGAATCCGTACTTAACGAAGTGATTGTTTCGTTATTGCCATAAATTCTTCAATATTTTCATAATATATTGAATAAATCGTTTTTAATATATTAATCTAATTAATCTTCTTTTCGTATTTGACGAAGCTTATTTCAATCAATAGGGTCTTAATGAATTTTCTAAATTTCTTGATTTTTGAAAAATTAAATTGAAAATTTAGGCCTAAAGCAACTTTTTGTTAAATAAAATATATATAGATTGAAATTAGATCAGATTGTTGTTTATATAATATATTCTGTATTGTATAGTACAATGATAAAACTTGTAATTGAAGAATATATCGAAAGTGTAAATGGATCCACTTTCCTTTAGATTTTCGATTTATACTCCCACCTATGCTTTAGTTCCTACACTTGCTCCCTTAGTTCTATATACATATACCTCTCTTTTATACTTATTCCCTTAGTTCTATATACACATACCTCTTCGTCCACCTCTCTTTAAACTCTAATATTGAAAGATTCTAAAGCCCCTTGGGCCAATATTTTCTTTTTTTCTATTAAAATTCAATAATAAATAGATCACAAAAAGTGCTGATTTTATTTGTCACTAATGAAGTAGGCATTTCATTAATAACAAAAAGAACTTTAATATCGTAATGTACAAAATAGAAATTAGTATAGGGATTTATATTGAATTTCTTTTCGTCTATAATATTAACTTTGCCACCACAGGGTACCTCCACTTCCTCATCAGTGGTGTAAAGAGTATCATCATCGTCGTCTCATCCCATCACGATGCTTATATATATATCCTCTATCTCCATGCCCCCATCATCATCTTTCATTTCTGCGAGAATATCCTCTTTCTTATCACCACTGCAAAAAAAGAACAAAAAAACACTCATCAAAACTGTAACCAGATACCCCTCCTCTGGCGTCTCATTATCGAATAAGAGATTCGCAAGGATACCCTTAGGATTCTCATTGTCTGTACATAGTTCACAACATGAAGCTGGCGACGGAAAAGTAATACATAGGTTCTGCGAGATGGGGCTCGGAAAGGATGGGATGGGATGGGAAAGTGGGTTGAGTTTCGGCACTACTTCTGTGAGGAGGTCTTTGTCTGTTGGGGGTTATGGCTTGTTTGTTTGGGGGGTTTGCTGCTGGTGTTTGGGAAGTGTTTTGAGGGGGGGGGGGGGTTGTGGATGAGGGTGAGGGTGAGGGTGAGGAAAAGTCACTTGGGATTGGGGATTCGGATTTACAAGTACTACGTATAGGATGAGTCTAAGGAGAAATGATAGTTGGGATAATGTATAGATCATGTCGCTATGATCTCAGATCTTGGCACCGCTTCTGGGCGGGATGGGGGGTTCGAGGAAGCGATAAATATGAGGAGTTCTCATTTTTCCTTTAGGTTTCTGGGCAGGGGATTTACTATTTATTCACTGTTAACTGTCATATGCAAGTATAGCTAGTTAGTATATGGATGGACAGAGTATATGACATGCATATCATGTATTCATATCAATCATCACTCTATATTTTATACACTTTGAAATTTCTGCAATTTTATATAACCTCCTTCCACCTTTCAACGAACACTTAAATAACCCGCTACAGATTACATTCCCTACATTCAAATATTTATTGAAGAATAATTCCATCTCACACCAAGCAGATCTAATCACCACTGATCTCTGAACAAATTCACCTAATATTATTTTTTATAAAAGAAGAGACTTAAATTTCCGCACTCGTCTCAGTCAGAGTTATCGATTGGTATTATGAAACATAAAAGTAGTTGAATTGTTTTGGTATTGGAATGGCAGTGGCTATATATATCTGAAGATATTAATCAGAGAGGAGATCTTGATTTGATGGAGACAAGACGAGTGGCTTGCTTTTGCTACTTTGAATATATATATATATTCTTGATATCATTTCTTGGGTTTGGGGTGAACTTATCAGAGTGTATAAATCTGAACTGCAGTTCAACTTCTATAACCAGGAGATTTTATTGTCTAGCTCCAATAGGAGTATTCTCAACTATAGGATTATCTTAACAGTTGAGAATACTGAATCTATACGTACTGAACTTCTCAAATATCAGAAATCTCTAACTGTGGGACTGTAATTTGGATGATTGGAACGTCTGATGGTGGCTGATGTATATCTTTATAGATAGCTATTTAGTTTGTCGTTTAAATGAATATTTATCTTATCCCCAAAGGATATTAGACAAACCAGCAACCTACACAATCTCAGAGACATACAATACCAAACTATACATAGAAGCCCACTCAATTCAACGTATCTGATTATCCATCCATCTCTCCACCAGCTCCCGCAAGTCCTACACCAACTCAGTAACTACCAGGAACTACCCTACAACTACAATCCCCCTCAATCTCTAAAATTTCCATAGATCAATCACACTATGCTGCCTAACACCTAATCCGCCCCGCCCCACCGAACTCATTGTTCACATGTGTCAATATCACATATATACAGACAGCTTGAATTAGCTTCCTAACATTATCATATACTTCTAACTATCAAATAGCATCCAGACTACATATCGGAAACCCAAGAACTCCCACCTTCTAATATCATATATCTCCCTACACCACAATCCACTAAAGCCATCATATCACAGCGAGCTCCAAAAACGTATACTACGCTCCCATCAAATCTGCTCTCCAGACGACACGTGGCGCAAGACATAATCTCGGGGGCGGAGTCCGTCCTCCTCCTCCCAACTCCCAACTCCCAACTCATCATACCATACCATACAATAAAACAAGACAAGACAAGCAACAGTAAACAGTAAACCCTCACCAAACCAAACTTCACGAGATCCCCCCCCCCCCCCCAAAAAAACAATCTCACATCTCACAAACCGCAAGCAAAACCAAACCCATCATTCCCAATCCCGCAATAATACAAAATCCAAACCCTTCCCTATCTTCCCAGCACCACATACAGTCAATCAATCAAGATGATGGTGATCTATCATCGACTAGAATTTATAGACACCCCCACCCCCACAGCATCGACTCCTCTATCTCTGCTGCCGCGATTAAGATCCAACAGCATCAACCGTCAACCGAATCTTCCCTGTACGGAAATTGCATAGCATACGCAACAGAGCTGCGGCTTCTTATCAACGCCTTGCGGGAAGGGTGAAGGGTGGGGAGAGAGGAAAGGGGGCTCTGAGAGTGTCATTCTCCAGGATAGGCGATTGGATTCGAACTCTCTTTATTTTCCCGATCCAGTCTCTCGCCAAGTCATATATATGTAGCTGGATGCTTCGTCCATGGAATTATTGTTGATTCTAGGGGATGAAGTGTTCAGTGTGGGGCTGACAGTCTGGATTTTTGCAGCGGTTGCGGTCTCTTTGGCGACTATGTCTACTACTTTGTTTCTTTCTAGGCCCTTACGTGCTGGTTGCCCAATACATTTCAATGTCATATTGTTTGGGGCAGATTTCATGGACAAGTTCAAATGATGGACTAACAAATATGACTATACCATAATCACTCATTCACTTATTCATTGATTGTTTGCCCATCACCTGCTGACTCCTTCACTAGAAGTAATCATGTGCAAAAAGAGGAACTTTGATTTGAGCATAGACATATTCATATATATACACTAGGAATTCCCGTTGCCATGAATCCTTCAGAACTCTCACTATCCATTCCTTATACCCTGATACTTGCGATTAATGATTCTCGTCTAACAACGAACAAACATAATCATTGCTAACCTCTCACCACTTGAAGAATTTACGCAGCTTCTTCATCTATAGCTTCAACCCTATTCATCCATCCATCCGTTTGCCCTGACTGCATGCCCAAATATCCATCCATCCGTCCATATCCATATCCATATCCATATCCATATGCAAACCCTATCGTAGAAATCAATGTGGATATCCTCCCTACAGCGCCATTTAATATGAGAAAGAGAAATCCAGATCCAGGTATAAGTCCAGGTGAAATGACAGGTCACACAAATCAAGACGGGAAAGATACCGCCCACCCCCAATGGTCAAGTAACTACTCCGAACGCAGGCGCAGAAAGATTCCAGTCACACGCAATTCCCGATTCCTTAAATAGCAACGCGAAACGCAGTTAAGCGTTTTTTTAAAAAAAAAAAAAAAAAAAACTAAAAGAGCGACCTAGATAAAAACAAATATGTACCAAACATCATTATCATCAACAAAAGGTCACAAGGCCTTCCAGATTATATCAATATCCTGTTGAATCCCTCGAGCAAAATATCAACCTCCTCCCCCCCATTTAAAAGAAAGAAGAACAGAAGTTGACAGTCCGAAGTTATAATGTCGTAAAGTTCATTGAGTCATTATGCGTGTATCCAATACACTGTTGTTTAAATACCCAGCCTAAAAGCGTGTGGTAGAACTTCGACCCATCGATGGTCGGGGTGGTTGATTCTTGGATGCATTCTTAGATTGTTGCTGTTGAGTTCCTGAACCAATTTTTGGAAAGCGCTGTGTAATATCAAAACCTGCATAGTCTGATAAATCTTCAGTGAGGAATTCAGAGTTGAAGAAATCATCGTGGGGAAGATCAAAATTACCGAGGTTCAAGGTTGGTGAATCGAACTTGAGAGGCGAATTATTATTTGGCTTGCACGGAGAATCCATAAAGTTCAAGCTTCCTTTGATTGGGGAAAGAAATGTTGCAGGTCCACCCAATGTAGGTGTAAGTTTGAGCACCGACGTGGAGGTGAGACTCTTGTTCAAGTTAGAATTAGTTACATCAGACAAGATATTCGTAGATCTCGATCGATCCATGCGAGGTCTCTTAACTGATCGCTTTCCCGGAGATCCATTACTTGATTCAGGGAAGGATGCTGTAGAATCTTGGAATATATCGAAGTCCGGGACGTAATCGGCGAACAAATAGGAATTATGATCAAGATTGAAAACCGGGCTCCATGCGCTATCCTCGAGAACAGTGAGACCACGGATTGGAGAGCCAACGAGTTCTCTAACCCTATCACGATGCATCCGAAGATTTGTGTTTGGAGATATCGATGGCGGTGGTTTCATAGGAGCCTTCAACTTGACGGCAGGAGTGAGAGGAGGCAACATTTGATAGTTGTCACGTGGTTGAGCTCGACGTAATGGAGAAGAGGATGGTGGAACGAATCCACTCAGTGACCTGCCTTTGCTAGGGCTGTCGTACGAAGAACCACGAAGACGAGCGATTTCCTCCTCAGCTCGGCCACGCTTAATCCTCGGTCGATCAGCTTCAGATGTTAGCAATCGACTGACGCCATTTGGTCTCATCGCTGAAGATTCAAGTGATGAAAAGTACCCACTATCATCCATGGACGCAAACTTTCGTTTGTGTGATCTAGTCTGTGATGAAGATGGAAAGCGTGGAACAGGAGGTGGCGTGTGATTTCGTCTAGGTGCATGGCGAGCCACTGGAGGAGAAGAATGCATCACTGTCGTCGGCGGAGATGATTGGATTTGTGGAGATGATGGAGTAACATCGTCCCCATCTTCCTCCTCTTCCACATCCTGATTAAATTCTGATGCAGGAATCGTAGCATCGGAAGATAATTCTGGGATAGAAGGAAGTTCTTTGTCCGGTAGTTTATGCGTTGACTTTGGTAATGATACATCTTGGCTAGACGACGGTAAATCCTTAAATATTGGTGTGTGTGGCGTAAGCTCTGGTGGATCGACGGGTGCAAGTGCTGTATTTAATACCGGAAGATTCTCGTTTGGACCTGCAGGTTTCCGTGTAGTCTTCTCCTTGATAAACTGATATTCCATTCCTGGTTGAATAGCCCAATAATTGCCCTTTCCTGGATCATCCTTTGGTCGCTCCTGTTTTATGAAAGCCTTGTTAAGACTAAGATTGTGACGAATGCTATTTTGCCAGCCAGCGTCTGCTGCATTGTAGAAGGTGTAGTTATCGGATATCCATTTGTAGATTTGCGCTAGAGTAAGGCGTCGCTTCGGAGCTCTCAAGATCGACATGCCAATTAACTGAGCATAACTATGCGAGGGTTTGAAGCCATCATCGTGAATAGCTGGAAATGAATCCGGTTCCGGAAGTTCTCGGGGTCCTGATGCGTCATTTCCCTCCTCTGCTTTCGATTTGCCCTGAACCTTTGCTTCCTGAATGGGTGCAGCTTCCATCAACGAGCGCTTTAGTGATGGCTTTTGGCCATAAAATCCTTCCAACGAGAAGTTACTACTCGAGAATTCGTCGCGAAAACGAGGTTGTGACTTTGTCGCATACATAGGAGGTGGATAATTTTCTTTTCCTTGAGATTGAGTGTTCATGAAGGTGGTAAATAGTGCTTTTTGCGGGGCACACTTGTATTTAGTCTGAAAGATTTGTTTTTTCGCAATCGAGTCGGTATCATATCGTGATCCCGAAGGTGGTGGCATCGGCACCATGTTTAGTTTATTGCCGAATGGTGCTCTTGAAGGCGAGCTTGACATTTGGCTATGCGATTTGAGCGGTGAGTGTTTGCTAGGTCCATTCTGAGGTGGGTTAAAGATTAAGTTCCGCTTCGAGCCGTTCTTGATCGTTCTCAAGGGCGACAACTTTTTTGAATTTGAAGAATTTTTCGTCGAAGGCATTGGTGCACTATCATAAGATGTGACGGGGTCTTGATAGATTTGCAGCGGCTGCTGCGTGTAACGCGACGAAGACATTATGAATAGTCGACGACGCGCGGATAAGTTTCGATATGACCTCTTTCAATCAACGCGTGATCTGATGATGTGGTTTTCCTGAATAGGTATTGATATGTGTGAAAAGCTAGAGCATTTGATGTTAGTTAGCCCTATGGAAAATATGTCATTCTAGAGAAAAAAACGCTCCATGGGATAACGAGGACTATCTAAAGGCATGCATACCGGGAGTGGGTGCTCAGTGTGTGCTGTCCAGGATCGACGACGGATCGGATTGTGGAGCGAGATTACGGTGGATTCCAAGTTTGGAAAAGCGAGGACGCAAGGGCAGGTGGTCTGGATCGCTAGCAGCAAAATTGCAAAAAGATAGCGGTGCTGTATGCGGCGGCTGGCGATTGCAGGGTTATGATCGAAAGGTTGCAAATGAAGCTTTTGATAGTATTGAGAGATGGTTACGTTGATGACGAGAATCAGATGCGTTGGGATGTCGTTGGCTTATGTGGGTGTGGAGATAGATTGTGGAACAGCGAATAGAAGGAAGAGAACGGAATCAAGGGCAAGTTGACGGGAACCAAAAGTAAGGTGATAAACGAAATGAATTGAAGTGTACGAAGGGCTGAGCGGGGAGAGTAAAAAGGATTGGAATTTTTGGTAAGACAGCGAGCGATATGCCGAGCACGAGAAAAAAAAAGAAGGTTATATGTGGTGGAAGCAAGGAAGTGGCCCGAAAAGTATGTTATGCTCTACTCAAAAGAGTCCGGCTCGAGCTATGTATGCTAATATGCTCTCCTATGGTCGAACTCGTAAAGGTCTGTGTGGTGGTGTAATGTGACCGTATGATCCTCTTTTTATCTCTACAGAGTAGAATTGCTTGATAAGTTGATAGAAGCAATTAAAGAAAGGTCGGCGCCAGGGAGATAAGGTTGAGACTCGTCGAGAGTTCTTTTGCTTTTGGATTCAATCGGTCTGATACTTTCATCTATCAAAGTATAATAAAATTGATAGAGTCGAGAGGGTTGCTAGAATAGGGACGTAGGACAACATGTAGGGACAATATGTAGGGGTAAATAAGACTTACGCCAATCGTAGTACTGTAGGTAAAGTAAGAGAAAGATGGTCTGTAGCTAGCGATGATATTCAGAGAATAGCAAGCTACTTCTTTCTGTATGCATTGGATGTAAGACTGTGGCGCAGATGCAAGAGATATAATGTTTGGTCGTTGTACTTTCTCCCGATGATGAGGATAGTAAGCGTACAGTAAACAGAACGATATTGAAAGAAAGGCGTGAGGAGGATCTTTGGTGTCTTAGTGGCACAGAGAAGTGTTACTGTAATAGAAGTGATATGGGAACAATTATCGATTGGATAAGAAGTACTGTCTCTCTCTCTCTCGCTCTCTGCAAGTCTTCAAAAGTGGTGGTTCAAATGTGGCCAACTGGCCAGGGCGGGTTGCGTAGTTTCTGGGGTTTTGGCGTCTCGGATGGATATATTTGATTTTATGGAATATTCTCATCCAGTCGTAGACTTTTAAGATTTTCTAGATTTTCTTAAAATTTCTAGATTTTTTAGAATGTTATTGGATTGGATTGAGATTGGATCAAAAAGTGGAATTTTGGTGTCAATTCCAAGTAACAATCTTCCCTCTTAAAAAAGGGTTTTTTTGTGGAATATCGGAAGAATGGATTCCAAGGTAACTTAAATAAGAAAGGTCGGTGGCAGTCGTAAGGTTGAATGAAGATCTCCAGAAGTTATGATTATGATGATGAGGTCAAAGAGGAGGGGAAGATAATATTGAAGAGGGGGAGGGGAAAAAGAAGAGAAGAATCGAGGTGATTCGCGACCGAAAAGGGAAGTTGTTTACATTTTCCAATAGCGCGTTTTGCGTTTTTAGCGTGTTTTTATACTTTTTACTTTGTAGGTAGGTAGCTACTAACGAAACCTTGGATGAATAGAAAGAGAGAACTTTGGATGTAGAAAGTACTTGTTGTATGTAGGGTAGGTAGTACAGAGTAGATGTTAAATGCATCTTTGGTTCATCTCATCAAATCTCTTCATTCGCGCATAGGTAGGTTAGGTAGGTTAGGTAGGTATTCTTGATGAGAAAAAGAGGAAAAGAAAAGGAGAATCCTCATCAAACCATCCTCTAGGTAGGGAGGTATATACAAAATAGATATCTATCTTGCTCGTTCGTAGGTTTAATCATAAAGATCTAAAAATATCTAATATGGTATTCTTACGCAGTATAACTTTGTAACTTCCTTCCTTCCACCACATCAACATCAACATCAACATCAGCACCTCAGAAAACCCCATACTGCACCATACCATATCTTGCCATATCTTGCCATTCCCTAATAACTTCCCAAGTTCCCAAGTTCCCAAACCCAACCAATCTAAGAAAAGAATCTGCACCCCACGGTGACGCTGATTTTCCTCCCTTCTATGATCCATGATCCATCGTCTATCAAATCATGCTATCCGGCCATACATATCTTTCGAAACTTCGTAATCAGAAAAGAAGCGGGAAGAAAGCTTCAGCCTTCAACAGACCAGGTACCGATAATGCCTGTATACCATTCAGCCACCAAGACCAAACCAAACCCAACTCGTCCATTTTTAAAATTACATTTAGTACAACACATCGTGACGTGACGTTTCAAATCCGCGACTTGGGAGCTATTCCTAAAAGCGTTGGGTCTATTTTCCATCAATTCAATTCAATCCCATTCTACGATACTAGTACTGCAAACTTCTTCTCACATGCTAATCGATAATCTAATCCAATAAATCTACTCTGGAGTCTGGACAGTGTATCTATGTACTATCTTATCCATGATCCATTTCTCAATCCCTGCTTCAATATGTACATCGTAAACGACCATAACCCCTCACAATGCCCATCCCTCCTTCACCCACCAACCCACCAATATCGCCATGATCATCAATCATATCAAACCACATCGACGAATTACCGACCAGTAACCACCATAGCCATGCCGCACCCGCGTCCATGACGAACAATCCCAGCAACCCAGATCCAAGCATCGAGTTCGCTGAAATATGATGGGAACCGTTCAAAATGCCACTACCTCTTCCTCTTCATATATGAAATGAAGCCGATGTCATGATCATGCCTTACAAATTTCATTTCATTATCCAACTAACCAAACAATTAAATACTTATCTCCGATATATCCATATATATATCCATATATATATATATTATATCTCCTTAGTTCTTATCAAGACACACATAATCCATTGAGAAGAAAAAAAAAACCTCGTAAAAGAAAATTTTCATCTACTCCGTGGAAGTTAGTAGGACGTACCAGGGTTGATTCTGAATGTATTTGCGATATATGCCATGTAGGTAGTGAGCTTGTTAGGATATACTCCTTAGGTGGTCCCCACCGATGGGAAAGCCTACCCAAACGTCTGATATTCATTCATGCAAAAAAAATTGATTCGTAGAGAGACCTCGAATCAGTACGAGACGCTTCCCAACTCACCCTGATTGGTTTCATTTTCAATCACGTGATATGAAAGGACTGGCTGAACATCATGGTCATACACTTCATATATCGCACAAGTCTATGTACTACAATTCATGGTGATATAAAAAATCACAGCGTCATACAAGACCAGTCGTCCAACAGCCTCGAATGCCATTCGAGTCTCCTCTTCCGGATGTATTTCAAAAGTCAAAAGTCTCATTTAAATCAGATCCCATTTCCTTTACGCCGCCTATGCTACCTTATCCTGGTTTGAAGATTCCTCAGATGCCGCTCAACATGAATACCGTACTCAACACCGCCGCTCCAAATACCATTGTTTGTGGTATTGAATTTATACCCCCAGTCGACTGATCATGCACAGCACCGGGATAATTGCACGTAACTTGCCCGCTCTGATTTGCCTTTCTATGTATGCCATAACTTGTATCAAAGCCCGTATCCCCTGGGGTAGGGCATGCGAAGCCCATGACTGCCGGACAGGCACGGACAATTCCATAGCATAAATCCTCACAGGGCAAGATTTCCTTGTAAGGCCCTGGCTGGACCGTTGTAGTGATATCTGGATTTCGAGAACCGTTCATAGGCTGTGAAGAGCTCGCTGTGCTAAGTAGCTCAGGATTGAGCGTTGTCCCGTTTGGAAATGGCTGTCCCATACCTCTTTCTTGTAACCACGGAAGATCAGTTGAAAAATCGGTACATCTTGGTATCGTCACCGAACAAAGCCATGTTTTATACGCCGCATCACAAGACGTGCAGTTTTGAGCAAGCGAATACTGAGCAGACGAAGTAGTGTTGCAAGGTATCTGTGCTAAAGCCCTCTTGAAGTACTTATAAGATTGGTAAGTTGAGTTATCGTACCATTCCCCAAGAACGGTAGTGTTTGGAAATGTGTTGGGGTTCGCCGGGACTGTCCAGGCGACTTGGTCGCAAAACGTGAGATTATACACGAGGGCACAATTATCGGCTATGTGGGGAGTTAGTCCAATAATTAATTTGCATCTGCCACAACCACATACCTGAAATTGTGGAAAAGGTCATGGCTTTCCATACTTGTCCGCCACCACCTACCCCCTCGCGCCCAAGAGGAGTCGCATTACCATTCATTGCGAGAATACCATAGTAAGATGTGCCCGCAGTCAACCCATTAAAGTAGAATTGTTGCTTGGGATACTCGCTTGTACCCCTAGTAGTCATCGATACTTGGATTTTGTCAGTACTCTGACCGCCATTGATAGTTCCTGCTATCTCGGCCTTCTTCTCCAATCCACAGTACGAATATTGCAAACCTGATATGGAAGAGTTGACCGCTTTACTCGCGAACATAGTGAAAGGTGGCGTCAAATTAACCCATTCATCGTATATTGAGCCATTATCTGTGGTGAGGTCATTGGTAACCAGGAGCGCCGATACGCTGTCGCTATCTACAAGGACGAGATTTTCTTCATCGCTATGGTAGTAATGGTAGGGCGCATCGATGGAAGCTGCAATCTCCGCGTTCCAGACGCCTGTGTAGTTTGAGGTCATATTCAAACCGGTCAACCCGATAAAGACATCTCCCGTAGTATTTAAAGTGACCACTGCAGCGCCGCCATCCAATTGGTAAGTTTGTTGTAAATTATCATCCTGTCCGGGCCCAGGGTTCTTATTCTTTTCAGACTGTGATATGTAGAGTTCCAACTGCGGGGGTGCCGCCATATTTGCATCTTTAGCTTCAGGCTGTGTGCAAGTATTAACCGTAATATATAACGTTCTAGTACTTGAGGAGCTCGACTGTCGAGGTCGCAAAGTGGGATTTTCTCTCCTATCTTCGGCCAGAACCTGTTCGCCATCTTCAATCTCGAACAACGCAGTGTCCGAAGCTTGGAAGCTCTCCTCTTCTTTGTTGCTGACGCTCTCTGTATCTCTTTTCCGCAACTTGACAGGGGAGGGTAGACCACTTGCTTGTGGAGAGAGGGCACCCCATAACGAGGAGTTTAGGAACGAAAAGGAGATTGTCTGTCCTTGCTCAATATTTGTCGTTACAGCGCGATTGTTGAGTAATGGAGTGGGATCGGTCCCCGATGCGACTCTCCCAATTATGCTTCGATCGAACCCTACAAATTGGGCTTCATAGCCTCCCTCCCTTATTTCTATATCCCCATCTTTACTATCCAGCGCCAACATGTCTATATCCATTAACCTCTCGTGATTATGATCTTCTGGTGGGATTGAATCAACATTGGTAGCGTATGCAAAGTGAGAAGGTAAAAAAGTCAGATATAATATCAGTAGCATTATCGATCCCATGAGCGATGCGGCCAGCCGCGATTGCAGCGGACTGAGCTTTGGCAGAGGCATTGCGATGGCGGTATTTGAAAAATGCCCATCGGAAAGTCGCGAATGTCGCCGTTCGAAAGTTTAAGCATCAGTTTTGTTTATATGAGAGTATTCAACATCTAGCGTCTAATATCCATATCTGTAATCAATTGAGTATTTAAAGAGAGTGGTGGTATGTTCTTCGAAGGGTCGTTTGAGATAATTTTGGTGTTTGAGTGAAGTCTCAAGCTCCCGGTCCACCAACCTGTACCCTGATATCTTGGCCAATGATAGAGTTTTATTTTTAGCTGACCATCCCCAAATACACCTCTACAATGTACTATGCTTTATAGTTCATTGATTACAGAACGGACGTGGCAATTATGGCAATCACGATGGTGTACAAAACAAATTCACAAAGACCAAGATGTACCCAGATTCATCTAAGCATTTCGAAGTAATTGTGAAGCACGAATTTTAGTCAATCCCATCTCCTCATTGTCACATCATATGTCCCAACTAAATAAACTAGTCAAAGATAATGTCCTCTACCATATATCCCATCAATCGGAACCAAAAAAGAATTACAAGAATCTTGGTAGATTTCAGGATATATCAACAGAGCACCTGAACTATCCCACATGTGACAAGAAATTCGTTGCACTGTTCCCCAGCATCATGGTTGGCATTTGAGACTCCACCTTCCACGTCCACGGCTCAAGACACCACCCCCCTTATAGTCTGACGCCTACAATATTCATTCATGGCTTTACGCATGTTCCCACTATTCCGCCCACATATTGCTCAGATGAATGAATTCGGCAGCACGATAGTGGTACACACTTGTTAGTCCATTACAAGGACTTGTCAGTGGTAGCGTTGACCTTGGTAGCTCCAGAGAAGTATCTGGAGAAGACTGGGGAAATGAAGGAGCGGAATACGACTTGGGCACCACTATGACAAATCATTAGCCTTATGCTGCGGAAACATGGTTGGTACATATAAATCGTACCTGGTGATTGGGAGTGCGAGCCACAAGACGAGGATAAACTTGAAGGTGTAGTAGAAAGGAAACCAGTAGACAACGGTGAACACGCTCTCAAAAACAGTCAAGAAGGCGAAGACAACCCAGTACTGTAGAGATCTATATTAGCAATAGCAATTGAAGACAGTTTTCGAATTATTTACCGTGAGCCATTGAGTGTCGTCTGCTTTTCCAGAACTGAACAAAGCTTCCAAAGAGTAGTACCCTGGGAGAACAAAACCCGCAAGGTTGGTGAGAAGTTGACCTCCGATGTTGAAGAAGATGAAAAAGAAGTAGAATGCAATGACACCCAAGAAAGCGTAGACCTTGGGAACGTTGCTTTGCTTTTCAAGGTTGTTCAGGGTTGGGTATTTGGAAAGCTGAGGCCACAGTTAGTCAAAAGGCTCATACATCAACAAAGTTCAGCTGATCATTTATAGCCAGAACCCATTCGTCGTCGATGTGTTCGTATTCGAAGTCCGGAGTATGCGGGAACTTACTTCCTTATCAATTTGGGAGATGGTTCCCTGAACTTTGTCTTGGAACGACATTCTGTAAGATATATATGCTGCGAAGTATTTCTAAAGATTGTTGAGGTAGGTATATGCGGGTTTTGCGAGTGCAAATTTCGAGGAGCTTATTGTTATTTGTGTTGTGGGACAACTTTTGAGGAAAGAGAATGGTTGGGCAAAAAGTGTTTCCTTTGTTCTAACGCTACTTCGCTACTATGCTACGCTACTATGCTAGAATGAAATGACGAACTGGCCGGAAAAGCTTGGATCATTTTGACAACCGACCAGGGGGAGCGGGGGGTCAGCATCATCATCTCTTTACCACCCAAAAAACAAAGAGTAAATTGATACGAGTCGAAATACTTGGAATTTATGAATGCATTCAAACAATTATATTCTACTCATTACAGAGTACAAAGGGTTTTACACGTGTTTCAAAGGATTCAAAGGATTTAGTCGAGATCATCTGTTGCCGTATGAAGGTCTTGAAAGTTCTTATCTTCTTCTTCGTCTTTCGAGTGCGGAAGGAGGAATGTGGAAAAGACGTGCCCCACGATTAGGGTTTTTTTATATTTTGTCTACTTCTATTGGTAGATACTGGCCGGGAAGATTAGAATATGCCAACTGTACAGAGTACACCGTACAATCAATACTTTACACTTTCTTCTTAGAGAAGAAACGTCGTATCCAAATCGGCACAGGAGATGGTAAGCTCGGTGTCAGTGATGGATGAACATTCAGTAATTCTACAAATGGCTAGGTAGTCTTCAAGTTGTCAGTGTTCATCATGATCATATATATCGTAGTCCAAAATGTATAGATCTAACAAATGAACAGCCATTGACCATGGATACATATTCTATATATACTTCATAGTGATTCATTCCTCGAGCTATGTTCTTCAACAATGTAAGCTACGAATAAATATCGAGCTATATCATAGACAATGATTAGTAGATAGTTGGCTGTTAGTATGTAGTAACAAGACAAGCCAACATTCTTCATTCGCAAGATGCCAATGGTCCGGATTGTCAGACTGGATGGAAACTTTGAATGTTCACCGGGGAGTTCGATATCTGAAATGAAATCAACATTTCAAAACACTTGAATGTTCAGAGTATATTTGGATCGGAATTCTCAAGCTTCTCGTTCTTGGACCGCAGCCCAGACTGTTGGGTTGCTTCAATACCAGATACCTATGTATTGAATATGCATAATATCCATTATTTGGTTCGTGGGCGAGGTTATTCTTATACTTACAGTATTTAAATCTTCTCTCTTTTCTTCTTCATGGCTTCTCCCTCCCTTTGAAGCATCGGCAAACAATTCTTCGTCTCAGAAGCACGTACAGTACTTCAGCCGGATGAAAGCCGACGAAACTCTGTCATACAGTTCTGTAATGATTTTGACAACTCTTAAATCATGTAAGATACATACTTATTGTTATTACTTTCATTCAAGACATTATTATTACTTTGCATGAGCTAGCAAAGAAAAGTCGAGTCCGAGTTCACCGCCAACATAAGGGAAATTAAAATTTGAAAGAATGCGAACAGATTGCAGTAGGTATATAAATAATGCAAAATAATTCATTCGGCTCATGCTGTCAGAAAGAGTATCCGTACCACTGCCATACCTACGTTTGTTCATCTGAAGTAAGAATTGAAAGTTTCACCAGTTCCTACCTTCAACCTCAAAAATGATGTTTGTTTTGTTGTGAATCCTCCAATCATCGATAATTATTGAGCTAACCCCCATTTGACTGGGTTCTGCTTCCCCGTTAACCGGAATATCTCAAGACTACGTAAACAATTGGAATCAACCTTTCGAAAAACATATCACGACAAAGGACAACAACAGCAACGACTTGCTCTCCTTTCAATCGGTAGGTATCCATATCGTAGGATCGGATTGGTATCAGAGCATTAGAAGGTCCATAAAAGACCATAATCAAGTCAAGAAAGGGTATACATCGCAGAATAAACAAAGCCCAGCCACTTTTTCCGACCATTTTCTCCGACTCCACGAACAACAACCTCGCATGAGAATTATGGGTAAGTGATGATACTCTTCTTTATACATGACGCGCTACAATGCGCGAAGTCTTTCAATGTATGTCTATATTCTAACTGCTTTGGAATATTGAAGATCAACAACCACCCGGAGAAAAAATTGCTGTCAAAAGATCGAGATCTCATACCTCGATGTCCGCCAAACCTCGTAAACGTCCTCAATCTCGAGCTTCCACAACCAGTGTTCATAGCGGAATTGCGCAACCAGTACTGGAGCAGCAATATATGGATTCGGCGCAGTGGTATGATAATAACACCAATCCACAACACAACAATATTCCGCAATTGTCAGCCGAAGACATGGTTATGCATAGTGCGTCGCAACTACAAAATCCCCGACCCTATGACATGGAGCATTCTCTCAATGGCGTCTCGAATCACAACTTGCAATCTTATCATTCGGAAGTGCAATATAGATCTGAAAATGGACGCCAATCTATATCAATGGACAACTACGCTCAAAATTATGGGGAGGGGGATAGTCAAGTTCTAGAAGGTCGCAGTGATGAGCAAGACGAGGTGGATTCCATAGTCGGGGCAGCTGGAGCGACGAAGAAAGCCTCCAGGTCAAGCGCTGCCAACGAGTTAGAAATGAGACAGCTATTTCACGCAAACAAACACCGCTCCTTACAAGATATTGCTGCAGAGCTTCTCTTGAATGAAAGAGGACCACAATCGGAAAGACAGAGACAAGTGTTTGCTATGCTCTGGTAGGTGCATCATGTAATGGAGTTTTGAATCATATTAACAAAGCCCTTGTAGGATCAACAAAGTCTGCGATAAAGGTACAGGGTCTGTGCCAAGAGGTCGTGTTTACGCAAATTACGTTTCTAGATGCGGTACAGAAAAAGTAACGGTTCTGAATCCGGCATCTTTTGGCAAACTTGTTCGTGTGCTTTTCCCAGGGTTAAAAACTCGGCGACTTGGTGTGCGCGGAGAATCCAAGTACCACTATGTCAATTTCAGTCTCAAGGATGACCAGCCACAACTGCACGAGACTCAGACTCATCAACCGATTACAAACTTCAACGATGCAAATTTTGCTCAAAGCTTCAAGTATATTAATCTCTATCCTCTGTTTCAACTCATCGCTAATTAGTCAGTCAAAGTGTGACATCGCAAATTCAATACCCGGACGTTAAATATCCAATTGATCGAGCTCCATTTCCGTCTCCTGTAACTGCCCAAGAATCTGACCAGCGCAGACAACGATCGAGAGGATTCATTAGACCTCATAGCCTCTACACCCACCCAGTAGTTACGAAGCTTGCAGATCTCGAATGCACAACAAAGACACCTCAGGTTCTTCATTTTGCACCCTTAGGGGAACCTTCCATGCAAGAATATGGAGCTATTTTGCTTCCTAAGATCCAACCCTTTTTACCCACCGGCACGGATTCAGATTCAGCACTTGCATTATCTGCGCTTTATCGTTCCCATTGTACTTCCCTCGTTGAACAAGTTCGTTTCTGCAAAGAGAAGACATTCTTTCATCTTTTCACGGCTTTTCAAGGCACATTGACCATGCCTGTACAAAAACTGTTTGCCGACAAAGCACTCGCACCGTGGATTAACCAGTGCGATGTAATTACGTATCAGAGTATGATGCGCGTTGTGGCGCCTCTAACACTTCAAGTTGTGCCTAAAGTAGTTTTGGATACTTTACGCAATATCTCTGACCGTCTAGTTACACACATTCAAAACTCATTCCACGGTCAGCCAGCACATGTTATCGAGGCGAAAGTCGGGCCTGCTACAACTTTTGCTAGCCTTTTGGACAAAGAATTAAGAGTGAATCTAACTGCTCATGCTGCAGCGAATATGCTATCTAATCCTTATAACCGTGATACAATGTACGAGGACTTCATAACCATGGTCAACATAAGAAAGGTTGCGGAAAGCGTGCCTACGAGAGGAATGGATGACGTGGTTAATCTTCTGATAACAGAACTACGTGATCTTCTCGATCCAAGCGAGGTATCGTGGGAGACGGAAGGACAAACTCCTTTTGGAGAAATGGTTGCGCGAATGGGCCGTCAGCGTCAAGCGAGCGTCCATACCGATCCGACCACGGAGAACGTTCTCGATCGTTGGGTGAATATGCTGCTATCGCTGCCTGGCAAATTCCCGTATGCTACACATGCAGAAATTGTTTGGTGTGTCCAGAAGATTGGTACAGCTGTGATGAGAGATCTTACCATTGCCCAAGGTAAAAGTTTTGGTGCTTGGTGGGTCACTAAATGTTGGCTAGACGAAATGATTGCATTCATGGCCGAACAAGGAGGCTTTATGCAGCGTGAGACCATTGAAGGTGCGATGGGTAATATGCCTAGAAATTCCGCCGCCAGTCGGAGGAATAGCCAGCAAGAGGGCCGATATAGTGGTGGAAGTGATGAATTTGTTGGGCGTGGAGTGAATGGCGAACGAAGCGTCTCGGGCCCTCGGCCAATGGATCTTGCAAGAGAAGCTGCGATGAACGCAGCTGCTGGCCATGATGATAGTGGGATTGGAATGAGGACACCCGAGGATGAATTTTCCATGGGAAAATATGGATTCGGTCAAGATGATGGGCACGCATCGATGGAATCTAAATCACTTCATGCTGTGTCACAAGGATCTATGTCTTGAGATTGGATAACACACCAAATACTGAGGATATGGGTCAAATCTGCGGCGTAATGGATGGTCAAAGGTTGGGGGTTGGATAATGTGATAGGAAAGGATATTTTTTTAACGACCAACGACTAAACGAATGGCTGTAGAATGGACGGATACTTGGTGTATATTTGGGATGGTCTTGATTATTTTACTCTGGCAATTTGAGTATTGTTCACTACTTGGGCTATTGACGGTTTTGGCTTAAAAATATTTGGAGTACAGGTTTGGAGGGCGTTTCTGTGCAAAGAGTAGAGTTACTTTTTGTAATTATCAATAACGGGGAATAATGGCGAGAAGGAAGGAAAGGCATGAAAGCTTTTTGCTATATACGATCTAATACTATTTGGCTTGAAGAAAGTCGTTGTAATAATGCCGTCTAAGTCAGTTATGTTGAGCATCAAAGTATAACTATCTCAAAGGTCTAGAATTCAACGCGTCTAAATATAAAGCAAACTACCATTGTCTTGTGAAATGTTGAAACATTCAAAAGTAATTAATCATTCTTCTATAAACAATGAAATATTGAGTCTTAACAAGCGGTACCTGATTGGCTTTGTGATTTTTATCAATGAATGGAATTTCCCCTCTTTGACTTCTTCAATTTTCTTCTTTGTGAAGAAGGATAATATCATGCAATATCTACCTAGTTTACCTCAATATAAACTTAGATGAATATCGAGAGATATTTACATATATATACATCGGATCAGCCTTAACAATTAACCTTCCCCCCTTTTTATATTTCTCCATCAAATCTTATCGTATTACTATACTTATAGCTCCGATCTATTTTCTCTATATTGTAAGCTCGCTAATGATAAGGACTTGATTGAAGGAACGAACTGACTGTTGACGTGATTGAACTGTGTGCCCCGCATTGACTTGCTCCGATATCATGCCGATGCAGGTTCGATAATAATTGTTTCTACTAAATGAATTAAAACGTATACTCGTATGTCTGGTATGACTCTTTTCGATTTATTTAATGTTTCCCAAGGTTTTCGGCATTTTTCTTACATTTCATTATCAAATAGCATAGTCAATGGTTTCAATTTTATAGCTAATTTACCTTGCAGTAATTTATTTCAATCATTCACAGACAGTTTGGGACAATGACGACTGAAGTTCAGTGCAACGGGCATCTTGATGCTTCACCGTTAATATCCAATTCTTTGAACCACAACGATACTCACAGAAGTTGGGTAGTGCAAAAGTTCGGCGGCACAAGTGTGGGCAAATTCGCTGTAAATATTGCAGAAGATATTGTTCGGTAGGTGGATTGTGGAACCAACGACAACGACTTTGAAACTAATTGGGCATCCAGTGCGAGCTTAAAACATCATAGAATCGCAGTTGTCTGCTCTGCGAGGAGTACTGGAAAGAAAGTCGAGGGTACAACGAGTCGGTGAGAATTCTTGAAATCGGGAAATACGGTGCATGTTAAGACATACTAATTCTGGCCTTTGTAGACTATTGGAAATCCACGGTGTCCTCCAATCCGTCAATTCTTTAAAAGACTCGGATTCGGACCATTATAAGACCTTGGTTAGCAAGTACGAAAGACTGGTGGATGTTATCCGTGACGATCATATTACAGCAGCGAAGTCACATATACAAGATGAAACTATAGCCTCAAAGCTCGCGAAAGATATTGAAGCGGAGTGTAAAGAGATACAGGAATATCGACTGGCTGTTGAACGATGGCACCTGGAAATCGATTCCAGATCAAAGGATCGTTTGGTCAGCTTTGGAGAAAAACTTAGCTGTAGATTTGTGGCAGCTTTATTACAAGATAGGGTAGGCTACATAACCATTTCAATTGCGCGCTGCTTACAATATATTCTATAGGGTGTTGATGCCGAATACTTAGACCTCTCGGATGCTATTCATTTCAAGACACCAAAGGGGATGAACTTAGGGTTTTACAGAGATGTGGCTGCGGCGATAAAAGAGAAAATAGACGCTTGTCAGGATAGAGTACCGATCATCACTGGATATTTTGGAACTGTTCCTGGTGGTTTGATGGATGGAGAAATCGGAAGAGGATATACAGATCTTTGCGCGGCATTAGTGGCTGTGGGAGTTGCGGCAGAAGAATTGCAAGTATGGAAAGAAGTTGATGGTATATTTACTGCAGATCCCTCGAAAGTGCCAACCGCCCGACTTTTGTCCACGATAACACCATCCGAAGCCGCAGAATTGACATTTTATGGTTCCGAGGTCATCCATCATCTCACTATGGACCAAGTTATTCGAGCGACCCCGCCAATCAAGATTCGGATTAAGAACGTTAAGAACCCACAGGGAAATGGCACAATCATTCTACCCGATCCTATATTAGAACCTTCGCAACATACCCACGCAAGGAGCCCAAGTCCTATAAATTTGAAGAAGACGCCTAAACGGCCTACGGCTGTTACTATCAAGGACAAGATCTCCGTTATCAACGTGCATTCGAACAAGAGATCGATTTCGCACGGATTCTTTGCAAAGGTATTTTCCATACTGGACAGTCGACAGATCTCTGTGGATCTTATTTCTACCAGTGAGGTTCATGTTTCTATGGCCGTTCATTCGGCGTACATCTCTGCAGAAGATATGCAGAGTACCAAAGCGGAGCTTCAAGAGTGCGGCGAAGTCAGTATTCTCAATGAAATGGCAATTCTCAGTCTGGTTGGATCGGAAATGAAAAATATGGTTGGAATTGCTGGTAAGATGTTCTCTACTCTTGGAGAAAATAACGTCAATATCGAAATGATATCTCAGGGTAAATTAAGAGTCTCCGTCCCATATAGCGATTCGACAACTAACAAGCGACATTCAGGGGCGAGCGAGATCAACATATCTTGTGTCATAGATGCTTACGAAGCCACACGCGCGATGAACATATTGCACACAAATCTTTTCACATTTTTAGAATAGATTAAAATGGGAATTGGAAAAGGCAGGCATTCCAAGGGAGACGGCGTTCAAACTTTGATGGAATTGAGCATGGTGCATTGGCGACATTAAAAATTTGGGGGATGTTTTGATGCACATATCCACAATGTGTATGTTTATATTTTCGCTGTATGAAACTTGAAACCTTTTCCTACCCTACTGCACATATCCTTTTAGAAGTTGGTTCGAAGCTCGCTTCCCCAATCATAACTTATTTATACTCAAGTCTTGGATTGTCTTCTCCGTCCTGCAAGCTATTGAAGCTGGGTGTCCAATAAGCCATACTGTAACCTGAGACCTACGATACGAGTACCCTGACTGCAGGTAAGTGGGAAATTCGTGGTCATTTCTGTCTAAAAGCTCATATACCCTTTCCGGAGCATTATAGTCCTGTTTCAAGTGAAGCACACTGCATTATGTTGCTGCGACAAGGAAATGCTTTCTCAGTCTAATTCCCATCTTCAGAACGGAGTTGGTCGCTTCTTCATCATCGTCCTTATCATGCACCTCGACCAAAGCATTATTAGGTATAACTGCCATGCGATTATGAAGTCTCTTCCGTACCGGAAGATAATCGCCTTTATGCACTACCCTTCAAACTGTCAGAACCAATGTTAGACAATATGATATCACATGTGCGGGTACTTATATACTTTATTTTCGGCTCTCCTCGATGCGTGATATTATCTTCCTTCCGCTGGATGTAGCTGTCCGTACCATGCTAAGTAATTATCAAGCACTATGGCTGATAAACTATCAAGTGGGTACTTTGAACTCTTTGGTCTAGTATCTTCTGGTTCTGTCTCATTTCATATAGGTAGATTACGCAATTAAAGATTGATGTATAACAAAGCTAACAATTATTAACCATCAGGAGGTCAAAGATTATGAGCCTCATTTTAACACAACTTTTCACCGATTACAGTGTAAGACGCCAGTCTGTCTGATTCGGAAATATTAGATGTAGCTCGATGCATCTCCCTCATTCTGTCATTACTTAGTTTGACAGGAGTGCGATTTAGGGTATTCTTTCCTCATTCGATATTCCCCCACCTGTTCGTCTTCAACAGCCAAGCTATTGTTGATCAACAATTGCTTGTACACTTCGGATGATATCTGATCCGATGCTCGATTTCAATTTCAGCACCGCTCATCGCGCATCCTTTTCAAAACATCCGGGTGCAAGAGCAGTAACGACCAGCTCTCATCTCCATTTCGGCAAAGAAATCTCAGACGACATGACTTATAGCTGGCCCTCATCGCATTTGGGATGAAGTGCTCTTCTACAGGCAAACCCCAGATAACGTGCTAATCTGGCTCACCATCTAATCCCCAATGCGCACAGCATAAAATAAACCTCCCATCTGCTGTACAACATAGCGCATACATGTACATCAATGCACGCATGAGTACAGATCGCATATCATGTCTAAGAGGAATCTGGAAAGGCTTGAAGTTGAATCGGTAGGCTGATTACCTCTTTCTCTACCAAGTGCGACGGTGAAAAGAGTAGGTATCCGTTTGTCAATGTTGCATCCGTAGGGCTTTTCTGCTTCTCCAACTCCAACATCGGATCCCTTCGACTATCTACTTGCTAAGAAATGCTGACTACGTTAGTAACTTACGTCTTCTAAACCCTGATTGGGTGTAACTCGTCGACAAGTTCATCTGCCTGCTTTTTATTGCTGGCAAACGATGCCAGAGGTTCAAATTGACACGAAAATTTTATTCTAACGGGCATTTGCACACCACAATCGTTCTCCCCAGTTGAGCATTTGTTGACTAACCGAGGTTCATAGTGTAAGCATATGATATCACGATTGCCAATTAACGATACGCAAAAATGTGAAGCTATTGGCTTAAAACCAAGCTGAACGATTCAGCCGAGAAAGAGCTGCAGCTATCACTGGGCACTGCGGCCGGTATTGTATCACGAGGAGAAAGCACTGCAGAAGTCGTTGCCATCATGACAACGGAGATTTGAAAATTGGTTTGGATGAGGAAATGTGTATCAATAATCCAAGAAAAGTAAGCAACACAAGATTACTCGCACAACAGCAGTAAGAAGTGATTGTTTGAATGTCTCAGAGTTTGTGGCTCTAGTCTAGCCCTCAACACAGTTAGAACCAGATATGGATTTTTGAATGCAGACTTGAGCAATTTAAAATTCCATGAGTATTTGTTGGATTGGATAACAACGAATGATAATTCTGGTCGTTATCAGTCCTCGGATGGTTCATATCGGAAGCCTCAAAATTGTCCTCTAACTGGCTCGGCACGCGATGGCTGAATTCATTTCCCGACATTCTTCGTAAAGTGTCCAGTACATTTTCGGTGCCTTCCGGTAATTGTCTCTTCCCACAAAATTTGAGATTTTTAAAATGTTCTGATCAGCTTCGCTGATTCGGCAATTAGGAGTATTTGGAATTTCATCATTTGTAACATGAGCGAGAAGTTCATGTTCCTAGTGGACATTAAGCGGACTTGCGTCTAATCATGGCGAATCTAACAGAATTCTGCACAAATTACTTCTTATGTATCAGATAATGTGGCCCAAGCCGAGCTGCTCCTCTCGGTAGTGTATCCCGAATCTGGCGGACTTGATTCCTAAATGGGGTTTTGTTCCGACATGAGAATGAATAGATTGAGCGGGGTGCCACAGAGATACTGGGGGGGGGAAAGACAGAAGCTAAAAGGCTGCAGTCTTGCAGTCTATCATTATTGGACGACGTTATTGTAAAATACTCTGAAGAATTAACCTTAGATAAGGTGCAGTGGTGGCACAAGTAATTAAGCCTTCTGAAAACGTTGAGCTACCTTGCAGTCATTGATCTGAAAGTTTGGATCCAGCTTGTTTGACGGATTTTATCATGCTACACGTTACACACGGCTGCAATGACTACCGGGCATGTGCCATCCATATGCTCTGTTACTATTTCCGCCGTCTATACTTTTGCCTTCATCGTATTTTTATCTTTTCCTCCTTCATTTTGACCCTATAGGTCTCAACGTTTGATCCCGCGCTTTCAGTCGCAACCCGTTTTCCACAACTCTACATCATCGTTTGTATTTTAGACGCCTCTCGTTTTAGATTCGTCACAGATCAACATCGACGTTCTTTCGAACCTTTATATCTTGCGTTTCATGTCTATAGCGGATGAAAGTTGGAGCAATCGGATTCATTACTTCTCGGGAATATTTCAAACATATCAGAAAGTCATATCGATTCTACCTTGGTTAGATTTGCAAGTGAAGTCGGACAACAACTGGACAATCGTGCCTGGTTGATCAACCATAAGTAATTGGCTTTTACGATTAACTGTGGTCATGTACATAACATTGACCATATAAAAGATCTCTCATATCGCACAAGACATTCTCTTAAAAAGGACCCCAATCTTTCATTGTATGATATACCATATATCTTTCCATCATGGGTTGGGTACGCATAACCAAGAGTCTTTGGGCATTCTAATGCTTATCAGAATTTAGGTGGAGAAGACGAATATGACCGTGGCGAAGAGCGTCGTTGGAAGAAGATTCAGGCTGGAGTTTTCCGGGCATAGGTACGAGAGGAAAGGCTCTAGGTTTTTGACAGAAGTGAGGGCTGGTCTCGCCACGTTCTTCGCTATGGCGTATATCATCTCAGTCAATTCATCGATCGTATCAGGTAAGTCTTCTACCTATACTTTGATAACTCCCCTCACATCTTTCAAGCTACTGGAGGAACATGTGTATGCGATTATCCTCCTGGATCCACGGATCCTTTCTGTCTAGACACTTCAACGGATCCCAGCTACCAGATATGCGTTCAGGAGATCAACCAAGATTTGGTCACCGGTACTGCAGCGATATCTGCACTGACGAGTTTCTGCATGGGAGTCTTTGCAAATATGCCCATAGCCCTAGCCCCAGGAATGGGGTTGAATGCATACTTTGCTTACCAGGTTGTTGGAATACATGGGCAAGGGCCAGTCTCGTATAGACTAGCATTAACAGCTGTATTCATCGAAGGATTACTCTTTGTTGCGCTCTCAATCCTCGGGCTTAGACAATGGCTTGCTCGCGCAATACCTCGAAGCTTGAAGATAGCTAGCGGTGCTGGTATTGGACTTTATCTCGCTCTCATTGGACTCACTTACAGTGCGGGAATCGGTGCTATCACAGGCAGTAATACAGATGTACCTCTACAAGTGACTGGCTGTATACCTGAACTTATTGCTCCAGACGGTACCTGCACATCCGGAAAAATGCGCAGTCCGACGATGTGGCTTGGCATATTTGGCGGAGGGATGTTTACAGCATTTCTCATGATGTATCGCGTCAAAGGCGCAGTTATAGCAGGGATCCTCCTCGTCTCTATCGTCTCATGGCCACGCAATACGTCCGTTACATATTTTCCTCAAACCGTTTCTGGCGATGCGGCGTTCGAATTCTTCAAGAAAATCGTCACCTTTCATCCCATTTCTCGAGTGCTAGCCGTGCAAGATTGGAATATCACTGGAGCTGGGGCTGGACAATTCGCATCCGCACTCATCACATTCCTTTACGTCGATATCCTTGATTGTACCGGCACGTTATATTCGATGGCTCGTTTCTGCGGAGCCATCGACGAAGATACGCAGGATTTTGAAGGCAGCGCCGTGGCCTATCTCGTGGACGCCTTCGGTATATCTCTCGGTTCCTTCGTCGGTTCTCCTCCCGTCACCGCATTTATTGAATCAGGCGCCGGTATATCAGAAGGGGGAGTAACAGGACTCACGGCCGTCACTACCGGTTTTTGCTTCTTTATCAGTCTTTTCTTCGCCCCAATATTCGCTAGTATACCTCCTTGGGCAACAGGCTGTACTTTAATACTCGTCGGAGCGATGATGGCACGCGCATGCACGGAGATTAATTGGCGATACCTTGGGGATTCTATTCCGGCTTTCTTGACGCTGGCGATTATGCCTTTTACGTACTCGATCGCTTACGGACTCATTACGGGAATCGTTACATACACATTACTTAACACATCGGCATGGATATTGGCGAAAATGTCAGGAGGGAGAATCATGCCGCATGACTACGAGTTAAAAGATTACTGGACGTACAAAGTTCGCGGCGGCTTATTACCTGGCTGGGTGCGCCGAGCCACAAGGGGAAAGAGAGATTTTTGGCGCGAATGGGATTTCGATGCGGAGGTGGGGGCTAAAGTTGAGAGTGTGACGGGACATAAGACGAGGGGAAGCGTGGCAAAAAGTCACAAGAGTTCGAAGAGTCATGATGTGCATGGAGTCAATATACACAGGCGGCAAAGCGAAATTAGTGGGATACCCGGTGGGAATGTGAATGGGCATGGAGAGAGAACGTGGGAGATGCCCGAGATGGCGTTTCCGAAGAGTGCTGCGGCGGGGATTGGAGAGGCGATTGGAGGAGAGGAGAGGAGGCAAAGTACGAGGACTATGAGTTCTGTTGGGAGGAGTCTGGGAAGAAGATCGTGAGTGGGGGGCGATTGGGGGTAATAATGAAGGATTGTTTGGATTGGTAATGGCCAGTACTGGATCATTTCTGGGCTGGAGTTAATTCACAATGGTGGGAAGTTTTCGAAATACCAATTGGAAATATGGATATGGACATGAATGGATGGATGGATGGCGTAGATAGGTGGGGAGATTATATTATTCATAGTCCTCAAGGACTCATTCGAGAAAAAGCCTTAGAATTTTATGGATGGTCTAATGTGAATGAGCTGGAAGTCGATTGTTGTGATGCAATGTTCACAAGTTTGAGATATCTACCAGAGAATGGGATCGATTCGCAACGCTCAATAAACACCTCGAGACGATGCTTTACACCTATCCATCTATCTAAACACCAACAGAGATACATATGCTTCTTACATACAATCCACCTCCTCAACCTCATTTCCAATCCCTCATCCAAACCCAAACTCACACACTCAACCCAACCCCTCTCATCCACCAAATCATCATCATCATCATCATCACAAGCCCAACCCCAACCTCCCCTCACCACTCTTCGATATAATCCGAAAAACCTCACTCCCAAACATCCAAGAAACAAAATATGCCATGCTGGTCCAGTGGTAACGCACCGGATATGCATGTACCCTAACGGGTATCTCTGCTTAACAAGACTATAAAGTGATTGTCTTCTTGAAGAATCAGTTCGCCTGGTTTAAATTAAGGGGTCTCGAGGATTCGTTGCATAGAGCGTCCTTAATTTTTTGTCTTTTTTTTTGGATTGCTTGGTTTTTTTGGGGAGTGCTAGTGAGTGGGAATGGCGGGGAGAGGGTGATTCACTTTTGATGGGTGGGGAGGGAGTAGGTGGATGCGAGAAGATGGGATGAGATGGGATGATATTTTGGTAGGAGAGAGTGAGTGCGGTATAAATATAGATGGAGAGGTATATAGAGTAATAATGGATTGGAAGAGATGAATTGCATTCAAATACAACTTACTTACCAAGAAGGAAGTTTGAAGGGTTGCCCTTACTTTGCGCAAAACTCAAGCGCATCCTCTGTTCAGTGCATGTAACAATCTGGACCACCTGTGTATATAAATTTCCAATACTTGATTAGCAAACAATAGATAGTTTGATGAACTTAATTATTCCCAATGTTTAAAGAATTAAATGTCCCAAATGACTTCAATATTTAGAAGTCTTCATTCTTGAACTGCAGTCTGACTACGCGATATACTTTCTCCTACTCATATAATTTCACACCACACCACTCTCACATCATAACCGCACAAGTCTTGCCCGATAAACTCTTTTGCAAAACCCATACCGCAGCGTCTGAATTGGTCCTTGCAAACAATACTCATAATGAAGTTTACAAAGGCGGTCAAATATCATACATCGAACTCTACACATTCAAGCATCTCGGTAGCAAACCAGACAATCAAAACCAACAATGAATGCATTAGAGTTTTAAGAAAGACCTCGAATACTATAATAGCGGCGTTATGATAAAGCTAGTAGAAAAAAGTACAGAAAGTAGACACCGGAGGGGAACAGCGCCTCGCCTCTAGGATGTTCACCACGTTAGAGACGTTGAGATGAGATGCATTTATACGCCCATCAATTCATCTCGAAACCCCTATAAACTGATCCTAATCTACAGTGGGTAGATCTCAGGCTCATGTAGTGACGAGACTCCGAGGCATAGATACCATCTCAGATTCAGCCAAATTAAGAGGTCAATGAGCGTCATAGTTTATCCAAGTGTTGGACCCGAGTTCGCACATTGAATAGTACAACGGAGCACCTACACTTCAGAATCCATTCGATCTTCTTAATGCAGAAACGAACATATTTGCCAAGCAGTACGGTTTTCGGTTTCACTATAGCTTGAGACTCTTGGAGCAAAAGTAATGTAAGAGCGATATTCATAGCTTGGAGATGTTCGCTTGTATTAGAAAAAAAAAGACCGAGAACTCCTACCGATATGTCCTGCCTGTCATATCATAACTTGCTGTGCAACCGCCCAATCGTGCATATACTGAAGTAAAATGCAATCCTTTACCCATTCCCATACCGAATTAACCCTTATACCTTCGTCATTATTAATCATAATATTCATTTCAGTCATAAAAGTTCGTTCATCCACTCCCCCTCGCCCCTCTCCGTCTACCCCCCCTTCCCCAAATAAAAGCCTGGCCCGGGTGCAGGCAATTCCAAAAGTCAGCATAGTAATATAAGCTAAATGAAGGAAGGTATCAATAACAGAGCATTTTCGTAAGAATGGTATTCGCCATTCGATGTTCCGTATAAAGATTCGCCCGGGCCGGCTAGTCAACTGCCCTCGCCTCCACCGTCTGGATCAACGCTATCAGCAGAGCCAGTAGAAGATTTTCTACCTAGAGCCTTTGCCTCTTCGAGCTCCATCTCATGAAGCTTCTTTTTCTTTTCAATTTCTGGGTTTGGCTGAGGAATTTCGTCGTTGCCGAGTAGCAAGTGTCCAGGCACTGCCTCGAACTCCCCTTCATCATCATCACCTTCTCCTTCACTAGAATCATCACCGCTCATGATAGGACTATCAAGTTGTGCAGATCTGGGGCTCTTCACAAGCATCTCTGGACTCTGAGGTCGAGAATCAAACCCACTGGTGCAGCTTGTCGCTTCGCTCTTGCCAGAATCTATTTTTTTGAGAGGTCGACTACCTTCAAGGGTAAATGGCGTCAATGTGGGATCAAATCCCGCTGGTAAACCAAGAGCAGCTGCTACCGCATGCGCTTCAATAAGAGGGCCAGTTGCGCTCTCGAGATTGCTTGCAATGATTGACGTTTCATGTCCATTGACCCCGCTCTCCCGTAGGATGCGAGTGTAACTTTGACGTGCAGGATCAGCATCTCGTTTTTGTTTCTTCTTTATTCTCTTTTCCGTGGGTCTTACGACAACGACAGGTATAGGCGAATACTGCAAGCACCATTTTGAGAACGAGTTTCTGTTTCCCATCAGACCTTGAAACCCGCCAAGACTTCGCCCTCGAGTTCCGACGATGAGCATCGCAGGTTCGTAAATTTGGATCTAGAAACCCAAAAGGTTAGTAAGTGGCAACAAGCCTCTGCGAACATCGGACGCCGCAGACATACCATTTTTTGAAAGGTTGTATGAACTTTCCCTATGGCATACTCCAGTACAATACTGACAGCTTTATTATCGTCGTTCTTTTTTTGTATCGCATCCAGTAGTTCTCTTGCATCTTGTTGATATTGTTTGATCTCCAGGGCTCTGTCCGTGATCAACTTCGAGTCTTTATCAACAACTCTTAAACAAATGATTTGGTCTCCATCGTCAACGAGCTCCTCTAGCATCCATTGTAAAGCGATATCTGAATAGGAATTTTCATCTATGCCGACCATAAAAGTCCTCGAGGATCGTTTGTATTGATATCCTTCATGTTTAGAATTTTGTGTGTAACTTCTAGTATTCCTCTCTGTGTCTTCTGATAATGATCCAATGCTATCAAATGAGATTTTTCCCTGAAATTTTCTGTTTTGGGGAGCCATTAGCGACAGATTCAAGTATCGCAAAGAAATATCAGGTAGTAATGTAAGAAAGACCCTGATCAACCATGAACAGCTTTCTTGAGGGATATAGAACCAAGTGGGGTTGATCACCCGCCCCTAGATTTCGGCCGCTAGGATCCGGGAAGGAAAGCGTGGGATATTATAAAGTACTTATTTGATGGCGCACCGTATTTCCGCTTTCCCTTGTAATGAAACATCGCCGCACAGAGAATGAAGGAATAGAGACAAAACTTACGGTGGAGGAGGTGGACTTGAGCCCCTCAGGCGAGGACGAGTCAGATTCTTCTTCCCTATACCCTTCCCGTCTTTTAAGGGCCGCGGACCTTTCGAGCCTCCTCTGAAGGATATACTTGACATGGAGTTCAGCCCTTGGTTAGGCGGATGATCATATTGGACATGTTCTGTGATAGATCTAAGCTTTGGAGAGGAGAAATAATCTGAATTTGATGGCGCAGAAATATTAGGAGAAAGAGGAGATTTTGGGGATGGCGAATCTGAGCACCTAATGTGCGGGGAAGCAGGTGCCGACATGGTAAGTTGTTGTTTGATTATGAATTAGACATTTGGTCTGATCTCGAGGCGACTTTATAGTAATTGTTGAATGCTTGTGTCGAATGAGGTGAGCATAAGAACTTTGAGATTGTTGGTTTGAGATTCATTCGTCAAAGTGGATGAATGAAGTGGTCCGTTCTAGGCTTCAGGCGAGAAACAGCGGTGTCGTACTAGGATTATTTAGATATTCATTATTCATGCCCAGATACTGAAGTTAAAAGTCTCTGAATATTCAAGTAAGGAATTGGATGAATCAATAATTGTATATCCATATTGTTACGTTATTAGTAGCCTTTATGAGACATAGTGAATGCCAAGACAGTCGCGCTTTCCTTTCAGCCTTGTGAGTTGCTTACGATAGGTACAGCTGTAATAGCAAATTCATGCATAGTCTTCACACTAGAATAATACAGCAGTAATGCATATGGGTTTTACTTCATGATTTATTTTATTCTACTTGTAAGGCTCCTCGCCTTCATGCCGTTTTTGACAACCCATTTCGTGGATTTGTCTTTTCCACCCCCCGGTACGCCATACCAATGCCATAGAGTTGAAAGCAATATTGTCAAGAGAGAAGCGTAAAAGGTAGATTAGTATGTGCGAGCAAGATTTCTGAGATACCAGTCCACCAATTTGCGGCCGACCTTTGCTTCAGAAATATGAATAAGATCCTAGAAGATTTATTAGCATTCTTGTATGTACTTGGCATTTTTTAAACAAGTAACTTACTCCTTGCATAGCATAATCGAGATCGTTAGAGTTGACTACTTCTCCGTCCAACAATCCATTGTCAGTCCATCTAATTTGTCTGCTGCGTTGCTTGTTTACCAATAACCATCCCCTCAACTTCTCAGGTTCAACTTCCAAGAATCCAGCCAATTTCTTCAAATCCATGGTGGTGTACAATCTGAGATAAGACTTCACAGTTGGGCTCCACATGTTAGTCTTGACCTCATCCATGAAGATAGATAGATGGTGCTCGAGAGGGTCAACGTTTAACTCTGGGTTGTCGAAGTCAGGAGGAGTAGGAGAGATAAACTTGGGGCAAGCAGAGCGGAATAGCTCTTCAAATATTGGGAGAGATTCTGGTCCACCGCGTTGAAGTTTGAGGAGTTGGTCACCATACTTCTCGCGAAGAGCAGTGTGGATGGTGTCATCGAGACGGGTTGGGTGGAAAGCCACACAGATGGCAATGAGGGCGTACATTTGATCGTTCTTCTTGGAGATTGAGTCATACTGTGCGTTCTTTTGGAAGTTCTTGGTTCTTGAAACGTAGATCAAGATGTGGCTAAACATGCGGATGGCATCTGCGTATCTGCGCATCATCATGTATGAGAATCCTACATAGTAATAGGTAGTGAAATGAGCGGCCATAACGCGCGCAAACATAGCCTTCTTGTTAAGCTCAATATCGTCGAGTGTCTTCAAGGCGAGACTGAAATCACCGAGAAGACAATGAACTCGCAACAATCCAATGATGGAGAAGTATCCGAGCATTCTGTACAAGGACTTTGAACCATAATCACCAGCGACTGCCATAGGCTCTTCATTACGCTTCATGGCAGCTAGTTGCTCGTTGATCTGCGATCTCTGAATGAGAGAGTATAAAACGTTCAAAACACTGTAACATCCCCATGTGTTTGGCGCCTCGCGGAGGATTTGAATTTCTTCTTCATTTGTACCTTGACGTGCGACGCGGTTTCTGTACGAGCAGAAAGAATTGAATTGATAGATGAACTCATCGATAACATCCCAAGCCCAGTAGTACTGTGAGTATAGTTAGCATGCCATGCGAGTCTGTCAATGAACCAACAAAGAACTTACCGATGGTGGTTCGAGGTCAACTGGCCCGTCGGAGTTCAAAATGAAGTGAAACAAACTACAATAATTATCGTAGCTTGCAAACTTAACTTCCAAAGGAGCAGAAAAGTCCAAGGGTTGTGCAGCAGCAGCAAGTCTCGACTGAATATCATCCGTCTGTTGTGCCATGCTCATGGAGTTGACCTGCTCCAACTCTTCCATGCCCTCATATTGGACCTGCTCTTTGTAGTCGTTGGCAAGAGCCTCCTCTTCAATATCGGAGTCATCGTCCAAGGCTCGCGATGCGATGCCGCCGTTTTGAAAGGCGCTCATGATGCTGTGATTTTGCTCGGAGTCGTCGTCGAAGCAAAGTAAAAATTTAAACCCCACTACCAAAGGATTCAAAATCGCCGGTTCGGTTATCGCACTAGGACACTAGGGCTAGTAAAAACAAATCTATCTCCCTTGAATATTGAGCACTATTTTTCACGCTTCTGGCTTCTATTGATTGTGTTTCCCTGGATATATTCGAAAAATGATGTGGTTACTTACCAATATATTGCAGTTAGAGTTTTTACTTTGGAAGGCTTTCGAGCAACTGTTGTTGAAAATTGAAGGAAATTTGCTGAATCGACGGATTAACTTTAGTTACAAGGTCACGTGCAGATACATTGAAGTTATCTCTCTGCGAGGGAATGAGCAATAAAAGTCGCGTAGATTTATTCTGTCTTGAACCAGCATTTAAGGCTGAGAGAATATTTGGTTGTCAGATGTGTCTTGAGACATTAGAAAGCTTATTGCTAGATCTGAAGTGAGGATTGAGAAATATTATGAAGCCCAAAACCTGGGGCCCATTTAGGACACATTCCATAAATGTCCTCCATGGCGTGGCGGTCGAAGAGGCTTGCTCAAAAAAACACAAAAAAATCTCAGCACAAAAGGTCTTTAAAGAAATCTTTGATATTGTATGTAATCATGGTTTTATTACTAGATAGGTGGGCAGGAAGACAAGGAATACTGCTTCCGGTATCTTAAGATTCAAAGCACATATTTTCAAGTGATAGCTTCATATCCCTCCTAATAGCAAGCATTCCAGATTTCAGGCAATCGCTTGCGATCACTCATGCATTGAGCAATTTGTGTCACGATAATGCATCTTGTTTCTCAACACTACTTACTGTGGGAATCATGAAAACCAATCTACCTAATATTCGCTTGCCTCGCTGAAATGCTCCTTTATCGGTACAAACCCACCATATTACTTCGTCACCTTCGTGTCATGCGTGATATTTTCCATCCTACTGCATATACTCAACCAAAAGACTTCTGGCTTCGGAGTTTAATCTTTCGTTGACGAAACCCGAAATTGCTCTGTTGTGTCGTGTATTTGCATCTCTCAAATATGCACCCACCCAAAGTTTTACATCCGTAATCTCTGGCCATTCGTCCACTGCAACCTTCTTGCAGGTATTAAGTTGTGTAAAGCCAACTCCGAAGCTTAAGTCGTCGACATCTGCCTCAGCAACTACATCATCGGTTGTGACAGGTAGTGGTGGATTCTCCAACAGCTTGAGGAGAGCCTCACAAGTCTTAGACCAGCCCTTCTTATATCTAATTGCAAATGCTTGCGAATCGGTCAAGGTCTTAGTCAAAGAGATGACGGCTATTTTACGGTCTAGTGGCCGAGGGAATTGCTGGGTAATTGGAAGAATGATGGTCAAGTAAAGAGGCACGAATACGGTGTCTTGCACCGCATCTGATTGCTTTATAAAGAAATCTGCTCCGAGCCCTTGCTGATCTTTAGATGAGATAAGATGATAGAAACGGACAAAGCGTCGCTTGAAGGCTTCCGGGGGGTTGCTGTTAAGGCGTGTAAACATGATATTCAAGATTGTAGGGAAATATTGTTCAATGGCAGAGCTATGACATATTAGAACAGAAATGATTGATTTATTAGGAGGGGGCATTGGTGTTGCTTACACATTGCAAGAAATAATCAAGGCTTCTAAGACATCGAAACTTTGTAATTCAGTTCTTGATTTTCCGGCCATAAGCTTCTGGAAAATGCCAAGAATTGGCTCGAGTTGATTGTTCGCTACAAGTTCAGCAGCGCATTTAGGGATCATTGCGGAAAGTAATCTAGTTAGTGCTGGTACATTTCCTCGAGATTCCCAAAGAGTAGGACTTAAAATTGGGGTGATTAAGTTTTTGTAGTAATCGGAGAGCGTTGTGGATGGGTTGGCTTCCAGAAGAGCGGCGAATAATTGGAAGACATAAGGCATGAATTCTTCATGACTGTTAGTGCAGGGCTCTTTTTTTCGGGTGGATATTGAGCATACCTTGAACATCGCTTGAGAGAATACCAGCAAAGGTAGGATACAGATCATTCTCAAGCTTATCGGGTTGTGAAGGCGCCGACCATCTTTTTAAGTTAGAAATGAACTGTGCAGAGAATTCTTGTACATACCTAATCAAAGCACCAAAGGCTTCGAAGTGGTAGTAGTAAAAGCGTGGGTTACTAGGGTTTTGGCCAATCACTTGAGTGATTTTGATCAAGTGCTGTAAAACGTTATCTGCTATTGGAATAACGCCGTCCTTGATGACAATGAGCACTCTCATAACACAGCGCATGAGGAACTCATTTTCCTGAATTTTCTCGGGTGCAGCATCTTTCTCGATCAAATGGAACAAGTGATTGAGAAGGCTCTCAGCGAGTGGCAATACATCTTCCTTCCCAAAGATATGCTGATTTGCATCATTTGTGAGAAACAAAACTCTTTCCACGGTAATTGCGGCATAAGTGTATACCACATAATTCGAGGAACCTAAATTCTTGACCAAGGGCTCGAATGCCGCTTTCCATTGATCTTTGGTCAGTTGACTACGGAATGTGTAAAGGAATTTAATAGCATCAACCTTCAAAATTGGCTCAACATTGGTCTCTGCAAGAAGATCATTCGCGATATTCTGCTGGAAAAAGTCGACAACATTCACCAAAGGGTTTGTGGTTTTGACTCCTTGCCCGGTTGTGATGACACCCTTGGCTGCGATAGCTGAAAATAGATATACAGCAGTATCTTTAGATTTCCAATGATCGCTACCGTTCTGGGAGAATTGGTCAAGATAATGCTTGATATACCTCCCAACAACATCTGTCACAAGTGGCTCAAACTTTTCCAGAAGCTTGCGTAAGAAGTCGGTTGCTGCTCGTCGTCTGGTGTCAGCGTCTGAGCCTTCCAGATCTCTTCGGATGTACTCGATGGGCTCATCCTCGAATTGTTCAATATCCGTTTCCCTCAAGCTAACATTGGGCAGAATGACTTTCTCAACCACCTGACTCAATATCTCCCCATTATTGAAATTTTGAGCATGCTTGTCAAGACTAGCAACAGCGGTCAAGAAGTGTAATGCCTTGCTAACAAGTATATCGAATTTTGTTTCAGGGCCAATGGTTGTTAACAGACTCCAAGCACTTGTAATGAATGGTTCGCAAAGACTTCCAAATGCATCTTCGTATTTCTGCATGTAAAGTGTCGAAACTTCACAAATACCGGCCTTCACGAACTCGAGAGGTCCCGATTCAGAGTCATCGTCTGTCGCCAAGAGAGGATTCTCGTATGTCAGGTATTTGTGTAGAAGTTTGGATAAGTCTCCGATATTATCCTCGAAGATAGGAGGGAGATCTTGGCAAGAAAGATCGAAGAAAACCTTCATCAAAAGGTTCATCGTCTCGAAATGTTGCTTCAAAACCTCCTTATTGTCCTTATTAGCTTGAATCTGCTGGTCGGTGCTCTGTGACAAATAAATTAGCTGGTGTCTATACTTGTGAGGGAGTAAAACCATACCGCCAGAAGCTGTACAAATGGTTGACCAAATTTTGATAATACGTGATTGACTTCTGTGTAAAGAGCATCTGAGGCGAACAGCGGTCTCCATCTTTTGAATATTGAATGCGCGACTTCCAGTACACCATTATTGATTTTGGCATTATTAGGAGTGAGGCGGGAAACCAAGTCCTACATGTTGTCAGTAAACCTTCCGAAACGAAACTGTTCTGGCATGCAAGTAACTAACATCCACCAATGTATCCCATCTGTCCCAGAAGTCTGATTCTGCGATAATACTGATAGCTTCTCCAAGTTGGGCTTGTATGCTGTTTGGGACCGAGACCATGAGGCCAATCAACTCCGTCTTTATCGTAAAAACTTCATTTTGTGGAAGCTTGTAGTTTCTCTCTTCGTCCTGGATTTTTTTTAGCAGAGGATGGGAATGAGCGCGAGATACTTACCACGTAGTTGTACTTAATGAAATTTTTGAAGCATAGAGCTCCCGAAAGCCTCGTATTAACTGGCAGGTCATCTGCTGCAACGATGTTGAGGAGGAGAAGAGAAAATCCAGGTTTGGCCTGCTCTACTTTCAAGGCTGCCTCAGCTGTACAAAACAGTTAATAATTACTTTATGAAAATGAGTAAAAAAGTTTACAAACCTTGTTTATGCTGCCTTGGATCCAAAGTAGCTTGGAGCAGAGCTGCAACTGTTTGAATATCTGAAGACATATTTAAGGAGACTGTTCAAAGATCTGATAAATAGATATCAAGAGCTGGTGATTGACACAGAATAATGTTTGTTTGTAAACTTTCTAGAACCTAAAAAGGATGGACAGGCGGAGGTGAAGATAATCCGAGATCCGATTTGTTAGGAACATGTAATAGCCAAGAAAGACTTTTAAAGAATGATTCCTTGTTCTCAGCTAAAGCAACAAACAATTCATGAGCTATTTGAAACCAAAACCAAAGATGTACGTTGAATTCTCATTATATCCCCAAGGTTTCATACAAGCCTGTTATCATCATCTGATATCTTTATTTTTGAGATTTTTCTACTCTTATCTGATCTACTGGTTGAAGGAAATCAGGAGTTCCCTCGTTGAAGACTAGTGTCATCACCATAAATGAACTACTTCATTGAATGAGTTGGCAGCCTTGTAGCCTTACCGCCTCGGCAATACTTTGGTAGCCTCGGAAGTGAAGTCAAGAATTTATAGAGGATATTGATGAAGTCCATCCTATACCTCCCTTGTCGCTTGAGTACTTATTAGGATATATGCCTGTTAGCTGGCTATGAGATATTGTATGATGTGTTTTCTGGTCTCCGAAAATTCGATTTGTCGTATTTAGATAGCTACTTCACTTCATCCACTCCTCACATCATATCTTGGGAAGTTCAGTTTGCTGTTGCTGCTTTACCCCATTCACTCCTCATTCAAAATATATCCATCTTCATTCGTAAGACCCCAGGGACTTTTCCTTGCGCTAGCTGCTTCACTTTATGCATTCATTACCCTTTCACTATATAATATCAATTTCTATGATTGAATGAGTACATATATTGGTTAGACTTGATAATTCATGCAGGACTTGGCAGATGTCCTTTATAATTTTCACTCCATGGGTTTGTATCAAAATCAAGCTTTTAGTGAGCCCAGATAGAGAAGTATGGACTTGGAATTTCTCATCAGCTGACTTTCAATATCCATCTATCATATTTATTAGAGCTAAACCTAGAATGGCCTACAGTGTACAGGTCCCGAGTTTCCATCTACTGATGTGCCTCTCGTTATTATGACCCCATATGAAATCTCCATATACAATCCTAGAGAGCATTTAAAAAATAGAACAAGCTTTCTGTTGCCTTAAATCTAGGAACATCACTGTCTCAGGCGCTTCACAAATACCTGCTGCCTTGTTCTCTTCGTTTCGTCAACTTCGATTGTTTTATTTACTTACAACACTGCAATTCCAATCTCTACAAGAAAGTCGTCCAGCATGTATCCTCCATTTACTAACAGATGGAATCTCGAAACAGATTCTCGAGTTCAAAGAAATCCTCGAGTTTCCAACCCTCGAGCTTCTATGCCTCCACCTGTCGGGGACGCAGCTCAAACGCCGGAACCAAGGAGCTCTAGCGGAATTGCGAGTGTATTCAAAAGCTTGACTGGCGGTAAAATCACTAAAAGTCCAAGTACACAATCTCCAGCAACAGGTCCCCTACAGCTTGATAATGGCAGCATTCCGCAAAAGCTCAGCCATGGTGGTATACTCAGCCACGAGCCAACTCTTGAACAGCTCCAAGCAGGCCACAGCATCACAGATCGCATCCGCGCAGCAGAACATCTACGCCGTGCCGTGATTGATTTTCCCTTGGAAAATGTTGGTAGATTAGATCGAGATATTGTCTGCTGCTTGCTAACTATTTGATATAGGTTTCTATGATATTTATCGCAGGCAAAGATTTAATCGAACCAACTCAGACACAGCAAGCGCGAATTGCGGGGTTCGAATTGCTGACCGCCTGTGTTCAGTGTACATCCTCGAATGATCCTGAAAGAGCAAGCTATTTTCAAGTACTAAGCCATCCTGCGAACAGGGAAGATTTCAACCTGCAGCTTGTCTCGTTGATCGAACTTTCGCGACACGGAAAAGATCTCTCGGGTTTCCATTACAATTTACTCCCTCTATTAACCACATGGCTGAAGGATACTTGGTCTGCAGCTACAGCAGAACGGATCTCGCGCAAGAAGGCTACCCGTCAGAGCTCCTTGCCAAAGGAGCAACCGTCTTTGGATGAAGAATCTAATTTATCCCTCCTATTTGTTTTCATAGCGGATGTTATCAAATTTAGCTCCAATATTGTTACCGATTCAGCATCATCCGACCTTCTTTCTCAGATCCTTGAGATCTGCACATCATCTGCTACAGAAGCGGATTTCAAGGCGTGCAATCAATTATTTGATGCAGTCATAACATACGGAGATATTCCAGATAGCAAACTACAGCCAGTTGTGAAGGTGCTATGCTCTATACATAGTTCTCTCTGGAATGTACACCAAGACGCATGGAGATGTATTAGCAACTTATGCAAATCCCATCACGGGCTCACAATGGTCAGAATACTGATGGAAGTAGTTGGAAAGCCTCTATTAGACAAGTCCGATGATAAGCAATATAGCCAGAATGTCAAAGAGGTCAGAGGGGCTATATCAGCATTGGAGAAATTACTTGCTAAGGATGCAAAGAATGGCTACCCCTTGGTTCCATTCACTCTTCTCATGGCATCTCTGCAAAAAGTACTTGAGCTCGACCGTACTGCAGTTGATTGCGATACATTGCAGTTGGTTTATTCGCTTTTCACTCAGGAAGGTGGGATTATGCAAAACGTGCTTGATGAAGACTGGTCACAAATGTTTGAGATTGTGTCTATCTGTTCTAGGCGCATTCCAGACCCAGTAACAAATCGATCTCAAATATACAACACTATCAACGGAAGCCCTCCTGTAAAAGACGAAACTTCGCAACAAAAGTTTGTAACAAGAATGGGGGAACTAATTGGTGGTCTGATTGTGCAGGTTGAGCAATTACTAATCTCACCTCCACTCAACTTCGTTCAGAAAGATGACTGCCTTAGTTTTTTTGTCAGATCTCATACCTTTCTTCCAGACACTTGCGCAAAATTGGTCATTGATCATTTCATAGACTACAAATGTTGCTCGCCATCGGATTTACGATGGAAGGATAACATTGACCTAATTCTTGGCGGCTTTCTTGCCGATCGCTCCCGTCCACCCGATATTCGACTACACGCTCTGAAAGCTGTGACAGATGTATACGTTATCGTCAGCGTTACTGATCAACCCGAGATTTTCGAGGCTTTTGCGGTGACAGTCTTGGCATATGTCCGAGATGAGAAGGATATTGCAATACTGCAGGAATTCATTGATTTCGCTGTAGTGATGGCCGAGAAAACTTTGGATGACAGCTTGTTCCAACATGCTGTGGACATCATGAGAAGTGTGGTCACCAGTGACCGAATGCAATCACCCCTTGGCTCGCCTCCTGGGACTCGTCATGGCATCTTGTCGAGCAAGTCTGCATCCCCTTACGCCACGCCTCCTATTGTACACAGCCCTTCCAATGTCGCTGTGAAAGGTTTTATTCAAATTTTTATGCGAACTATGTTTACGGACGTTTCTAAGTCATTACGGGTGTTCGAAGAATTACTTGCTATCGCACAAGCTTCTGACTGTCCAACAGACTCCCGTATATCTGCTCTAAAAATGTTCTTTCGACTTCGTGCAGACGCAATGAATAGAATTTTTCTTACGCCCTTCACCGAATCAGACACTTTAGCAGCTTCTCTCTATCGAACAGCAGAATCTCTAGCCAAGAAGCACGCTGCAGATGAAGCCGCGCAGCAAAGTCGATTAGCCCGAGCAGATGAATCTAATTCTCGTCTGTCTCGGAGTACCTCAGTTAGCCAAGCACAGTCTCTTCCTAAACAGTCTTTCAGACTAGGCAGTGGCATGAATCGAACGTTACAGCGGAACCACCAGATGTGGATGTCTCCAGATGCCGACGCCTTACCAGACACTACAAATGGCAATGCTACTATACGCCTAGTTTCAATAATCGAAGATGTGGACCAGAAGTTCATTGCTCAAAATTTGGATGCTACAGGATTGGCTTCTGAACAAGAAGGCTCGCAACACTCTGCTGTTCGAAGTGCCATCGCCGAAGCAGATCCACTAGAGGAGAACAAACAGGACTCCACGGTAGATGCTCCCGACGATTTTTCACGTACCTCTATTGAGTCCGTCCATCCGGATTTGACTGATACTGAAGAGAAAGACCCCGACCACAACGATGAGATGAAGCCCTGCCGGCCACTTGTGCAGACTGTTCTGAATATTGGCTCTTATCTCGATGTTCTTTGTCAGCTCCTTGATGGCGGATGCGATTGGGAAGTTTACAGCTATATACTTGTTCATCTGCCATCTCAATTAACAAACCAAGCCCTCTTCAAGTCATCGATTCCCCAGATAAAAAAGCTCAGATCTTTGCTATGCGATTTGATTCGAGACAGTAGTTTCCAGGAACCTCCAGTGTCATCTGGATTGCGCAAGGCTGATGTGGCCATTTGTCTCTTTCACGTCTTAACAATGGTCACAAGTTATAACCGAGAGTTTTCCAAAGCCGAGGAAGATGAAATTGTTAGGACCTTCTTACAAGGTGTAGGCGCGTGGGAGCGGGCTGCCAAATGCTGTATTCATGCCCTTTCAATTTGTTGCCATGAACTTCCTGGTTCGACTCGAAAGGCACTTGTCACCATTCTTCAAAAGATGTCGCAGATTATCACTCAACAGCATGTCGCAATTCACATTCTAGAGTTCTTGGCTTGTCTGTCACGACTCCCTGAATTATACGCCAACTTTCGAGAAGAGGAATACCGAACTGTTTTCGCTGTATGCTTCCGGTATCTCCAAAATGTACGAGATCAGCCGAGCAAGGATAGCAGTTCAAGAAACAACCTTCCCCGAGCTCGAGTTGCCTCAGGACCACTTTCAGCAGAAAGCATTTCAGTAGATTCGAGCGTTCAAACAAGCAGCTCGGATGATTTGCCACAGTATGTGTATGCTCTTGCATATCATGTCATCATCTTTTGGTTTCTGTCCTTGAAACTCACTGATCGCGCTGGTCAAGTTGGCTGGATCACTAAAAACCTCGTTTCGACTGATGCGAATGGGAAGGAAAAGATTGATGAGCAAGCACAAGTCACCCTGGACTATATGCAACGAGTTGCTTATGCTGATGTGGACGAATCTTCTGCCGATCCGGACTTTACCCCAGAACTGTATGGTGAAATACTGAAAAGGCGCTGGATAATTGGCCATAGCGTCGTCACCATTGAACAGGCCACCCACAAAGGGTGGGCCCAAATTACCAAGCGCCACCCGTCAGGTACTTCTTGTTATATGGTTCGCGAAAAGTTCAGTCCTCCGCCTCCTCATCAGATCTCTCTCACCACTGATGCTTTACGCGACGCAAAGCACTCCAATGCCAATGTTGTTCTCCCTAGCCACCTCCTCCTACAATTGACAGCCTCAATTCCGCAAGGCACTGAGTTTACACGCCCAATTGCTCTTCCTGACGACGACATGACTAGACGTGCTATATGGGCTCTAGATCGTAATCTTACCGTGGATGGGCACAAAGTTGGTGTTATTTATATCGGTGACAAGCAGACAGAGGAAGTTGAGATCCTTGCCAATATCACGGGTAGTGAGGAATACTATACATTTCTTGCAGGGCTTGCAACAGTGACTGAACTCAAGGGTGCCAAATTCAATGCTCAAGGTCTTGATACGGAATACGGTACGGATGGAGAGAAGGTGTTCTGTTGGAGGGACCGAGTATCTGAGATAGTTTTTCACGTTACAACACAGATGCCGACAAATCTCGAGCACGATCCACAGTGCTCCCACAAGAAGAAACACATTGGTAATGATTATGTGAATATCATTTTCAACAACTCCGGCTTGCCGTTCAAGTACGACACATTTCCCTCTGCTTTCAACTATGTCAACATTGTTATTGCTCCAGAATCCCGTCTCTCCTTCACCGCTGCTAGAGATCCACGACAAGGACAATTGCGAAAAGATCCTTACTATAAAGTTCAGGTCATGAGTAAGCCTGGATTCCCGGAGATTTCTCCTGCTGCTGAGATGAAGACTATCAGTCTGAGGAATTTGCCGGAGTTTATTCGCTTGCTAGCAATGAATGCTTCGGTTTTCTCTTCGGTCTGGGCAAACCGTGAGGGTGGAGAACATGTTTCACCATGGCGCAATCGCCTACGTGAGATTAATCGGCTCAGAGCAAAGCATGCACCGAAGCGTTCTAGTTCTACTCATAATTCCCCACCAGGCACGTCGACAGGTGCAGCCTCGGAAGCTAAAGCCCGTGAGAGCATGACTAGTATTCGCCGGGCTTCAGTTGCCAACTTCAGCTTTCTATCTAGTTCAGCTGACGCTAGTTCTCAAAAATCATCGATCATTTCTACAGGAGAGCCAGATAAGGACACGATTGGGGACGAGCTCATGGTTGATAGTTTAGACTTCTCAAGATGGGCATGATATGAACTGCGAGGCGTTGGGTTGAAACGACTGAAATTATTGGGAAATACCACAAAAGTTTTTACCTTATTTTATCTTGTTTTCTTTCTTTTAAAAGCTACAAAGGGCAATTATGAGATGGCGGGGCCCGGCTTGACGTGAATCAGATTCGTAAACTTTCATGGGAGGAGCATTTGTCTTTCAGTGGTCAATTTTAGGCACATTTTAACATAGCTTAGCATCTAAATCAAGTAATTATCTATGATTCTCGTTACGTGCTCTACCTTTAATAAATTCTATTCGAAATTTTAGGATAATTGCGTGATATACCCCAATTCCCAGTGCTTAGTGGAGCTGCCACCGACCCAAGCGAGCATAGCTATATACGCACGTCGCCTGCAAGGCTTCGGACCGGCCCTATGAACACGAAGTCATTTTCATAGTTCCAAGTTCCTTTGCCGATGGTTTAAAATTGAGAAAATGACCTTGGTTCAAAGACATTCAAACCAAAGTCCTTGTCCAGTAAGTATGCGAACTCCTGATCTGATAGCCGAATATCGGATTTTCCCGCTCAGTGAGGTAAATTTCGTGTGGTACTTAGAGAAAAGTCATACACGGTATCCGATTATTTCTTGTCTCATATTTTTGACGGTGCAGCGCCCATCTTACCCAATAGTCTCCGTTTCGAAACTAGAATCGCAGCTTCATAGGAGCGCTTATTACTGACGTAAAGTAAAGGTAGAGTGCTCCGACCTCCAGAATCCTCAATCATTCCAAACCTTCTCAATATCCCGCTCCCCCACCAACCCTCCTAACCAATTTGCCCTTCCCTTCACCCTCCATCCCACCTGCTCATCCCCATTGCCCGACCTTTTAATCCAACCTCCAAGCGCCGCAACCACAGCACTAGCATCCTCTCTCATGACTCTAATCCAGACATCCTTGTCCTCCGTCTTCAAAATATCAATAGAGACAGCAGAGCCATGGAGCCCCAGAAATTGCGTCAGTGCTGAGGTAATATATGATTTTGCTGTAATGTCATCTAGTTGTAGCTTCTTAAAAGACGAGGTTTGAAGTTCCAGATGAATGTAGGAAAAAAGTGGTGTTGTGATTGTGATGGCCTTGTGCTCGTGACCATTTTGGACTTGTTTGCGTTTTGAAGGGGTAGATGTTGGGGGTGCTTCTTGCATTGGAGTATCTACGGTGATTTCTGTAGTCTCGGCCATTCTTTTGCCCATTGAAAGAAGTTATTCCCAAATCTGTAGTTTTTATACTAATTTCCATAGTCCTGGTGAGATAATTACGAGGTAGAAGATTCAGCCGTGTAGGATTTTTAGACGACTGGTCCAAGCTTTTCTCAGCCTTGCAGCTTTCTTTGACATCTCGGACAATCTCAACCCTTTCAACTACATAAATCTTAGCCCCCTCAAATCTGGGAGCCTTCGCATTACAACTACAACATTCAGCCAAAAAAAATCACAACAGACACAATGACTGAAAACTACGTGCCCCCTAATCAGCAGCGCAATCTCCGCGCATGCATGGTCTGCTCAATCGTCATGACCCAAAACGTACGCATCTACCTTTCTTTTATCCTCTCCTCCCAACTCTACACAGCAAACAAAAATTAACACACATGTCTCCAGCGTTTTATGCGAGAAGGGTGTCCCAATTGTGAAGATTTTCTCCATTTGCAAGGATCCATGGAAGCGATCATTGACTGCACATCTCAAGTCTTCGAAGGTCTCATTACGCTGGCCGATCCATCTAAATCTTGGGTCGCGAAATGGCAGCGGCTGGACGGATATGTGAGAGGTGTTTATGCGACGAAAGTCAATGGACAGTTACCAGAAGAAATTGTTTCGACGATGGAGGAGGAGGCGAGGGTTAAATATATACCGTGAGTTGTCCTGTACTGGGACTGGGCGTTTCTGTGATTAATTGGAGCTAATATGGATGTAGGAGAGATGGAAGTGCTACGGAAGCGGATTAAAAAATTGAGAGATGGCATGCAAGCAAAGGTAAGAGCTTTCACTATTTGGTACAAGATTATGAGGAGTCTATTTGACGTTTCGCAACTCGTATAGTATTTCATATTCTAGAGTTTGGGTGACCAAGCTATGAGACATCAACATCAACATCATCGTCCTAAAGTCGTCTTGTGCCAAACGTATTAAGACTACAATCATTACGAACTCCACTGATATTTCGTTAGGTGAACTACTACACTTTACAGGATGGGAATTTGGATCCGGATAAGGTTGCATAATGTTCATAGCGCGAAGGAGTTAAAAGGAGTTTGGACATTGGATGAGAACGACTACAAAGAAAAGAGGAAAAGCTCCGAAGCGTCTGATTAAATCAAGCCGTATGAATCGCCCGATAAATTATAACAAATTTAAATGCACAACCATTTGCGGAAGAATGTAGACTTTTGAGAGCCGGGTAAAATCATTGGTAGACGTCAACATTGGCGAACAGAAGCTGCTTGAAAAATAGGAATATCATGCGTTAGCTCCTCTATAGATGCAAGTGGTATCAAATGTAACGCCACATTCCTCCCGTACCGTGAAATGCCTTGAAATGTAACTCCGTGCGATGCCAAATTCTCATGATCGTTAGATAACTAAAATCGTGGTCGTTTATGGGAAGGCCCTCCATGTGATTGTTCCCTGCTTCTCTTGCGCTCAATCTCCTCCTTCATGATACGCTCTGCTTCGCTCATCTTTTTGGGCTGCTCGAATACGGGGGCCTTCTTGCCCCCTAAAGCATTCTTTTTGGCCACTGCAAAAACGTTCTTTGGCTTGCTTTGAAACCCCATCTTTAAGGAAACTTTAGCCGGAGCTGGTGGCGCTGCCTCCGGATTTGTAGACTCTGTAGTCTTATTATCGCCATTGGCGGGTATCTCAGAAGGTTTGTCCTCGTCTTTTGCTGCCTCATGAGATGGCACGTCATCTGTCGGCGTCTTGCTTTCCCCTGACTCGATAGTTTTGCTTTCGGGGTTTGGAACGACAGGCTTAGCACCGAAGCTAAGCTTGATTTTCTCCCCCTCCTCTCTTTTAAGGCCTCGTTCTTGTTCATCCATCTCTGATTCTCCACGAGCTTCCGCATCTTGCTTTGCTCGACGTACCTGCTCTCTAATAAGCATTTGCTCCCTTTCCTCATCGCCCTTATCTTGTCTCTCTTTCTTCCTAATCGCATCTTGCCGTCTTAATGCTTCGGGTGAGTTATCGATCCATGCTACTTGTATACCTTTGTCTGTTTCCTCTACTCGACACACACTTTCTCTGCCCAAAAACTTGGCAAACTCTGTCAAGGATGGCCATCTTGTTGAGTTCATATGAACATGCTCCTTATTGCTAATATATTCCTGGTAGAAATGATTCAGATTGACTTGTTTTTCGCCATGAGATGTCCGTAACAATTGTAGAAAGTCGCGCTGGAATTGATTACTATAATCGTTGATAAATTTCTTAGGATCTTCGCCAATTAGAAGCATTTGTCGAACATGCGACTCAGATTGCGTATGCATTTTGAAGCCATTCTCGTCGCGCATTTGTCTCTCGCAAACCTGTTTATAATGTTAGTTGGCTTATGCGTATCATACAAAAGAATTCACATACTTGACAGTACCATCGTAATCGCTGAAGACCTTTGGACTTTAACTTGTTGTTTAGGAATTTCGTTGACCCAACTTCTGCTTTCGGCATATTGTAGATTTGAGGATGTGGAAGTTTTGCCCGTTTTGCCCGTTCAAAGCCAAATTAACCTTTTGTAATATTGCGAGAAGAGGGATTCGATTGCGGGGTTGAGATCAAGATGTCTTAGAAATCTCGTAGAAAATTATCCTGGCGAGTTCTGGTGGGTAGAGTAATCGTGAGTCCTGGACGAAGGGCGTTTGGGCAGAAAATGATGTAGAAGTTCAAAAAGCATATTGCGCCGCCGCCTCGGCCATTATCTCTAGCCTTATGGTCTGTGCACGTTAATTCTCCACTAGTCTTTCTCGTCTTTCCACCCCGTGCTCGCTTCCATGTCAGACTTCACCTTCTCAACACTATGGCCCTCGACCCTCTCCTTTCCAGGAGAAAGGTATCGGTATGGGTACAAGTGGTTAGAAATTTCATAATGAATCTGAGGATAGCCTTTCTCCTTGCATATTGGCATGGACAGTTTATCCTAATCGTAAACTTGCCGCAAATGGCTACCGCTAAGCATATCTGGGAAATCAACTGAACCGAGTGGAAAACATTGTCTCCCGAAAGTCTTCTCATCAAGCAAGAAAACAAAAGTTCCTGTATATCCGGTCAATATGGGTACTTGGGCGTTATCAAGTTTTCTATTGTTACAACTTTAAGTTGCCAAAGCGTCACTCAATTTTAACATTTCCCCTATGAGTCAATGATGCTCGTGGAAGCTTGCCGGACTTCTGAAAATCATCTATTTTCCGCCCATAGGAGATGGTATCATGATATTACAACAAATAGGAGCCGCAACCAAGAATCCAGATTTGTCGCGACCTTTCTGACAAGACGACTCAATGGGACTCTGGCTTCGATCGATCCAAAGATCAGTCCTATCGAATCGCATTGCAAGTCATGTGGAGCAGAGTGCAACTTCCTCTCCCTCCATTTCTTCCCGTTTCTCCCCGCCATTCCTCCATCTGTTTCCTTCCCTGTATAGATGGATATATACCAAGCTAGAGTGACTTTGACAATAGCGAGGAGAAGCGAAGCGAAAAGTGAATACTTCTATTAGTTTGGATATGGAGAACAATGAAACTGTTTTGTTGCATATCTGAATAATCAATTATCGTGATTTTTGTTAAATTGAATTCAATTGATTGAATTTGCGACTTTGCGACTTTCTCTTCAATGCATTCTCGTATTCCTATGATACTCGACAGCAAAGCCAGTTGCGGTTCATGGATTATAATACAGAATAAGAGGTATGGGTTCTTCAATTTAGATCTATTCGAATTGAGTTTGCAACTTTGCTACATTCTGACTTATTGCTCATGCCGAGTGTTGCCCCTTGGATTTGTATTCCGAAATAAAGAAAACAAGGAGGCCTGTGGTTGCACAACTCACTACCAAGATTCCAAAACAAATGCGCAGGTAATCATTTTGGAGGAATTTAATTTGTGTCATGTCGGGTCAGTGGTGAAAGGTGTGACGCAAGAAATAGTGTGTGCTCCTTTCTCTGGGAATCGGAGATTGTGTAAAGGCACAATAATGGGGTGACAGGTACCTTGTATAGTTTAAGGAGTGAAAATAATACGCCACACTTACATCCCTTGGACTGGTTGATTTCCATCAATCTCTTTGGGTAAACCTTGAACAACCATTCTCCCTCCCAAGTCAGGTCTAGATGTCCTGAGGTCGTCCAAGATCTTGCTTCGTTCACCGCCAATATCGACAATCAAGATCACATTGTCCTGATACTCTCCAAACCCTTTACCCCGCTACTCCAGATCTCTCATTGATCCAGATCTCCTGTTGGTTTCGATACCTGCGAGCAGAAATTATGAAGACACGAGTCTGGCGGCAGCTTCTTGGGATCTTCGAGAAGAAGCTTGCATTGTGGAGCCGAACCTCAAACTCGTGGGGTTGAGTATATAGCCATTCGAAGTAACTCGTCTTGGTATGCCTGGTGTATTGAAAGAGATTTTTCAGCCTGTGCCCGGTCTTTGTAAGGTAGTGCTAGAGTGGTAGTCTAGCAATTTTACCATTGAGGAGCCATGATTGAAGGCCTTATTGTGGTCAGATCATCAATGGAGTTGGAATTGACAATATACATACAGTCCTCGCATCAAAGTGCGAATCAGATTGGTAAGTATTCTTGACTGGGTATTATGATAGTATGTCTCTCCGCCGACCAATTTGAAAATTCCGACAGATATAAGTGCTTTCATGATACGATCTTCTCAAGAGTGAAGTCTATGTATGTCTGTGTGTATTATTCGAGGAATCGACCAGCCTATGTAAATTTTACCCATTAGTATTTTCTCGACTCCAGTCTGCTCGGCCTGCTGAGCGGCATTTGTCGTCTCGCTCATGAGTCCAAAGACCTGGAACATTCGCATCTCAATAGCTGATCCGAGTACTGCATTTGATTGAGGCTATATACATATCAGGAATTTATCTGAGTTTGTATTCCACATAAACTGTGAGGATAGCTTTTACTGACCTCAAAGACGACTCTCCAGACTCCAAACTCTGGGCGCTGAAGCTTTTCTACAAGCTCTTTCGTCGCAAACAGTAGATTTTGTTTCTCGTGATTCGAAAATTTGTAAGTGGGAGAATCCGATCCTTTTGCAGCATTCTTGATCTTGTGCGTCAATTTGGTTGCCATGTTGATCTTGGCTTCAGGAATTATTTGCATCGGTAGTGACGGGGTTTCGAGATGTCGCCTGCTTCTTCCTACTACATCAATGATTGGAATAATTCGTACCTGAGATTTGCCTGTTTTAACGTGTACCTTATCAGTATCCCGGACTGATGATAAAATATGAGATACTGTAGAGAGCAAGTGAGGTGATTCATTCAGTTAACTGACTTTCTCAACTGGCTACGTAGGGAACTAAGACAGATCGTCTAGGCTAACCACCATGTATAAAAGTCGTTCAACAAATAAAGTAGAAACAGTCTAGAACCCGAAAAAGTGCTCTAGAGGCACCTAGAGATACCTAACTGTTGGATTACGAAACAGTAATCTCCAATCCTTTGGATGACAATGTGATAAGATCCCCAGTTTTGTCAACTTGTCATTGACGTTGACAGACATGAAGTATGACTGCACACTTGAAAGAATGCTAAAGTCAGCTCGAATTGTTCCCACATGGCAATGCTCCATCTGCAAGGAGACTCCTCCACTACATATAGACCGCCCATACATTAACTATCAAATATCCAAAGCCTGGGCCCTTGGAACTGCGAGCAGTTATTTATCAGGTACGCCAATATATAATCGTACAGTATGAGGCAATTTTGTTGGATCAAAGATTGATTCGCTATGGTTATTAACAATTGTGGAGGATATAGACAGACATACCCCTGACTGTTTGTTGAAGTAGACAGAACTCAGAAGATAACTATAAATATCCTGTGGTGGCAGATTCAATCACGGTGACGAAAGAAAATTCAATATAAATTACTATACAAATTTTTAGATATATATTACGATATCGATATCCAATTTCGTTATTGACGAATTTGCCAATTCGTTAATGATAGATAAAACCGCTATAGAATGAGATCTGTTTTGTCACGGGTTCATACTAGCCTCACACTAGTGTGAGGCTTAGTCATCACTAGCTATATAGTCGATACGGTTTTAGAACCTTTCCTTTCCTTCCTTGTAGAATATCATATATCATACCTAGGTGTATACTATTACACATTCCTGCACCGTGATATGTTTATTATTGAATTTCAATAAATAAAATGAAAATGTGAGCTCTAAGGGGACTTGGAGCTTTCAGATTTTGAATCGAATTAGAGTTCCGCATTGATTGGAGCTAGGAGTGGACAAGGGGGAGTGTGCGTAGAGTAGTGGGAATTTAGGGGAGGCTAGAGGAGGGGAGTGCGTGGGAGAGCTAGCTGAAAAAAGACTAAAGGGTGGAAAATCACTTCACTTTCAGATTGGAAGACTATAGCATTCTTTCTTCAATCAACAGCTTTGCTATTACATTATATAATCATTCATATAAACAAGGGAATAACTTTGATTTAATATATATCTATATATCTATTTATATATTGATTATTAATTGAAATTTGGAAGTCCTAAAAGTACTTTGATAAATCAAAAAAATTATGAAAATCCCTCAAAATAACTAAAACTCTATTAAATCAAAAAAGTGTTATCAGGTATGAATAGCTTATTAATATCAATGATACTGTACAAATTTTCCTCAATATATGGAGAAAATATTGTAAAATTTGGTGCAATGACAAGAGGATTATTTCGTTATGTATGGAATCTGCCACCACAGGGATAGGGGTATCTGGATGAACAGATTAGATGTAGATTTCGATTATTCAAGCGTCTAGATTTTTAACAATTATTCAGAATCATTCAAACAGCTCGATTATTTCAATAAATCCAATTTCAAAACAGATTTCGAGATTGAAAGCTTCTCTGATTGGACTGCACTCCGGACTGTTGGACGCCCTCATTAGAAGCCATTGTTATAGTATAGATGAAGGATGTGTTTGAGTAGAGAATAAATTAAATTATAATTAACCTTAGATAGAAACTATTCGACCTAAAGATAAAGGAATTCAGCTACTTATTACTAATATGCAATCACAGTATAATAATAAATTTGTGGAGCTATAAACATGTAATGGTAATGGCGTACTTCGGATAAAATATAGAAGATAAACTTGTCCCGAATATCTCAATATATATGTTAAGTAAGTAAGAATACATATGTTAACTAAGTAAGTAAGTACGCACCAGTTGATGTTGATATAAAAACCGATAGGAAAGTAACTTTTCGTATATACTTTTTTCTTATGTCAATGGCGGCGGGAAGGTCTATTAATAGTAACGCGTAACCGTATATCGTAAGTATGAATGGATGATAAATGAGCGAATCGTAAAGCTTATCTACTTCGGCAACTCAATCTCTAAATCCTCCGTATGCATTGCCTCAATTGCCTTCCGCGCCTCCTATAAAGTTTGTACCGAAAGGTAACCTTAATAACCTTGTCCGAAAAGTATCTGACTGACCAATTAAAATGGGCTAAACTCGAGACATTCCATTCCTAATGGATGACCCTCTTCATTCCTACTCGTATTCCTTACGATTGACGGACTCCTTTACTACCTTGGAAAACAATTTCAACACTTGACTTTTCACATCTTTCAATCTCCTCGTCGACAATCGTGTTACAATATTAAAATACCTTCGTTTTTAATAGCTTTTTCAAATAAAAAAGAGTATACGGCCTCATTCGTTCGGTCGGACAATTATCTATTCCATTCAGTCGTCTTTTGGGATTCACTCGGACAACTTGGATTGATATTTAAGCAGACTATAAAAATCAACAAAACGAAACATCCATTAAATAAATATTTACTTATCAATCAACCATCAAACAGAAAGACGAAACATTTTTGGAGGAGTTTCTTGTGCTAGATCAAAGTATACGTTGAATATTGGAAAGAATATTTGAAAAATTAAACAGGAGCTTTGGGGCCATTTAAAGGTGTACGAAAATATCAACAAACACGATGCGGGCTCAACGATCATTCCAACTATATTCCATCATCTTACTTTGCTTTTCCACATTTGTAGCTGCATGGCCATGGCCAAGATGGCTACCGGAAATGGATTCTTTAATTGTAGTACGAGCAGACAGTTCTTCGAGCTCTTCTGCTACTGGTAAGAACCTCACAATCAACCATCCCCTGTTTAGGTGCTAACATCTTAAAGACAACACAGAACCTGCCACTGCCACTGCTTCTGCTTCTGCAACTACAGCACCAAAGTCTACAAACACAGCATCAGAAACAGGTTCTGACTCTACAACCGACTCCAAATCAGCGACGAAAACAAGCTCTGGCGCAGGCACAGATAAAGCTACCACATCTGGATCGAAAACAACATCGGGTACTTCCAAAACTGGGACATCTAAATCTAAAGGCAGCTCTGGTGGCAATTCAACTTCATACGATCCATCCTACCCAGCAGGTGGAATTTCTCTTTTAACTCCTGCCGCCACTTCCACTGCATACTTCAAGATTGGTGATTTTGTTACTTTTGCCTGGAACTATACATCTCTTGAAGCTACTCCTACCGCGGTCAACATTATGGCCACATGTAAGGCCAATGCTCAATTATATACTATTGCCGCCAACCAAACCGTCTCGAATTCCACACAGGCAGTAACCTGGGATACTGGTGCTTATCAATCAACTGCAGTTGGAAACCCTCTTCTCACAGAAACTTACACTTTGATTATCTATGATGCAGAGAGCAGTATTGGCGCAGTTTCTCAACCCGGCTACTTGTCAGTATATAATACATATTCTTTTGGAATGTACGTGCCACAGCCATATACTCCTCTCAGCGATTGGGTATGTGCTACTTGCAGTGGTGCACTGTCCGAAATGGAGAGAAAGGCATTGAAATTGATGTTTGGTATGGGAGTTGTCACTGTGCTCAGCTTTACCTGGTTCGTCACGGGATTGGGTGTTGTTTGGTGAGGGAAGGGCGTGAAGACTATAACTTTTCTCATAGTTTTGGGCTTGTTGGATTGACGGACAACGGAGGAGAAGAACGATTAGATACTGGGTAGCATACGGGGAACATTCCTTTGGGCAAGATTGGAAAATGAAAAATCCGGGTTGGGAAATTGGTGTTTGGGGGTTTGGGTGTATGTGCATTTTCTGGATTTAGCATTTTGTATGCTTGCATAGACAGCAGGGAGAAATTTACAACTACTTAATGAACAGTTGAGAGCAAACTGCTTTATAATAGTCAATAACAATTCTTTTGTTGGATTCTGCATTAATGAGCTTGTGCATGGTATATCCACACCTACGATATTACAAGAATCTGCATTATCAGAATATACAGAGCACAAATTCTTATATACACATATCCCTCGGTATTTACATTCATACTATACACTAGCCTATCCTTCAACTCACGCTTAAAGTAGTCCGTCATCCCTATCCTCTCAAATAAGCTTCAGACTAAATCCGGCCCCTTTCTCAACCTCCTCCCCCCCTCCATTCCCAAAAACTCCACTAAAATCCAACACACCTCCCAATCCCTTAGGAGCCTCTCCTCTCTGAGGAGCATCCGGAGTTCCTCTCTGTCTCTTCTTCTCCAATCCCGCTTTACTTGGAAATGTAGGAAACATATCTCTACTCTTCATCTTCGGATCTTCTTTGAAGTATTCATGTTCCAGAACTTCTTGTGCAGAGGGTCTTTTCGCAGGGTTTAAGCTGAGAAGAGATGAGAGCAGAGATGATCCAGCTGATGTGAGAAAGGGGAATTTGGAGCGCAGGACTGAGCCTTGAGTGGCGGGATTGGGATTCTTGGGGAGTCGGAGCGAGCGTGCGTTGGGGAGGCGTTTGAAAGTGGGCCAGTTGGATTCGGTAGGGAGGCCGAGGAGTTCGAAGATCTTGGATAGTTGATCGACTTCGTTTTTTCCTGGGAGCAAGGCGTCGTTGCTAAGTAATTCGCCAAATATACAACCGACGCTCCACATATCTACACTTTTACCATATCGTTCTTCGCCGAGTAAGAGCTCGGGACTGCGGTACCAAAGGGTGACGACTAATTGGGTCATTTTTGGAGCCGGGTCGCCGCAATAGCGAGCCATGCCAAAATCGGCGATCTTTAGGACGCCCCGATTTGAGAGAAGGAGGTTTGAGGTTTTTAGGTCGCGGTGGAGGATGTAATTATTGTGGAGGTAGGCAACGCCTGTTGTGAGTTGATGGAGAAGAAGCTTGAGCTCAGAGGGGAGAAAAGGTTCCGAGAGGGATGTGAGGAGAGTTTTCAGGTCGTGTTCAAGAAAGTCGAGCACCAGGAATATGCTGAGGGGTGTGTATGTTAGCTATGAATTTCTTGTATATTGTGCAAGCAGGAAAACAAAAGTAGAAATCGGAGAATTGAGTCGGAGAGAACGTACTTCTCAATCTTACTTGTATCCTCCCCAACAACCACTTCCCTTAACCTCACAATATTCTCATGCTCACAGTCCATTAATGTTTGTATCTCTCTCAAACCCGTCACTGGCACCCCGTCATTGGCATTTTCCATCTTCAATCGTTTCAACGCGACGACCTTCCCCGTCCGGCTGTCTTTCGCGCGTGATACCCATCCATACGCTCCCTCTTCTATATCATTTATTTTCTCAAAATCTTCCACACTACGACATTTTCCCCAACTGGGCGCTGGAAACCGCAGTAGTTTGGCAGGTGATAAATCAAGCTTTTGAGCGGCCGCTGAAGATTGCGATAAACGGCGACGCTTCGAGGGTCTTTCGGAGGATGCTTCTAATTCAGAAGGAGCTTGCGCCTTGGATTTCGCTGCAGCGGCAGCTTGTTCATCGAGCTTCCTCTGTTTTTCTGCCTTTAATCGTTTCTTCTCTTCCTTTTCGCGTTTGCGCTGCAGATCCAGTGCAGCATCTTCTTCGTCGTCTGCCCAACGCGACTTGGCTTGTGTCGTCGACATAATTGTACCTTGTTGGTTATAAAGTTCCAGCCTTCTGCTACAAAGTAAACAATTGAAGCTCAATACGCCCCTCGCCCGAATTCCACAACCGCTCTCTCAAACTCAATGGGTCAATTCTCTTTGAGGTCGCGCAATCCTACTCTTTGCAGAAGTGTAATAAAGTATGTATTTATAAGAGCCCGAAAGTTTATTTTTGTTGGAAATCATATTATATATGATATACTAAGCAGTATGCTAGTAACAAAATACCTTTTTCTGACAATTTTAACTTTAGACATAAAACAATATTTTTGTTAGCGGTAGATAAGGTCTGAGGTTGCCTTAACTTTTGAAGTCGAGGCTGAGAATTTTGGATCGCCAATGACGACGAGGCCGGGAGACGAGGCAAGGCGAGGTTGCAAGGCTTTCAATTTTTACAACCTTTCTTTCTACCCTTGCGATGAGCTCTCAAAAGCAGTGAAATGTGCTGAGAATAACAGCAAAGACCAAAATGAGGTCTAGATTATTAATACAAACGCGCAATTCTTTGCGTTGTTCTGTGAAATGCAGATATGGGGCTTCGTATTCGGCTTTGAGATGGTCTTCAACGGAGACGAGGCAATGGTCTACACCCCTTGCAAAACAGCTTTCTGAAGCTATCACAGTATGATTTTTCTGTTTTTTTTAGATGACTGTGCGCTTTGCTAATGTGGTCTAGGCTACAGGACCAATTCCTTTGGCGTCGTTTATGCGGATGTGCTTAACGTCCGATGTAGGTGGATATTATACTTCGAAACAAGAAGGCAGAGATCAGTTCGGGCAAAAGGGCGATTTCATTACCTCTCCAGAAATATCACAGATATTTGGGGAACTGGTTGGGATTTGGTTTGTGGCAGAATGGATGGCCCAAGGGAAAAAGAGAAAGGGTGTTGAATTGGTGGAGATAGGACCGGGGAGGGGTACTTTGATGGATGATATGCTAAGGGTCCGGTTAAGATATTCTTATTTGAGTTTTGGATATGGGCTAATATATTTTATAGACAATCAGAAATTTCAAACCAATGGCTGAGAGTATTGAAGCTGTCTATATGGTAGAAGCAAGTCCTGCTTTGAGAGATGCGCAGAAACAGCTTTTGTGTGGGGACACCCCTATGATAGAGACCGAAACTGGATTCAAAAGTACTAGCAAGTATGCTGGTATTCCTATAATGTGGACCGAGAATATGCGATTTGTACCTTCTGGTAAGTTTGTGTGCAAGCTGCAAAATCAAAGATCTCCCATTGAACTTTTCTAGGCGCGGACAAAGCTCCATTCATCGTTGCCCACGAATTCTTTGATGCCCTTCCAATTCACGCCTTCCAGTCTGTGCCACCAAATCCTAATGCTCCAGAGCCTACCACAATCCAAACGCCTACTGGTACTCATCCACTTACGCCCTCCACCTCCAAGTCATCCACAGCTAAAACACCCCAATGGCGCGAAATGGTTGTCTCGCCCGCCCCGCCAAATACCACGCACAACGATGTTCACACGCCAAAATCCCTTCAATCCCAATCATCCCCTCCCGAGTTCCAACTCACGCTTTCTAAAGCCTCGACCCCGCATTCCCTTTATCTTCCCGAAATCTCCACCCGCTATCGAGCCTTAAAATCCATACCCGACTCACTAATCGAGATATCTCCCGAAAGCCACGCTATTGTCGCTGATTTCGCAAGTCGCATTGGTGGTTCGGACACGAACCCTAAAACCAATCCTTCGGGTGCTGCTCTCATTTTGGATTACGGACCGAGTGATACTATTCCAACTAATTCTCTCCGCGGGATAAAAGCGCATCAACGAGTTTCTCCTCTTAGCGAACCGGGAATCGTTGATATTAGCGCGGATGTAGATTTTATAGCTTTAGCTGAAGCGGCTATGAATGCGAGTGAAGGGGTAGAAGTTCATGGACCTATGGAACAAGGAGGGTGGTTGGAGAGTATGGGAATTAAGGAACGGGCAGAGATGCTGATTAAGAGTTTGGGAGGGAAAGATGATGATGTTAAGAAAAGGGTTGAGGGGGCTTGGAAGAGATTGATTGATAGAGGAGGAAGTGGTATGGGCAAGGTTTATAAGGTTATGGCTGTAGTTCCAGAGAATGGAGGGAGGAGGAAACCAGTAGGGTTTGGAGGTGGAGTGGTGGATTAGGTTTTGAGGATGAGGTATGTTGTTAGTCTGATTGACTGTATGTTGGGTTGAGGATGTAGGGGCTTACGTTTTGTAGGTATATATATCATAATTGTACATGTCATATATCCAAAATTGTAAGGAAAGGTCTACATCCATTTAGAAGCCAACAAAGCTCCGTATGCATGAGGTAGAAAACTTTGGAATATATCTTGGTGAGATGTAGTATTTTCCAGATATCATATATCTTGATCCAATGGGTAAACTCACCAGACGTAGGTTCTCGGGGTATCTTAACAACGATGCGAGCGCAGACCTGGAAAGCCCATCATACAGCCCCCCCCTCTCACCCCCCATCGAAACGACCGAAGCGCGACATCTTTCATGGAAACATGAGGTGTATATACTTCTATTTACTCATATTGAGATTTGCTATGCGCTGTCAGGGGTTGGTAAATACACCACTAATTAGGATCACAACTTCCCAAGTAGGTATGTCAGTCACTAGTAGCAATTCATGAAATCCTTTTGACACGAATGCAAACGCGAAATTATATAATGCCTGGTAAATTTTGTATCTTATGTATGATTCAGAAAAAACCAAAAATGAATACATGTACACTCAGAAACAACGCATGGGACGACAGCTAACGATAGTATCTGTCGAGAGATCGGCGGACAATATTGGGAATCTAGTAAAGACAATCCCGTGCTATCTGGAGTTCGATGAAGCAAAGTAGGCATCGGGCGAGGCAAGAGCACTAGGAGATTGTAACTGCCCAATGGTTTTTATAGAAAGCGGTTGTTTGTGTACGATTAAATACAAGGGCGTGTCTTTGATGAATACCGAGTTTGTATATTTACAGATTTCTTTACCAAAAACAGTCCAAAATCATTTACTTTGAAATTCAATATCAATTCAATTTATCACAATATTTTCAAAAACTTTTAGAAACTCAATAATTTTTATGTTCCAAAATTGTATATATTTCTTAGATTCTTTTATTTCATTAGAGTTATAAAGTTATTTAGCTAATTTGAAATCCCATAATAATTTTTGGTGAGTTCGGTTATATTATGCTGGCATTCATCAAAGACACGCCCTTGTATATAAATTTGGATTGAGGAAGAAAATGAATGTAGTTGGAGTATACGACGTAGTCTAGAATGTGTCAAGAGTGAGTACTGTTGTAGCGAGGGATAACCTTAGGATGAGTAATTTGAGAAAGGTTAGGATATGGATTTAGCTATTGGTGTAGAGGCTAGATTTCACGAGAATATGGATGGATTATTCGCTAGACTTTTTTGGAAGCGACAGGCTCCTTTTACAGGTGTGTTTTAGTAGGAATTTTTACCTAGATAGATCTTTTGCTGAGGTATCTTCAAAGTGGAAGAGATGAATAGTAAATTCAAGGGCTAGTTGGGTAGATGTTATTAGATTACTACAATTAGATGAATGACAATAAGCGAATAATTGAGCTAAATATCAGATGACGAATTTAATGATGTATTAGTCGACCGAGTTCTTAAACTTAATATTAGTTTCGATATATATTTACTTCTGATTTTCAGTAGGTGGTCCATGTCCATTGATACTTTGCATTTTCTTCTCTGATTATAGCTTCTGAATTAGATGCTGTCATCTGTCTGTCACAAGTAACGTGAGAGCCTTTCCTAGCTATCCTCATGTTTACGATTTCGTATGCCAGATTAACATGGTAATCGTCTAATAATACAATCCACACAAGTAATCCTCTAATTCCCAACCTTCAGCTCCTTGAATTTCTTCATATTATCCTTAATAGCAATCTCTACCGGCAACCTCTCCATACTACTCGCTCCGTAAAACCCATGAATCCCCTTCGTTCTCGCCAAAACATATTCCACATCCTTCTCCTCCGCGACTGGTCCCCCATGACAAAGAACAATAATATCCTCTCTAACCTTCACAGCCGCATCTCTAATCTCCTGAATCGCCTTCACACATTCATCCAAACTACTTCCCGTCTTCGCACCAATCGTCCCACTAGTCGTTAATCCCATATGCGCTACCAATACATCCGCGCCTGCTTTGGTCATTTTGACCGCATCGTCGGCGTTGAAAACATAGGGAGTAGTAAGTAAATCTTGTTCGTGGGCAAGTCGAATCATCTCTACTTCTTTATCATATCCCATACCCGTCTCCTCTAAATTTTCCCGGAATCGTCCGTCGATAAGTCCCACCGTGGGAAAATTTTGCACCCCGCAGAAGCCGAGATCTTTCAGCTGTTTCAGGAAGGTGGGGATGTGACGGAAAGGATCGGTAGCGCAGACACCGGCAAGAACACCAGTATCGTTGACTATGGGGAGGATCTCCGAGGCCTAGCATGATGTGAGTTATAGATTTCGAATATTGAGCAACACGATGAGGATCGGAGAGAAGAATTGGAGACGAACCATCTCAACGACAACTTGATTGGCATCCCCATAAGGCATTAGACCAGCTAATGAGCCACGTCCTGCCATCCGGAAACGACCAGAATTATATATGATAATGAGGTCTGCTCCGCCTGCTTCCACAGATTTGGCTGATAGACCAATTCCTATACGTTGGTTAGTTATTGATTCATTGGATCAATAGTATATATGAAAAGCCAATAACCTACCTGCTCCTGCTCCCACAATAATCTGCTTCTTCTTAACTGCATCTTTCAGTCTTCCCAGAACAACATCGCGGGTTGTAGCTTTCGTCATTGTGCAAGATCGAGTTGACGGATGGAGATATGACAATATTTAATGGTGTGAATAGTTACAATTACTCTGTAGTATTTCTTTCAATTACTCAAAATTCCAATATAAAAATTCTCAGTCGTCTGATTGATAAGTCGAATTAAAGTATGTTAGAGCTCTCTCTCTCTACAAAAATGACGACATGTGATGGTTGGGGTTGACTTGCAACCCACCTTGTCTGGTGTTGGACTCAAGGTTACCCCTGGCCAGCCCAGCCCGGGCCCAAAGATACCCCTCTTAGGCCCCTCACTCATTGTAGATTCCGACACTAGAACCTCACCGGCCCGAAATTACCTTGTAGCTTGTTTTGTAGCTATGGTGGGGAACTTGATATCATCGAGATATTGGCGTAAGATACATACATTATATCTGTTGACTGATAAATTCGAATTGGTCAACTCGCCAGCTTTGATTGATTTACAAATGGAAATGTCGAGTTAGATTTTATCAGTGTTTGTGTTTTTGAAGCTTGTCACCAAAACCTTATCAGTACATGTCGAGTCCAATTGAGCAATATAGAAAGAGAAACGTCATTCCACAGCAGCTACCAAAAGATAAGGCAGCTCATGCATTGCCCCCTCGTCTATAGCTTCACATATACAAACTTCCGTCTTCTTTCACCCTGATTGATTCCACAAGCCCATAATCAAAATGACCCATCCCACCATCCTCCTCCTCGGAACCCTAGATTCCAAGCGCGAAGAAATTCTCTACCTCCGCACTCAAATCCTCACGCACTCCAAACCCGACACTGAAATTATCCTCGCAGACGTAGGACGCGAGCCCACATCCGATCCTGAAATAACCATCCCCCAATCCGAAGTCCTCTCCCATGCCTCTTCTCCCCTCGATTATTCCACCCTCTCTCGCGGCGAATACATCGAGCACATCTCCAGTTGCGCCACTAACCTCGTGCGTTCTCTTTTCGAAAAGAAGTCCATCCATGCCGTTATTGGACTCGGTGGATCGGGAGGAACATCCTTATGTGCATCAATCATGCGCAATGCACTACCCATTGGATTTCCCAAACTGCTAGTATCCACCATGGGCAGTGGAAACACAGGACCCTATGTAGGCGAAACAGATATCACCATGATGTACAGCGTCGTGGACATCGCGGGCACAAATTCCATACTGAAAGGGATTTTAGATAATGCAGCTGGAGCCATTTCCGGATTGGCGAATGCATATTGGCTTCGAAGTCAAGAAGAGGAAAGTCACGAGCCGAGGAAAAAGGGAATAGGATTAACCATGTTTGGCATCACCACACCCTGTGTAGAAATGGTGCAAGAAATCCTCCAAAAGGACAGCAAAGTAAAAGATGAAAACGAAATATACGTTTTCCACGCCACCGGAGCCGGAGGAAGAGCAATGGAGAGATTGATACGCGAAAAGCGCATCGATGCAGTTCTCGATATCACGACTACTGAAATCGCAGATTATATTTGCGGAGGTATATTATCGGCGGGGCCCGAACGGCTCTCCGCAGCGGCCGAAATGGGAATCCCGCAAGTCGTAAGTGTAGGTGCTTGCGATTGTGTTAATTTTGGAGTAAGAGATTCGGTACCTGAGAAATTCAGAGGGAAGGTATTAGTGCAACATAATCCAGAAGTAACGCTGATGCGAGCGGATAAGAATGAGTGTGCTGAGATTGGAAAATTTATTGCTTGGAGATTAAAGGAAAATGTCAAGAGGAAGGAATTGGTCAAAATATGTTTACCCAAGAAGGGAACGAGTATGTTGGCTGTAGAGGGAGGCAAGTTTTATGATGCTGAGGCGGATAAAATGCTGTTTGAAACTATTAAGCACGGATTAGACGGGACTGGAATTGAGGTGCTGGAGAAAGACTACGCTATTAATGATCCGGAATTTGCAAAGTTTTTGGCAGATCAGCTTACACAGCTTATTTCCAAATCATGTTGAGCATATGCATATCAAGAGGAAAGAAGAGGAGCACGATTTAACGTCGATCATGACTTTACAAATACCCTGATATATTAGCCAGCTATTGATTTGTTCACCTCATCAGCTCACAAAAATCTTTGCATATCATCCAGGTCATCCCATCCACATAGACAAAACATCCAAATGAATCGCAATACAAACCCCTCTCATCTTTATACCTAGGAATAGGATTTGTTATTGCTTGAAGCTAATACAAAGATACTTCACATCCTTGTGCTTGATATCGATTGTGTAATTAGGGAGCGGGAAAGTTCGATCTCACGAGACGCGACGATGGTCGTTAGCATTTTACTCTTTATGTATTTTTTGTGAGCGATGGTTTGGAATGAAGAGCACATCTCACTGGGAAAGGAAAGCATATGATCACCAATTTCATGAAATATACTCAAAAGGGTAAAATTTTGATATTCAGTTCGCTATACAGCGCATGTCCAAATCGTACATCGCGCCGAGTTCGTTAATCGTCGCCTCCATGAAAAAAAGGTGTAGGTATAAAAGTAACACTCCCCTTTCAAACCCATCATCCATACACCGCCTGACCCCCTTCTTAAATCTATTCGCATAACATAACATCCAACAAAAATCCATTCCAGGTATACCTATCCCATCTGAACCGTTTAACCATCAAACTCCAATGAAAAAACAACATATGCAATCAAGAAACATGCCTCTAGCCTGATACCTGATGCCTAATCCCAATCTCAATCCCAAACCATTTTCATAACTCAAGATTGCTTATGTCCCAGCTCCATATTACCCTCATACTCATCATCCCAATCCGAACCCGAACCGACAATCTTTCTACCCACAAAAATGCCCACTGCAGCTCCAATACTAGCAACCAGAAACCATCCTTCAAACCAAGTTTCCACAAATCCCGGTTCTAATGGACTACCAAGTGCATCGCTCACTACACTTTTCATCTCCGATGGGAGATTACTTCTCAGAAGTAACGCATTGGATATCACATACATTGCGCTTATTTGTGCAACGATGAGTGCCAAATTAGCTTGAGCTTGGTAGAGAAGCGACGGTGAGATTTTGGTGAGCATATGGAAGGTCTGAAGTACGGAATTGAAGGAAGCGAAGAGGATTACAGCTGACAAGATGAAGGATATTTGACGAGACCATGCTAATTGATCGAAGGCTGGATTTACGTGCTTAGCGAATAGAGAAAGAATACGATTAACCGGGTCCGTGGTTGAGGAACTGAATAATGTAGGGTCGGCTGGAAAGGCAAGACGTCGAAGAACCGCCAAAGTAGTCGTTCCAATGCGATATATACAATATAATGAAAAAGCATAAGAGATAGGTGTGAAAACAATTTTACCAAGAGGCGAAGAGGATCGTTGTTTTGATACGTAACGGTTTTGCAACATCGATAACGAGGTCGAAAGATTCAGAGCCATAGATGAAAGCCCAGAGATTTCCAGCTCCAAAGCCTTCAATTCTTGCACGTCAGCATTTCCCCGTATGCTTCCAATAACCTTCGTCATGAACCCTTCGGCCGGATGATCATTAACTTTGCGCTGAAGAGCTCTTAGTCGACTTCGTTTTGCAGCAAGCATGTCATTTGTAGCATCTAAACCTGCTTGTTTGCGGGCAATATCAGCTTGCGAAACAGGTTTTGGTCTTGCACCAAATGTTTGCCAAGGAGCAGAGACAGCAGCAAACCCAGAAAGTAGTGCCATCAAAGAAATCCCAATGATTCCAACTCTATCCAAACAAGCTTCGCTAAGTCCCTTGTCGGGTATGGATGCTACTGTATGGATATAAGTTCCCGGTATCCCTTTCCCCAACCACCAAAAACCCATCAACCATATTGTAAAACCAACAGCTTGAAGGAGCCAGGCAGCTGTGGAAAATCCTCCTTTCTTCGATGCCCTGAATGTCCATCCAAGCCCTGCAATAATTGATTGTAATTCGAGAAAAGGTATAAGAACAACGAGTAAAAATAATAGTGTAGGTACCGTTATCTTGAGAGCTAATGCCCTAGCCGCTGGATTTAGGTAATTCGAGATTTCGCAAAGAATCAATTCTGCGAGTACTGTGGCCAACGCAATTGTAGTAGAGAATGAGATGGCGATAGCATTTCTTCTCGCAGTTTTCTTGCCATATTCTTTATGCGATTGTCGCAAACTGGGAGGGGCATCGCTAGGGAGGTAATGAAGTTGATCTCCCTTGGATTGTTGTAGACCTGCTAATAGTGGGAAGAGCTTCTGAAGAACGACGAGACTGACAACAAGAAATGTTAGAATCAAGGGAATAGAAGAGAATGCGAGGGTCGAGAATGATGCAGAGCTCAAAGAGCGATTTTGATGACCTGGCATGACACAGGCGTCGTCGCATTTATCATCTGGAAGTATGGACATTGATTGCTTGAGTAGATTTTTGTATCTACCTTTACATTATAGATGCCGATGTTATGGAGATATAAAAGAGGTTTGTTCCATTCAGTTTGAATTTAGTACAAAGTGTCAACTTCATGTGGTTTCTGGCTATTTCTGCATATGAAACCGGAATCTAGAAAGGCTCAAGAAAGGGCGATCGATTGGGCGACCGCGTGTTCGAATACGATAAGATTGTGATAATCCTCACGTGATGTCGCCAACAAAGGAGGGGTGCGGTGCACTATTTTTGGAATGACCCCTCAGACCCTTCTTGTTATAGTCTGCTAGAACTAGGCGGCTTTCAATATGTGGATCACCCGCAGACAACAAACTAATAAACTATCAAAAACCTTTTGTTCCCTCGCTAAGAGTACAATAGTGACCATATAAGGATCTATGGATCTATCTATACTACAAGAATGCAAGTAACCTCCTAGGCACCCACAGTTACAGTAAAACCTACCACTTCAGTCGGCTTAATTACAAACCCAATGCAAACAGACCACCTTTCAAGGGGTATCTGAAGCATCAAAATATTCAAAGACACACAGCGATGAGTGTCTGAGTATTGCTATCTTCCAATCAATAAAAACGCTTGTGATAACGCCTCCCAATCCTTGTACACAGCTCGACGTAAGGGGCAGTATTAACCAATCTTCAGCCTTTCGAGATGAGTCGAACAATTTTCTGGTCGGAGGATTCATTTCGTTCTCGAATTTATTCCCATCATCAACCCTGCAGGCAACAGATCCAGGTTTATGAATCTTCACAATCGAGAAAATCATGCCCATGATTCCGTCATGGCTTCTTCTCCTTGCCCTCTTCTCGCATTACCATCTACACCACCAGTATATGCAATCTCGTCTCCTTCGTCCTCAGCATCCGTCTCTGATTCACCCTCCCTATAAACTCTAAGGGATTGGAAACGATTTGCCAAAGGGGTGTCCTGCTCATTTCCAGTAAAGGGATTGTCAAATTGATGACTTGGGCGCCTCGATAGTGGTGCTGCACATTCATCATAATCCCATTTGATCTTTGAATTCTGATAGGCGCTAGAGGAGAGTTAGCGGATTCCAAAGTGATAGTTGGCACCGACATACCCGCGACTCTTCATGCAAGTACGAGCATACATTGCGTTAGAAACAGAATTTGTTGAGATGAAAGCATTGGAACCACCGAACACAACCTTAATTACTACGATGTTATGGATGTGCTCGAGATCATCACGGATAACTTCCTCGGTAAAATTTGGGTTGCAATTACGAATGACAAGGTTTCTAGTAGCTCCGTCACGTATTTTGTTTGCGACATGACCTGGTAAGATGACTTGCCTATCATTCCATCGAATATCAACCTACTGGCTGTCAGTTGTTTGAGTATGGATACAGATTTAGGGTCACACACTCTCTTTGAACGGATATATAAATCATGGCGTTTGACATGAAGAAAGAAGTCATTAGCTTGGGACTCTTCGACGAACGATACAATCGCAGTATGATCACGAGTGAGCAGATGGAAATCCAACAGCATCCCTCCCCTAACAGCATCGCAAATATCTGCATGTGTTGTGCCATCTGGGAGGTTGTACAATTGTACAGTACGCTTGGCAAATTTCTCATAAACTGGGCGTTGAGGCCTGGTCTGTGTATTGTTTCCGTTCCCAGAATCGAAGGTATAATTACTGTCATGAGTATTGGTATGCGGATCTTGGTTCGGACTCTCTTCATGCTGGAAGATTTGAGGTGGAGAGCTTCTGTATCCTTGAAGACGAGTAGCGAGTAGTGTACCACCTCGGGGTGTGCCATATGTATAAGCTTGATGATCATTGGCGACTTGAGTCGATGGATGAGGAGCTTGTGTCATGAAGGAGGTGCTATTATCAGGATCTTCATGCGTTGCAGACATATTCGAGGCACTATCCTGAACAGGCTCTTCATGCGTCGCAGACATATTCGAAGCTTCATTCTGGTCAACTTCGCTCTCATCATCATCATCCATGATTAAGAGCTGCAGGAAAGATGTTAGCAAACGAAAATATGTAAGTATTTGGATACCAGAGCATCAAAAACTCACATTCAAGGCATGCTCCTCAACACCATTATTACAAAGGTTGCGTCGCAGGTTCTCTAGGATTTATGACTCAGTCTCTCATATCCATCGTAGTAAGCAATACCTCTCATATTGATGAATGTGTAGCATACCATATTCACGGCGAGATCGAAGCTAGTACAAGAGTATTAGTTGAGGTTTCTATCAATCCACAATGTATAGTGGTGTAAGAAGCTCACCAGAGCATTATACTCCTCTTTCGATATTGTGATCTCATCGGCATCTTGAGAAGCTTCAAAATAACTATTCTCCGAGCCATCCTATACATAAACAAATAAGTGTTTGATACTCAAAGTATCTCTTAAAAACTATCGATATCGACATACGGAGTGAGCTCTATTGCGGGGTAAAACAGTTAGTGATTGCACACAGCTAAGACATTTCGTACATCTCGTGTAGGGTTAAGAGGAAGATGATTCTTTTTACCTTCTCATTAAAGCTTCCAAATAGGTCTTTTCAATAGTCACCATAACATTATCATCAGACTCCATAATGAATGATATATTGAATACAATCAAGTATTCAATAAATTCCAATGTGAACTTTCAAATAAGATAGCAAACAAAATAAAAAGCTGTTGACGAATGGAAGTTGAAAGACTCCAATGTAAATAAGACTGGAGCTTTTCTTATTTCATTTTTAATCCCAAATAGAACTAGTAAAAGTGCTTAAGGAGCTTCCTCCATGGTCGGGGGATGGGGAGGGGTCAAGCTAAGCCACTTTGTTTAGATCTTAATGTTTCGAACCAATCAAAAGCTAAATTAGCTGACTGCCACTAAACTTTAAATAAAGCTTGGACTGGAAGTGTGTTTAGCTCGTGATGCTTAGTTAAACATAACAACAACTCATCAGTAAAGAAGAGATGATAGATATATGTAGTTGTTTCCTTACTCAAAGAAGTATAGGCTGACATCCATCCATACAAACAGACAGGAGATAACATAGCCATCTTCTCATTTGCATTGTACTGCTTCCTTAAATATAGACAAGCAAATACTATTCACCCATGAATGCAGACATGAGATAGATGACATAGCCACCTCCTATCCGACAAATGTCGGCTATATCCTTTTGAGTCCTTTTAAGTCAATATTGAAACCATGAATATTTTACATCTACAGTCAGACAGGGTCATCATTTATATATCGAAGACCGGGGTGTTGATTACATGATGAGTTGTTCAATATCCCCTATGCTGTACAAATCTCTACTACTGCAACACTGCAAGATCAGATCAGAGAAAGGGGGTAGCAGTGCCCTGATTCCAGATTGGTGGATTCGAAGTTCGGATAGATGGTTTAGATAGATGGTTGAGGGGTGCGGATACCTCTAGGGCTACCTGCATTTAGTCTGCAGCTCTATCTGGAAGGTCATCTTTTTTAAGTCGTTGAGGCTGTTAAGAGTTGGTAGGTTGGTGGCGTGTGAGTGCTTTATGTTTCTATCCCTTCTTTGTCATCATCATCATCATCACAATCCAATTGGATACTAATCAGTACTTAACAACTAATCTACAATATTGAGGATATAATGATAAGAAGTCAGATATACTATCGGAGGGGCTACCTGCACTTAGTGGTATATGCAGAAGCTTGAGCTCCTTTATTCTCTTAAGAGTTCCGTCTTCTATAAAGTTGCTAGTAAACTAAGTAGGAGCAAATAAAGCAACAGTTGGATTGTGAAATTAGGCGTTATTCTTTGTCTAGTTATCTTTATACAGGGAGCCAGCTTTACTTCTTTCTTTCATTATTCTTTGTCCTATATGCTTAGTATACAACCTTCAACCAGATGTTGTATTTTTCTGAGAATCTATTGTCTCGATTGACAACAGTTATTTTCATAGTAGGGAATTCATCGTTTTGGACTTGAGTATTCAAATATTCCGATAGTCTACTTCCTGAAAAGTTCCAAGATTTAACGCCTCTGACCCTCACCACCCATCCACCAAACCCACACAAAATGACACCCCATTCACCCCATTCATCCCTCTCCTCCCCCGCTCCCAACACCAAATCCGACACGCAATACCTCCAAGACCTCGGCTACATCAACGGCCTCACAGACTTCAAACACGACTACGGCTTCACCCCAGACGACGCACAAGACCATCTCGACGCTCTCAATCTTTTCCAACTATTCCGCGCCGAGCAGCAAGATATTTGGGAAAGGACTCACCCTGCACATTCACATGCGCATTCGCATTCTGCAAAAACAAACCCAGAACGACTACTCGATACTCCGCATATATCTTCCAGAACGAGCATCTCGGTATGCGCTTTAGCTGAAGTTGAATATACCAATAATGCAGAGAAGAGAAACAAAATGAAGGCGGAATAAGACATGAGAATAAAAAATTATGACTTAAGGAGTGGGTGGGATGATCGTACAGTTTGATGATAGTCTATGTATGACTTTATGTGGCATTGGATTTATTTGTTTCTCAAAAGGCACGGGGGAGAATTATCCATCCATAAGAATAAAAAGTGGGCAAACTACGCTATGGCTGGCTGTTTTCGATCTTTGAAGATATACAAAATTCTTTCGACAGAGAATGCGATGATATTCTTTCAATGGTCTAGTTGTCTCAGCATGGAGGATAAGAAACCAAAAAAATCAAAAAGTAGCCCAGACACAGAGCGATCTGAAATAAAGCCGTGTTCAATAATAACATGCATTAGAACAGCAGAATGAAAAAACAACTCCATACCCACCATTCCCCACATCCCCTTTAGAAACAAACACAATAAATGAAGATTTAAGATGATACATATTCATTTTTAGCACAATATAATACATACACCCCCCTCTCATCGCCACCCTCCCGAATTCACTTCAACTCTCCAACTCTTCATCTCCCCCCCATCTTCCAAAAATGGCAGATTTGAATATCATCATCATTCATCTCGGCCCAAGCCGGCCAAGTAAAAGTCCATCTAACTAAATCCCTCGCAGCAATTGCTATTTCACAAAACAGAATAGGAGAGTGAAGTTGGGTTTTGCCTTAATCGTAGCCTTTCTTTCTTTCCTTCTTTCCTTCTTACTTCCATTTCTGTTCGTTCATTCATCGGCATAATTTGATATACCCTCCTCAACCCTCCCTCGCATTCTCTGCCCTTCAATGAAGACATCTTATGATCGATATCCCACCTTATACAAATCTCCATCCTTTCAAGTCCCTCCCCAGTACCCTCTCCCCCGCAAAATCCTATTCTCCGTCAATCCTTAAGCAAGAGGAGTAGGGTCCTCAGTGGGCAAATCGCTACTTTCCGTCGCTGGTGGGGGTGGCGCACTCTTTCCCAAAGATCCTCCACCAAAGTACTTTATGAAATCCTTATTCTCATCAAATGGTCTTGGTCCTAGTAATCTCACCATATCATCTCTACCTAGCACCTCTTTTGCCAAAAGTTCCTCCGCAATGATACCGACTTCGTGCTTCTTCTCCACCAGTAGATTTCTACATTTCTCATATGCTTCGTCGACTATACGTCGAACTTCTTGATCGATAGTTTGAGCTGTCGATTCGGCGAAAGGTTTCATGAGTTGGTTTTCTCTATCTGTTTCGAAATGGAGAGGACCAAGTTTTTTGGACATGCCCCATTTAGTTACCATGGCAGTAGCCATACGAGTAACCTTGTTAAAGTCATCGCTAGCACCACTGGTGACGGTTTCGAAGTGGAGTTCTTCCGATACACGTCCACCAAGAGTCATGGCCATACGATCCATAAGTTGATTTACATTCATCAGGTAAGTGTCGCCAGCAGGAAGGTATTGTGCGTATCCGAGGGCACCTTGTCCACGAGGAATGATAGAAACTTTGAGAAGTGGATCAGCCCACTTGAAGTACCAACCGCAAATTGCGTGGCCTGCTTCATGATAGGCGACTGTCTTCTTCTCTTCCGGTGATAAAACAAGAGATTTCTTCTCAAGACCACCAATCACACGCTCAATGGCTTGTTCAAAGTGCACCATGGCTACAGATTTGGCCTGTGTTCGGGCAGCTATTGACGTTAGCACTAGTCAAAGAATCAAAGAGGGATTGACTTACCAATCAAAGCAGCTTCATTGACACAGTTGGCAATATCAGCACCAGAGAAACCAGGAGTCAAGGCCGACAAGCGTCCAGTCAAGTACTCAATGTTTTCATTGGTAACAATTTTTGCCAAGTGAACCTTGAAGATCTGCTTTCTGCCATCCATGGTTGGCCTGTCGATGGAGATGTGTCTATCGAAACGACCTGGTCTCATAAGAGCCTTGTCAAGTACGTCAGGTCTATTGGTACCAGCAAGAACAACGATTTGCTCAGTCGTGTTGAAACCATCCATCTCGGTCAAAATTTGATTAAGGGTAGCTTCCCGCTCATCGTTTCCACCTCCAGAAAATCCGCCGGACTTTCCACGAGACTTTCCGATAGCATCGATTTCATCAATAAAGATAATACATGGAGTACTCTTTCTTGCCATGGCAAAAAGATCCCGAACTCTCGATGCTCCAACACCAACGAACATCTCGACGAACTCAGAACCACTAACACTAAAGAATGGTACTTGAGATTCACCAGCCGTTGCCTTTGCTAACAATGTTTTACCAGTACCTGGTGGCCCAGAAAGGATAGCACCGCGAGGAATCTTGGCACCCAAACGTTGGAATTGCTCAGGTGTCTTGAGGAAGGAGACAAACTCCATAATTTCCAGCTTTGCTTCATCCATACCAGCAACATCCTTAAACTTAACCTTTACATCAGTCTCGTGATTGAATTGCTTTGCTCGACTTTTTCCCATTCCAAAAATGCCGCTATTGCCTCCAGCACCTGCTGAAGCTCGTCTTGACATGTAGAAAATAGCACCAATGAACAAAATCGTAGGACCGAAAGAGTAGATAAGAGCCCATGTATCTCCATCACTAGCGTAACCAATTGGTATCCTCTCGGCAACTGGTATTCCTAGTTCGTTTTGTGCCTGTTCCATTCTTTGCTCAAAACCTTCGGCAGAACCTATCGAGAAATAGTAATGGAAGTTGGGGTTACCGGCTGGGGAGTCGGGATACATCGCTGCAGCCGCTTCGGTGTGAAGATCAACCCGGACCTCTGATTTGTTGACCACAGTCAATCTCTTAACCAATCCTTTATCAAAGAAGTTATTTCGGAATTCCTGGAACGTGATATCCTTCTTATTTTTGCCGGGGAAAAGTGTCTGCCAAAGGAAATATGTTGCGAATGATCCAACCAATAAGGTTGTGGTATCTAGTTTGATCTCCGTCGTGTTGCCAAAGTTGAAGCCTTCCTGCCGATTGCCTTTCTTGCCACCCTGCTTGCCACCCTGCTCCTGCTTCTGGCCTCCTTTAGTACTATTTGTAGAAGATCCTGGCGTGTTTGAGTTGAACATTGTGCCTTGTGACTGTGACTGTGACTGGATCTTTGCAGCGGACCACGCCATCTGTAACACCAATTTTGTAAATTTTGCAGCCTCCGTCAGAGTCATCGGTCTACCCTTGACTTCGTTCATCAAGTCTCTCAGTTCGGATGGCACGCCTGCCTTATCTATAGCCTTCAGAGCTTCCTTCAATTCTTGAGTTTGACCTTTTCCGAATTGCATAGAAGCAATTACTTGCTCTAACTGCTTCATCTCCTCCTTCGTTAACTTCACATACCCTTCCACCAGCGGTGACTCCTCCTGTGGCTCCGCACCATGCTCTGAAGGGGATAAGGGAGACTTTCCATTATAGAGGTTTTCTGTCCCTGGAGCGGGCTTGGTGGGTGGCTCCGACGAGTTTTGATTTTTCGACTTGACCTCCGACTCATCTTTCCCCGTGTCCTTGTCTGGCTTTGGCGGCTTAGTGGCGAATGTGCGCGCTCTCTGTGCAGCTATCCGCGACCGTAATAAAGGCGATGTCGATGATGTACGAAGGGGATTTCGTGCGGCATGTTGGACGGTGGCCTGAGAAATTCTAGCAAGAGAGCTGCATTGCCGTAATATCGATGTCATGCTTGGCTAGAGCTGTACGTGTGGTATTAGGATATAAACTGGTCTAGAGTCACTGGGAATGCCTTGCCGTGGCTATGACCACTATTTAGGACGGTTTAAGAGTGCGTTCGAGGTGGTTTGTGGATGTCGGAGTTAGAGGTGGGAGGCAAATCATCATGATGCCTCGATTAAGCTTGATTGATTACAACACTAGCGCAATTTTGACATCGAAACTCAAATATTATGTCGATATTGATATTAATATTGAAATTGATAACCTCGGACTTGATATTCCCAATGAAAATTGAACGTAAAAATAACATTTCAACTTTTGTTGTATTATTTGCATATGGTTATTTAAATTTAATAGTAACAAGTCTATGTAAAAATTCCAAGGCAAGTCATTAAAATACATTGCTTAAGCATATTGGAGCCTTATGGTAACACAATCTGAGGAGAGTACTTGGTTGACACCCATCCCTATGAAATTCTGATAAAATGAAAAGTCATCATCCCCAAGCTAGTTGAATCCTCCCAAGGAACGCCGTAACCACCATGCAAAGCGAGTGCTGTATGAGCCCTTAATTTGTGCCAGATGTAAACCCCTCCTATGCCCAATACTATCATAAAAGCTTGATCTCCCTATGTATCCCTAGAAAAGAACGCCGAGTGCCGTTGATTACATGCCTCCACCTTGATTTTGTAGATGTGAATTATTGCTCATATGAAGATTGGGGTCTCCCATGACGCCATTTTCGAAACTCTGATATGCGCCCCCCGTCATCTCTGCCCAGTCCCATTCAAGGGTCATTGGCATCTGCCAGAGATCCTGGGGAACAAATGGTTGTTGGAAAGAATTCGGATTTAATGGCGAGTCATACTCATTTCCATTTGTAAAGCCTTGAACACTCCCAGACGGAGTCCCCATGTTTTGTCCCATAAAATCACTGCCAGAAGCACCAAAGTCAGATTGCCAATTGGAGCGCGGAGAAGTTCCCTGCATAGGACTAAACCCGTTCTGGAAATTCATTTGGTTCGTCGAGTTAGGAGAGAAAGCTCCAGGTATGGGAGTTTGAGTATGGTTCATAGGAGTTTGTGGCTGACCGGTTCTAGGCATATTTGACGCTTTAGTCGAATCATCGTTACTCTTGCGTTTTCTTCTTGAAGACGTCTCCTTTTCTGCTTTGTCCAACACGACTTTCGCTATTCTCTCAAACTCTGAGCAGACTCCAAGCATACGTTTTACGCCACCATTTTCTTCCTCAGTGCCCAACATGGAGAGGAAGTTAACAACGAGGTTCATAAGACGGACATCAGAACGTGCCCGGGGATCTTGAGGATTTTGTAGAATGTTACCGAAGAGTGTTACAAGGGCGGAAACGGGAAAGTAGAGAATGAGCCTAAATATGTCAGTTTTCAACTCAGATAGGGCATGACTCTAGCTTACCAAACACAAGCGAAATCGCCCTGAGGAACATATTTGATGAGATGTATGGAAGCGCGAGCAGCCGACACACACAATGCGGCCGAGGAGAAGACACGAGGATTTAGAGGTCTAGCATTTAGACCTTGAATGGCATAGTTAGAAAGACGGCTAGTCCAGTATCCGTGATGGACAGACATTCGATGAATTGTAGTGAGGCAATTGTAGTAAGCGAAATGAAGGACAACAACGTGGAGAATTAATGGAGTGTGTGAAGCCTTGATTTCGTGTTCTGGGCGGAAGTCAACTGGGATACTATCTTTCCATTCTTCAAGTTGAGAATCAAGCTCCCCTATGGTGTTAAGAAGCTCCCCGTCTGATTGTTTTGAAGCCTTAGTCGAATAAAGCTGCTTGTATACTTTGCTCTCGATTGTTGAAAATTCACACATCAAGCGAAAAAGGTTAACTTTTCCTTTTCCATCGGCAAGAGGAATGTTGCCAATATGATCTTCGGGGTCAGCACTTGGTAGCTCGACATGCATATCATCGTCATCTTGCGCAGGAGGTCTTCCTGAGCGTAGACAGATGTCTTTGTCCAGCATATATCCTATCCAAAATACACGTTTGCGTTGTTCAATCTCAACCGGATTCAGGTTGAAGCCAGATCCACGCTTATGAAGTCCAATACTATGCGAAAGGCGAATAGCGGCTGCCACAAGAAAGAAAGAAGGCTGCGGATTTGGTGTACCCTGCATAAACAAAGCCATCCCCAACAATGCTTGTACGCTGAGTAAATCAGTATTTCGCATCGTGAGCTCAGTGAAGACACCCATGGCATTTTTGAGGTAGCCCCAAGCTTTGGTGTCTTCTTCTTGTGGGACGAGGTGGCTCATAACACGTAGACGATGAGCGATGGCAAGGGCACAATTTAGACTTGCCCACCATCCGGAGCCTTCATAAGGGTCACTAGAGTATTGTCGATCGACTAAATGCATGAAAGTAGGTTGGTGAAAAAGTGGAAACATGCAATTAAAATTTTCAAAAAAGTCCTTCAGTAAAGATACGCACTCGTATTTAGGAGGAAGTTGCCTCCATATTGGTCGAGCAAACAAATCCGAGAACACTTCTGGCTTCCAATACATCATCTTATTGTCGTCCACGGAGGCAGAAGATATCATTTCTTGGAAGGATGAATCACCTGTTTTTTCATTGACCCATGAGATGCCCTTTGGCGAAAAAATAGAGAACCCAGAAGATGATCCTGAACTTGTTAATATAGCCTCATTCTCAGTAAGAAAAATTCCCTACCTATATATCGAGTTTCTCCACAGTTATTGGTGATTAGGGAGCACATCATATCTGAAAGCGCTTCAACTGGCTCCTCTTTACCCCCAGTCTCCCCATTTTTACCATCTTTACTATTACGCTTCTCGGAGTCTTTATTTGGTCCCGGCGATGCTATAGTACTCTTAGGGGTCGCTCCATTCGCATCGACCGGGCCACCTGGAGTACTTTGAGTCGGAGATGATGCGCTTGAGGCAGGCACAGCAGATGCTCTCCGCGAAAGATTCTTTTCCTGTAATATCTTTTCCAATGTTCCCAGATCCGTTCGTCCACCATCTTCTTCGCTAAGAAGGCCTAGAACATTATGCGTCAATCATTGAACATTTGAATATGCCTAACTTGACGAGACAAACCAGATAACCTTAAGAGACTTTCCATGCGACCTAGACGATTCTCGAGGCCCTCGATATATTTCGCTCTGTCCGGGGGATCAGCGGCCAAGATTCGCAACCACAACAACATACTATTCAACTAGAATGCTTACCCTTTTGGAGGGTTTCTCTTCTTCTCAACTTGCGTAAAAATACACTCTGTTTTGTAGTTGATACAATGCGTACAAGCTGGTAGCTTTCCATCGCACTTGATCTTCTTCTTCCGGCACATGTCGCAAGCCTGCAATCGTCAGCTTTCCTGTCCATTCCCTTCGCGAGAATTGTGAATCGTACCCTCGCTATCCTCCTCCGCTTTGCCTCATTACTTTCATCGAGAAGGGTTACATCACCGAAAAGCGGACCACTCAAATCGGGTAATGTCGACATCGGTAAACCATCTGCATTGTAAGCTCCGAATATCTGAGGCGGGGGATTCATTAAGGGCGGTGCCGAAATCTGGGGCATGAACCTATTGCTGTCATGGTGCATGGAATCCATTATCGTTGACTATCGCATAGTAAAACAAGTCGACTTGGAAGAAAAGCGCAAGTAACTAAAGTCGTTCGGCAGGTCTCCGTTGAATCATCCAAGTAGAAGTTGATTTCGTATTCGTACAAGCTTCTAGGGACAGTCGCTAGGGACAGTCGCTAGGGACTCGGAGTTTGTGTGAAATTCCGCTTAGTCGCAGTGTACTAAACCTCGAGTCTGGGTCATGTATGCGGTGCCGAGATTTCTTTGTGACCGAGGCGCTGTTTGTGGATCCTGAAGGCTCAGTGACCTGATGACGAGCAAATTGATATTATGCTGAGATGAGATGAGATGAGATCTGGTGTGGTGGTGGTGGTGGTGGTGGCGGTGTGGCATCAAATAAAGGATTGAAAGAGCCAGGGAATGTATTGCGATGTAGAATATTGGGGAGGGGGAAAGGCGAAGTAAATAGTCGTAGGTACCTACTAGTAGTGTTACCGGCTGAGGGGTTGTTTCGGTGGACGAGACCCTAAATCATATTTCACTTATTGTCTGAGCTTCTTGGAGCTTCAAGGAACGATCAACATACTGATTTGTAAGTCGATGCGTCGAGGGCCAAAGGACAGGGAAAAAACGAAAGAATAACAAAGAACACAGAGCAGGATATTCAGAAGCAGTAGAATGGATGAAGAGCAATCAATTAGAGTTTGGGAAAAGAATAGCATTGTCTCGCTATCTCGTTATCTGAAATCATAAGTGTTGCATCACACCAACGAAAGGAGTCCTTTCATCACCGATCATCTCACGACTCACATAACCACTGATGTCGGAATACTACACCATCTAAAAATATGATTGATTAACAACTAATTCGGTGGGATAATCGAAGAAAATAGCCAGTGTTAAGAAGATTTATCTTTAATACTATACTGTACTTACAAAGGTATTCAATACATTACCTAGAGTTCGCTTGTATGCAATGAGTATCAACACAATCCAATAGCTACCAAAGATGTTGAATTAAAGTTAAAGGCGAGCTGCCCTAGAAATAATTGATTAGGTACGGATAGCAGCTTCAAGGGATCGATACGATATATAGCTTGATCATGTACCATTCCCGAAACTAATACCTCTTTGGAGCATTCTGGTCTTTTTGGCCGGCCGGTCCCTTCTCTTGTACTTCATTCAAGTTGTGCTGTAGTACTACTCAAAGGCTTCCATCACATGGCCATATTGATCCAATATCTTCATTTTTCATTTTAGTTGTGTCCCCTAGTGAGCACAACTCTTCAAATCCGATACTACGGTAACAAGTCTAGACCACATGGAGTGTTCATATGAACCAATGAATTCTCTACATAATTTTGACCTGTGACACTGCTGAAACGATTGGCAGACTTTACTTTGTCCGCCTAACCTAGAACTCGACTTCTTGGCTTGGACGCGAAGGGGGGGGGCGCATATCACTGCAGCATCATACATACATAGCCACTCTAATCTTTTGGTGTACAACCAAATGTGGCACTTTTTCATTTCGTCAAATTATCACGTCCAAGGAAATCACTATGCACAATGCATTTAAGCTTCAAAATGACACGCTGGGTTTCATACATAGAAAGACATTATCTTTTATCTCATCCTCTCTGATCTTGTATCCTAGCTATTCGCTATAAATGTAGCGCCTATATTATCCAACAATATTATCGGCTTTACTCCGAGGAAAAGAATGGGTATCAGTTATGTACTGATCTCAGGAGAAGGGGCTATCCTAAATCGACTACTCCCTCCCCCTGATATTGCCGAGAGGTATCATAACGTAAGAAGCAGAAAATCAGATAAATCTCCAAGCGCTCACTGGTATCAAAAATCCTGCATATCAGGAATAAAAACGCCAAACCCAATATAGCAGATATCCCAGGACGTTCCAAGACAGAATCTGCACAACATCTACGAGAAAGCGAAAGCCTTCACATTTATCCATGCCCAAGATCCTCCAGGCGAAATTATGGAAGAATTTAGGAAATCTTATTTCAGACTTCTTCTGTAAATCTTGAGGCATGGGAGCCATCTTGTGAGGGGTGTGAACGACCCAGAACATCAGGCCTAGGCGGAGTAGCCGCGGGTGGTTCTGTAAAGGGGCCATGTTCTGTAACGGGGGTTCTTGCAGGGCTTGGTCTCATGACCGGGACTCCAGAGTCTCTATTTGAAGGTTCGAGAGGTGGGCTTGGTTGCCCTCCATAAAATCCCTGAGAATCTCGGTAGAACGAGGTGTCACTCAAGGTATTCGAGTTGGGAATAGCAGGCACTCCAGAGGGGTAGAAGGATGATCCGCTCAATGTGTTTGGATTTGGCTCACCATAACCGTCACCTCCATGTTGTAAAACAGAGGGAAGCTTCTTACCAGATACTCTATAGAAGCCTCTTTCGCTGCCCGCCGAGGAGATTGTATTGGTTGCTGTGTTTTGAGATGATCGCTTATTTTTCGAGAGACTGGCCAGCGCTGCAGGTACGGCCATAGCAAGTGATCTACGCTCCGTCATGCTACGAGGGGCTTGATTAGGTAAACCTCGGGCTTGGTTTGCAGAATCGCTGCCGTCATTCCCACCGACCCTTCCAGTACTTCCACCTGCAACCGCCGAAGAGGGTACACTTCCAAGAGATAACATACCACCATTCTTCTTCTTCCATCTCATTACAAACATCAGAAGAAACAAAATTGCGGCAAGTCCAGCTACTCCACCAAATACACCACCCACTATCGTGGGCGTCGATGGTGTTGAACTAACATCTGTTTCATTCCCACTACCACCGCTACCAGCAATGGCAGTACTTGGAGCGCTGCTACCCCCCGATGACGAACCAGTGCCTGTACCTCCCCCAGCATAAACGCCACTGCTCGTCGAGTCTATCTGAGATGGTAAAGACGATGACGAAAATGTGTTCGAGCTTGAAATCGCAGAAGTTGACGACGCAGCCGAAGAAAGAAACGAAGAAGATGATAAAAAGGAAGATGTTATCGTCGATGCGAAAGTTTCGAATGAGGATGTCGGAGTTGAACCAGCAAAGGGTAGCGTGGTAGTATTAATTGAAGCAGTTGCGTTTGGAAATAATGTTGTAGAACTTGAAAATGAAGCTGAAATCGAGACTGATATTGAGACTGGAGTCGAATTCGGGATTGAGCTAGAAATTACTAACATCTTATCGTCAACACATTGTTTCTCGAAAAGGTTGAAGGAACTGACTTACATGTAGTTGAATTAGAATTAGAATTAGGAGTGGAAGGAGTAGCACTCGAAGTCACATCCGTGCTCGATGGTAACGATAGGATGACTTGGCCAGACGATGTAGCTTGAGCCCCGAGATCTGTAGAAATTGTCGAGGTAATATCTGTGCTCGTGCTCGAAGAAGACGCGGGTGTTGTTGTTGCTGCGGCCTGTGTATTCAAAGACGAGTAATCACTGCTATCGACATCAACCTGTTGAACATCGGATATTGTTTGATGAACTTCTGTAGTAGCGGTTGCCTTGGCTGTTGACGGTTCAAGAGCAGTCGTCTGTCGTTTGTGTAATTTTTGGTGTTGTTTTAAATGATTGTGATGAGATTGCCCAATTGCAAACTCGTGTCTGGCCAGAAAGAGTGATGGCTCAGCGTCGTTCATGGCGTTGCCCTTTTTGATTGCAGCTGCGTCTACAGCGCTCAATGGGTAAACCTAATTGTTTAAAAGAGTGACTTCCGCCGACTTGGGACGTTTTAATATTTACAACTTCGCCGTCACCCTCATTGCCGTTATGGAAAAAGAGGGCTTTTTGATTTTTCTGTTTTCGATTTCGTGAAAAGGGTTAGGTAGGTAGGTAGGTTGGGTTTGGGTTTTTTGGGGGAGGGGGGGGAGAGAGTGAAAAGTGATTATTGATAGTTTTTACGAAGTACAGACAGAGAGAGTACAGTACAGTACAATACAGGACAGGACAGGCTCACAAGCTTCAACCGGATCACACAACATTTCTTCGCTCAGGTACCGCAGAAAATAGATCCTACTTTGGGTTACATTGGCTCAGCACAGGCCAAGAGCCAATTTCCCAATTTCGCTAGAGTCACCTTTGGTCCTTTTTTGAAGGATCGTGAATAGTCAGGCTGACGAATCATCTCTCAAGATAGAATTTTATCCTCGAGGATTACATATAAAGTGGGTCTAGTGGATTGAGTGGAGATGCAGGTAAATGAATCAATTGTCCAATTACTTTATTAATAGAGAGAGGACGGAGTAGAAAAGAAAATTAAACTCAACATGTATGGCATGGCATGGCAACTCGCCATCAACTGAACTGATGCTGATGGCAACTGATGGCAGTTATCGAATAATAATAATAATAATAATATTAAGCATGAGGCTTCAAGGGCCCATGGGTAGTTTTATAGAGAAGAAAACGTATTTTGTCTCTATTGTCTGTTGTCTCTGTTGTTTCTGCTGTTTCTATTGTAACTTTGTCTCTACTGTCTATTCCCTACTCTAAGCCGTTTCTTTTCGTCCCATAATTAATCATTCTTCCAAATGTTCTAGGTTCCAAAATACGGGTTTGTTGACGGGGATAATACATGTATCTCTACTCTCTCTCTCTCTGTATAAATTACATATTAATAAGATATGTGTCAACTTGGCTATTACGCAGTATTCGGATTACTCAAAGTAGCAAAGTAAATAAATAAAATAGAAATCGGAATTGTCGAGACCCCAGAGATTTAATCCAAACATATCAATTATCGACTTGTGGGTCTCTGCAAAGAATATTCAGACTATAGTAGCCTCAAAATGTACGTGCCCCCTTAGAATATGTGGGTAGAGACGAGACGCTAAAACTAGAGACAAGAGACAAGAGACTAGAATCTAGAATCTAGAATCTAGGAACAAGGAACAAGGAACTAGAAACTAGAAACTATATGGTCTCTACCATATTGCCGCATCCAAAAGAGAGACAATCTCATCATCCATTTTGCTCATCACATCTAGAAAGATTTGAAAGGGTACGGTGGGGGGAGGGGGGAACTCAATCAACATCATCGATAGATGATGTCTTTACATGTCTTTATGTAACATTAGGATAAGCATGAAGGTTACGAAGTTTCTCCTGATTTCCCCAGAGATGTCACCACCCACCACCTGTACCTATATACCTATATATATAGCTTCATTTATTGCTACCAAAATATCCGGCAATCTTCGTAATTACAGTATATGAAATTGAACAGGGGTTCTGGGATGAGTAGGAAGAATAGAAAATTTCCATGATGATGATAATGATAATACAGTAGTATTCATAGAATCTAGATGAATACTTATTAGTAGGATGGACAGGATCAAACGTTTTAATAGCATCCTTATAAATAAGAATTGTCTACGTGGCTACGTACCTGCATCCCTACGAAAGTATGTTCTTGTGTACTAATAACTAATATACTCCGTAATTATGTACTGCAAGTAATTAATTACCTGCAGGGACGGATCACATGGTCAATTCTCAGTTTAGTGTACTCTGTAAGTTACGTACCTCACCTCAGAGTTCATCTCGTACTTCACCTCGTACCTGGCTTATTAAGCTGTGGAAAATTGGAAAAATGCCAATGGTAAGATCTCGCTATGAAGCATTACGGAGTAATTGCTATGCATTACTGGTAGTGTTACCGTATTTCAGAAAAAGGGAATACTGTACACATGTAATAGTCTGTAGAGTTTTGGTTATGAAGATTGGTATTGGCTATGAAGATTGGTGTTGGCTAATGACTCAACTTGAACATCCAATCTATTCGTACGAGTATTGTATTCACCATATTCAGATTCTTGAAGCGTATGGATGACTAATAACTTCATAACATCAAAACAGGAGGAATATTCGAACCAAAATGAACCAACCACTAACCTAACCTTCACTATCACCAATAACAAACATATTTAGATGATATTATCCATAATTGGTTAAAATCAATGTTTTTATGCAGAATCGTGTAATATATGCAGCAAATTCGTTTGGCTGCGCATAATAATACACCATTTTGCATCACGAGATATGATTACTTATCACTGCACAACCCCTGATGGAACCCTTGAAATCTATCAATCCAACTATCTCTGCATGAAAGCAAATTATCAACAATACGGTAATTTATGTTTGAATCACAATCGCAATCAATTTTACTTCCGTATAGAGTGTATTCAGATACTACAATCAAAAACGCCCCTCTCCCTCTCCCCCTCCCAAAAGGAATATGGCTACTCCTGCTCAGTTGGCAGAGAAAGCTCGTCAAGATCGTTCAGAAGTTCCAACAATAAGATATGATACCCCGCCCCCACTTCCACCACGAGGGAATTCTATTCAGGCCCCTCCACCCTACACAGATGACGATGCGAAGAGGAATGAACTCATTTCAGAGCAATGGCGTTCGAAGGACCCAAGATCATCTTCTACACACTCTTTAGTACCTTCGGAATCCAATCGAGATGGCCGTCGCAAATTATTACTCATTTATATTCATGGGTTCCTGGGCAACGAAACCAGTTTTCAAAGTTTTCCTGCTCACGTTCATAACCTTCTAAGTATTACGCTCGAAGCAACTCATATTGTTCATACAAAGATTTACCCTAGGTACAAGTCCAGGAAAGCTATCGACTTTGCACGAGATGATTTTAGCATTTGGTAAGCACCTCTTTTGTCATCATTATGCACAGCTAATCAAAGTCCATTATCAGGCTAGAACCTCATGAAGATCCTTTGACAGACATCATCTTACTCGGTCATAGTATGGGAGGCATTCTTGCCGCTGAGGTTGTTCTTCAGTCACCATACACTTTAGCTTCTCGTCCTTTTCGCCATAGAATATTGGGGACGATTAGCTTTGATACTCCATTCCTAGGTATGCATCCGGGAGTTGTGGTTAGTGGAATTGGAAGTCTTTTCAGACCCGCGCCAGATCTTCCAGGTTCAAGAACAGGATCATTACCACCCCCTGGGGCAAGCTCGTCTCCGATGAACGGTTCTGTATCTACAGCAAGCCTTGCAGGCACTCTCTCGGATTCGGATGCTATGTATCAAGGAAGTGGTGCACAAAGTATGACATCTTTCGCTACATCACCACCCAATGATCCATACTATAACGCCCCCTTTGCCAATGATGTCAGGATACCAGAGCGAAAAGGATTCGATAACTTCTTACATTTCGTCAATAAGCATGCTGAAGGTGTTGGGATAACAGGAAAGTTAAGTGGCTTAACATCTGCAACTTCACGGTACTTTATGTCCCACTTAGAATTTGGTGGTTGTTTGGCAGATTATCCTGGCATGATGAATCGCTATTCTAGATTGCGTGCTCTAGAAGATGTTGATGAACTTGCTGAGCGAAATAATTCTGACAATCGAACGCCCAGCTCTCAAAGACGATTCGTCAACTATTACACTGCAAGTACTGGTCGGCTGAAGTCGCCTAAAGACCCTGCAGTCGAAGAACCTCTTAATGATAACATTGCTGCATCAGAAGCAGGGATGAGTAATCTAAGTCTAGGTGATACTGAAACTCAGCCTCCAACATCTTTGGAAAATCCATCTACAATGGTTACTAACTTTGATTCTACCGATGGAACACATATGCAGCAGGTTGAGGAACAGATACAAGAGCTAGGTAATAGCTCAGGAGTTCGGGATGATGCGCCACAATCACCAGAATTGCAACATATCGATTCAATGCCCATCGAAGAAGACGAAAATGTACCTATGGTGACTTTATCACATGCTGAGGACAATGACACTGCAAACACTACCATGCCAAAAATATCCATCGAGCCTCCGCTCCCTCCTATCCCCGATGCACCAACCGAACCACAGCCAATAGACCTCGACCTTTACACAGATAAAGACTCTCGAAAACTTGCAGAAAAAGAGCACAAACGCATCATGAAAGCTTACAATCAAGCCTTGAAGGATCGCGAAAGTGCTCTCAAAGATCGTCGCAAGGTAATCGAGAAAAGGGAAAAGAAAGCACGACAAGAAGAGGAGAAACAAATTAGAACGCAAGCGAAGCAGAGATTGAAGGAGGAAAAGGAAGAAAAGGAGGAGGAAAAGCGGCAAGCTAAATTGAATCCCAAATACCCAACAGGAGAAGAAAGTGCTGCGAAAGTGGAAAAGGCCGAGAAAGTGAAGAAGGACAAGAAGTTCTGTATGCTTCCTCAGGGCTCTGGAGGAAAGGAAGACGCCTGCTGGGTCCGGGTGTATATGGAAGGAGTAGATGAAGTTGGGGCACACTGTGGTCTTTTTTTCCCGGGGCCGCAATACGAAAGTTTGGTTGGAAATGTAGGTGAAAGGATTGAGAGATGGGTGAAGGAAGATGAAACGAAGAGAGCAATCCTCTCCAGGCGTTAGGTTTCACGATACGATTGCGATGATTTTTCCCCGACAGATGCAACTACACGTATGAAGATACCCAATTTTTTTTTTAAATCCGATATGGGAAAATGATCCAACAATACACAACATCAATTTTTAAGTAAGGCTTTGATACAATTGGGCTAGAATATTCTCCTATTTACCGAAGAATTATATGGTGAAACTTGAAAGGCTTACAAACACATCATATCATATCATATCCTGCTTTGTTTAGACAACACAGCTTCATCATACATACCACAAACATCTTGTCTTGATTTAGACAAGAAGGGAATCATATCATCTCATTGAGTTGTTTTGTCTTCGAACATGAATGTGTTGAAAACATTAACGTCAAGTGCTGTGGTATTCAGTCAGCATGGTAATTGGTCGGCTAAATTTGAGTACTAGGTAGTTCTAGGGACGTCAAGATTTCATGCCATCATCATTGTCCAAATACCCCACAATATGCCAAGAGACTTCATATCTAGTTGACCGCCCTCCAAAAAAAACGAAATAATTTCAAATTGACAATTCAATTGATTTATTTATCTTCAACTTATTCTCCTCGTAGCTTCCTGTATATATACATATCTCGATGGCTCAATTGCTGCATTTAGACCTTTAACTTTCCGAATAAAAACTATCAACATGGCCACTGAATCCTCCAATCCCTATTCGCTCCCCAGTGCTCTTCCTCACCACTCCGCCACCAATTCCCATCGAGCTCCGCAAAATACATCTACAACCAAATCCTGGCGCAATCGGTTCAATTCCTTAAATGTCAGTACTACAAACTCTACATCACATAGTGCGGAGGCAACCAATGAATATGATGGTCTGCAGGCAGCGAATACAAATGCTTCCACGAGGAGCAAACATATCCCGAAATGGTATAAAATTCGATTATTTAGAGGCATGGTCAATGATCTAAAGAGAAGGGCACCATTTTATTGGAGTGATTGGGCAGATGCTTGGGATTATAGAGTTGTGCCGGCCACAATTTATATGTATTTTGCGAAGTACGTTGTTAATGGTTCATTTGAAGGCCAATTCTCTTGCACTGAGAAGAGAAGTCGTGGAAATCGCTTGAGGGTATGTCAACTTATAGATAGCTAATTTTTTGATAGTATCTTGCCTGCCCTAGCTTTTTCTTTGGATATGTAAGTCTACTGCCAGACATGTACTAGAGAATTTGCCCTGATCAGAATATAAGGTTTACAAAGACGAATATGAGTTATGGAGTTAATGAAGTCCTCCTTGCTTCGGTCTTGGGATCAGTGGTTTTCGCAGTATTTGCTGCTCAACCTTTGGTTATTGTAGGGGTCACCGGACCAATCACTGTTTTTAACTAGTATGTTTTTATTATGTGAATCTCATATTTCATGCTAATATAGATAGTACTGTCTACGATATTATTGTTCCTACGGGAGCAAACTATTTTGCATTCATGGCACTCATTGGATTGTGAGTATCTTTTATACTCGACCACTTGTTATTTTTGCGAAGACTGACGGAAGCAGATGGTCTCTACTAATGCATTGGATACTTGCCATTACCAATTCATGCAACGGCCTTCGTTATGTCACGCGTTTCTCTTGCGATATCTTTGGTTTTTATGTAGCTTTCATCTACCTTCAGAAAGGTATCCAAGTCCTCACTCGTCAAGGCTCGGGTGAGCCATTCTATCTTTCTATTGTTGTCGCACTACTCGTCACCATCATTGCATTCCTGTGTGGTGTTGTTGGAGAGAGTCCATTGTTTCAACACTATGTTCGGGTTTTTATAAAAGATTACGGAACCCCTCTTACCATCATATTTTTCACTGGCTTTGTACACATTGGTAAGATGAGTGAAGTAGATCTCAGTACACTACCTACCAGTAGAGCCTTCTATCCAACAACTGATAGAGGCTGGTTTGTACATTTTTGGGATGTTAGGGTTTCGGATGTTTTTATTGCTATACCATTTGCTATTTTACTTACAATCTTGTTTTATTTTGATCATAATGGTAAATCATTGATTCTCCATTCCTAGATCAAATCGGCATTACTGACTAAGTACAGTATCTTCTCTGATAGCCCAGGGAACTGAATTTCCCCTCCGGAAGCCTGCTGGTTTCCACTGGGATATTTTTCTCCTCGGCCTCACAACCGGCGTAGCAGGCCTGCTAGGAATTCCTTCTCCGAACGGTCTTATTCCACAAGCCCCATTTCACACCGCATCCCTTTGCGTCACCAAACTTGTTGCCGATACCGACGAATCAGGAGACTCAAAAGGTCATCTCAAATCAGTCACATCCCACGTTGTCGAGCAACGAGTTAGTAACCTAGCTCAAGGTCTCCTGACATTAGGAACCATGACGGGTCCCCTCCTCATAGTTATTCATCTCATTCCACAAGGCGTCTTGGCAGGTCTCTTCTTCGTTATGGGTATCCAAGCTCTCCCCGGCAATGGCATCACTACCAAAATTCTCTTTCTTCTCAAAGATTCCTCTTTGACTCCTTCATCTGACCCCCTACGACATCTTCCCCGTCAATCCGCCATCTGGATTTTCGTAGCCATCCAACTCTTTGGCTTCGGCGCCACGTTTGCCATCACACAGACCATTGCGGCGGTCGGGTTCCCAGTCATCATTTTGGCGCTGATCCCAGTTAGAATCTGGGTGCTCCCGAGATGGTTCACGAAAGAAGAATTGGGCGTGCTGGATGGGCCGACGGCGAGCCCGTTTACAATGATTAGTGTGGGGGGTAATCATGGAGACGAAATTCAAGAGGAGGGATTCTCGACTAGTGCTGATGTTGCTGGGGAGGGTATGCTGGTGAATAATACTTCGCCGGAGAGAGGGGGGAATGGAAAAAAAGTACTAGAAACAGAGGGTGATAGCGATGAAGGACGAGCCGAGCGAGGAGAGTTCCAAGCTAATGCTCCTGGTTCGGGAATGGCGCGGAGGAGGGAAAGTTGGAAAGGAGAAGGGAGAAGTGGTGGATTGGGCGAGGGCATGGAGTTACAGAATCTCGGCATGAGTAGAAGGAGTGTTAGTAGACAGGCTGAATAGGAAAGCGTGTGTTATTTTTGGAGGATGGAAAGCGCATTTATCATTCATTATGATGAGGAATCATGAATCATGATTGGAATGGCTTTATTATAACTTGCAAGGACCATTTGATTTCATTGTATTTAATGACATTCTGCATTTTTGGGTGTATACTTGGGTTTCAACAAAACCTGAAAATGTATGTATATATATATATGTATGTATTAAATTCGCATACTTAATAATTTCCTCTCAGGCTCCAAAACATAGATATCATCAAATAAATTTATAATTCTCAGTAGCTTCTGGGCTTCATACGTAGTATACGTCTAAGCAGTATTCGATGATCCAGATGATACCCATGCAGGGACTCGTGGTATCTCCTTCGGGCTTTATGTCTTCGATATATTACATCTGGCTTCTATAGTCTTCTACTTACTTATTACTTGTTGAAGATTGGGCATTACGTCTATGTTTCTATAGGGTGTCGAGATCAAGAGAATTAGACTACGGCGAGAGAAAAGATACACAATCAAGACAGAAAGTTTTCAAGAAATCAAAAGAACACGTTCGTCAATCAACATGTAAAGTGTCACCAAATTGCATAAATAGGTTTGGATTTGAACTTTTCGAATCATAAAAGGGGTATGTCATTGCAGATTAAAAACCAATGTCGTAAAGCCACCAAAAATATCCTGTCCGACCACCGTTCCCTATTCCTTCGTCACTCATAAATAATCATAGATATCATCGCAAAAACGGAAAAATTCAACTTAAAACCCTTCTCTACCCTGCCTTATCCTATGATAATGCTATAGTCTACAAGCGAGATTGAGCAGATCCAGAAGCCTTGCTACCAGGAGCAGGAGCCAACTTCTCAGTTGCCTCTTCAATCTTGGCACCGAGATTCAAATCGACTCTGCTGAACATATCATATGTACGCTTGCGAGTGTCTTCTTTGGCAGCCGCCAAATGTCCAGACACATTACCGATGAAGTTCTCTTGTTGACCTTCTTGCTTGCCGAGGACATCCCATAGACCCTTAGCTTGGACGTAGTCTTCTGGACCTACCTCGGACAAAAAGCTCAACGCGGCACCGGACCACTGCTCATGATCATTGGTAGCCTTGACAGGCTTGTGAGTGAGTTTTCGGTACGAAGATGGGTAGTTGGGGTTGGCGCCGTAATTTCCATTGACGGCCATGGCACCATCACGTTGAAATGGGTTGAAAGCTCGAAGAGGAGCATTGACTGGGATTTGTTGATAGTTGACACCGAGACGATGACGGTGGGTATCTGGGTACGAGAAGAGACGAGATTGGAGGACAGGGTCGGCAGATGGCTCAACACCAGGAACCAAGTGAGATGGTGAGAAAGCAACTTGCTCAATTTCGGCAAAGTAGTTCTCGACGTTTTTGTTAAGGGTCAATTTGCCGAATGGTCTCAATGGAACCTCACCCTGTGGCCAAACCTTAGTCAAGTCAAAGATGTTCCAGCGGAACTTCTCAGCCTGCTCTGGGGAAAGGACTTGAACGAAGACACTCCAGCTTGGGTAGTCACCCTTATCAATTGCATCGAATAAATCTTGAGTGTGCCAATCTGGGTTCTCCGAAGCCATCTTTCCAGCCTCCTCGTTGGTAAAAGTCTTGCTTCCTTGGTCTGTCTTCAAGTGGACTTGGACATAGTTAAAGGTGCCATCGGCCTTGATCCACTTGTGGGTGTGACCAGAATATCCATTCATATGTCTGTAGGAATATGGTGTACCACGGTCACTGAATAGGTGCATAACCTGGTGAATAGCCTCGTGATGAGTTGAAAGGTAATCCCAGAACATGGTAGCATCTTTCAAGTTTGTTTGAGGATTCCTCTTTTGTGTGTGGATGAAGAGAGGGAACTTAGTGGGGTCTCGGAGGAAGAAAACAGGCGTGTTGTTGTAAACCCAATCCCAGTTACCCTCTTCAGTGTAGAATTTGACCGAGAAACCTCTTGGGTCACGAGCAGAATCTGGAGAGCCCTTTTCACCACCGACAGTCGAGAAACGTGCGACAAGAGGAGTCTTCTTGCCCACTTGACTTAACATATCGATGGTAGTGATGTCACTGATATCGTGTGTAACTTCAAACTCTATGGATGATATATTAATACGGTTTTGAACGAGAGAATGAAGCCAAAAACAAGAACTTACCTCCATAAGCTCCGGCACCCTTAGCATGGACAACACGCTCTGGAATACGTTCGCGATCGAAATGTGCCAACAAATCGATCAAATGGAAATCTTGAAGAAGGAGTGGCCCATTGGTACCAACTCTTTGAAATTCCTCTGGATGTCTCACAGGACATCCATTGGAAGTAGTATGACTGGAGCTTCATTGTACTTGAAGGTAGAAGCGGGCTTCTCGTCAGCAACCATGATTGCTATTGTATTGTTGTGGCTAGACGGGTAGGTAGTAGATGTGACAATATATCAAGGGTATAGATGATATAATAAAAAAGATTGATGTTTTTGATGAATTAAAAAGAATCAAAAGTAAGATGGCACAAGAAACGGCGGGATGGAAATAAATAAGTAGAAATTCGGCAAAGTACCCCTCATTTCGTGGCAACCAATTAAAAAGAGGGGGTTGATAACTGCATAGTTGCATTAGTAAAGGTCTCCAGGTCTGGAACGAAATTGATTAGAAAGAGTTATTTCCGCATAAAGTTTATAATCTATTTAATTTTTTACTATTTTATTCAAGTTATTTCAAGAGCATTCTTCGGGATTTGTTCTGGTAAATGATATGTATATATGTGAAATACCTATTCGAGTATATAGAAGGAAAGTCTTTTCGCTATTCTATCTTTTCTAACTTGTTATAATCAAGAAACTAACTATATCCAAGAATATTTTATATACTTGATGAAATTCTATTTGCCATATATATGTATATTTTCATTCAGAGAGACCTAGCTACCTCTAGTTCCTCTTTGCCTCGTAGAAGGCCTTAGCATGAATAATAACATATATAAATCCAGGTAGTATAAAGTTACGATGTATAATAACAAAAACATCTCATAGTTGCATATAAACTCAAAGTAGCACGCAGTCCTCCCCGGTCAACTACCTAGCTGCATCGTATGTATGTAAGTCCTATGTAAGTACCTACCCATACATCCTACAGATTCGTAGTCGACCCTTTCTTTTCTTCTCTTTTAAGTTTTCTCGTCAGAGTTTAATAAGGTTAGTGCTTTTCTCCGCATTTTGAAATAAGTCATACCTACGATACATAGCGTCATTTTTTTTATCGGCTTGTGGCTTGGCACAGAATGATTCTCTTCTATCTACAAGTAGCAAATATATCGTAGTCAACTTTTAGTTCTTGACTCCTTTTTTAGTATCATGTCAAAAGTAAGTAAATACTGTACAAATTACCATAAGTAAGTATATCCTCACTTTACAACCATTCCACATATACATATATCATTTCGCTCCTTCTTTTGATTAAACACTGGTTACCAACTTATTACTTGCCATGAACCAAAATCTTACCACTACCACATCAATGCCGTCACCTCCCCGCCCTTCATTCTTCTTAACAATCCCCTGGTCTGGTCAAAAACTCAATATCCTTGATATCCTTGCTGCATTGCGTACATCGATGTCACGATGCACAAAAGCCTATTGAGCCAATGTGCCACAGTGAGATGGCTCGAATGCCGAGAACGATTTATCACCGACAACGAATAGGTATCATTGCATTACATACAACACAGTGCAATACATCGAGATGTTAATGCATTTGCACGCCTGGAAATGACCTCGGATATGTACTCTGTATATGTTATTCTGCTATTGTTGCTTGTTTTTACCATATTGGGAAATATTCTTCCACGAGGAGCTTCGGAAAAGGAATGTCCGGTAATAGCTATTGCCATAAGAAACCCCGATATTGGATCTTGCTTCACTAAAAGAAAAGGTTGAATCCGCCGCTTCATATCGAATGTTGTCTAAGTAGCTAGTGGCGGTGGTATTATCTATCATACACCTGTGAACTTGTACTCGAGTCTCTCAAAGATACCTGTTAGTAACCTACCAATACCGTAAGCGATGCGACTTTATCTCTTCACTTCATATTACAGATTAATAAAAACAGCATCCATCTTGTCACATCTAATACCGGAAAGGTTCCAACGAAGAGATTCCAAGCTCTTCCCTAGCGAACAGTAAACACCCGTTACCAACCTCAAGGTTCACAATTCCCAACTTGTAACAATTCAACCAAACACCGGTACCTTGAGCCGACCTTTTTGATCTTCGCCAAATGCCGAAGCTCGGTATCTATCGCGCTTGTGGCTGGCTGACCACGCTATGCTCATATTTTCAAGGTTTTCGCAATTTCTCTAGCTTCATATATGGGATTTGGTGATATTGGTATGGGATTTTGTCTTTTCTCGAATTGTATGTATACTAGCAGAGTCCTTGTACACGGGTATCCACATAAGTAACCGCATGTTCCATTTGATTGATCCATGTGACTTTCGTGGCCGCCTTATTAATCCATTAGATGCTCAATTACAAATAAAGTTTCAAATACATTGCTCCTGACCCCAGACGAGATGCTAGACGCCTGTGCATCTATTGTACCTCCGAGAATAATGGTCTTGTTCATATCCATGAGCGTAGCATAAATATGGAGCTTGAGATTTGTACCCCGAACTCCAGTTTGATCCTTTCCGTCAACTATTCAACTGATGTTTAGGTATGTATTGTGATGAAAGTACACACGGTCGTTTTCTGACTTTCCTTCCCCTATTACGACTCTTGTTGTACAGTTTGCTATTGTCAGGTTAGTGCCGCCGTTCCTCAACTGCATGAGCCACTTCTAGGTATTGAAAACACTTACAACAAGCCAATCCATTCCCTCATCCACACCACTACCATCTACGGCACTACATGCCACTATACTCCAATTCCTATCCCTTAATTCTCCTAGTCTTAACGCCTCGGAAATTTCACCCGCACCTTTCGCCCCTGGTTGATCTTGTTTATTCGCGAATACTAATAGTGCAGCATCTTTCAGCTCATCCTCATTTAACATTGCTGCCAATTCTTCTGATGCAGTTCCTAACCGATCAATATCCGTAGAATCGATAACGAATATTACCGCAGCCGTGTTGGCGTAGTAGCAGCGCCAATAGGGCCTAATTGATGTTTGACCTCCAAGATCCTGTACCAAACAAGTCAGTCAGGAACCGCTAGGTGGCAGCTAAGCAAGTAACAAGGAAAGAAACCATAAACCTACCCAAACATTAAAATTTAGATTTTTGTATGTAACTGATTCCACATTGAAGCCAATCGTCGGTATTGTAGTTACCACTTCCCCAATCTGTGGCTTCCCGTTAGTATACGGCCCCTCCCGCAATGTACGAGTCTATAGCACCCACCTTCAACCGATATAGTAATGTAGTCTTTCCAGCGTTATCCTACCGAATTCGCAGATATGTCAGCTCTCCTCCTTCTTTTCAGTCCTCTAATGTCTAGAGGCCTTCAGCCTGCTACTTACCAGTCCCAAAATCAATATCCGGATCTCTTTCTTCGAAAATAACATCCCCGACAGCCACGAAACGCTTGCGCCCATTTTTAAAGTTTCGTAATGGTATTTCAGGTTCTCTGTTTGTTCTTCCTAAAGTCGACCTCTTAAACAACTGTGCTTAGCTGTCCCCTGTCCTTGTCTTCCTTGAATCTTCCTTTCTTTGTCCCAATCTTATGCCCAATAATCACACCAAGTTTATAGCATATGTAAGTCGTCGTGGTATTTGGGTCGTTCGTGAGATTTGCGATATCTTATAGTGTCAAAAGGTAGGACTATCTACTCAAGTGATCTCTGTTTACAAGCGAGGTCAACTGTTCAAATGTTGCTTTGATGCAACGCCTTACCGTATTTCCAATGCTAATCGCGGAGCCACAAATCTCCGAATATGATTAGTCATAACCTTAACTCCGCAGGCCGCTCACGTGCATTGACTCAAGACTTGAGCCTGAGAGCCTTAAGGCTGAGCGAAAGGGCAACCGAGAAATAAAGCCCTCGTCAGAATTCTTTGGTGTGTGAATCCATTGAACCTCTATCAACGGACTTTTGATCCAGCACGACAACGACAATATCGACGCCGACTTTTCAAGATGCCGGTATGTACTGCCCTTTTTAAATGACGAATACGTTCAATTGCCTGGCCGGGGAAATTGGGATGGGTTAGAGACAGTAGGAGAAATTATGGGCGCGAGATTAGAGATGGAATTCACGATATCGAATACCAACAATACCGACAGCACGATATGGCCAAGGAAGAAGGGAACAATACGCCGATCATATAGATGCTAACCCGATACTTTTCTACAGTCCCAAAAGTCATTCCGCACCAAGCAGAAGCTTGCCAGAGCCCAAAAGCAAAACAGACCCATCCCACAATGGATCCGCTTGAGGACTGGTAACACCATCCGGTATGTTCAAGATTAGAAATGCCCCAGGGCATCAGCACAAAAATTACATTTCCATCTCTTCGATTCCACTTTCGACCTTACAAGTCAAGATGAATCATTATCGCACTTCAGCAATTCCGACCGAACTTTTGACTAATCAAATCCAACAGATACAACGCAAAGCGACGTCACTGGAGAAAGACTCGTATCGGTCTTTAGATGCATTACCTTTCAACAGCAAAACATTCCATCTTCTCCTCGACCTCTACCCACGCTCATACGATTTTCTCTTTTTTCCGCTTCTCGCCCGTCCACCAAACCTTACTCTACTTATTCCGAATTCGCACGATCTTGAGACACGAATGACAACTTTTATGAGAGAGGAGCATGGAGAAATGAAATGATAATTTTTGCTCGGTTTGGCAGGATGGTACAACTGATGAATGTTGCTTTGGGGAAAGGGAGGCGTAACATTTCTGATTGCTAGGCCGGTTCAATGAATGGCATATATTGCGATTGAGAGAGGATCATTGTGTTTATAGCAAAGTGACTCAGTGAGGAAATGGGATGTTCTGTTGATTTCTCCACGCTACAGTTCTGGGTTTTTGAGTGGACCACGCTTCGTGATTGTGAATGGGTTTAATTACGCTCATTCCGAATCTCCACGGGATGTGGGCTGAAACGTCTAGAAAAGCCTCTAGCAGGACTTGATACCCAGCTTCGACAATTTTTCACAGCATCCTCCATCATTTTGCACAAAATAATCCGATCAGCGCCTATATGAAGTGCGGGGTTTCTCCTTTCCTCGATTCTCAAACTTAAGACATTATTCACAATCACTCTTTCTGACAGCAAATAACCCCGATACCTTTTGCTTTCCTCAGTCCTTTTCTGCCCATTGCTTTACCTGCATCACACCTATCCATTTATTTATCCATGTCTTGATCCTTCTTACTCCCAACACTGTTACTCCATTTTTCTCCACCTTCATGTACATATACCCCGCCCTCGACTCATCATTCCAGCCATGCTTTTCTCTGTCACGTCCACTTTCACATGCACATTCATCTCTTAAGTCTGACTTAAACACAACAATATTTCTTAACTTCATACTGGTCTCTTTATACCCATTTTATTCTGTTAGTTGCATGATATGTGATTATATTATATGATCAGATTATGTGAAGTTACATATACATATATACCCACTACATTTATATGTGCATCAATCTTAGCTTCTAGTGAAATTATGAGTTAGCACATCGGTTAATTGGGTATCTAGATCTGTATCTTTATATGTGAACTGAATTATCGTTGTATGGAATTGTAGCTTGGTAGGTACAGCTGGTGGTATACTATACTGGATATATGGTGTATGGTGTATGATGTATGGTTATAAGGATAAAGCCATGGTGTGTGCATTTGAGCTGGAAAGACGGAGTAAAGTAAAGAGGGAACTTGTGGTAGAGTAGTTGGAAGGAGTGAAGAGTGAGTTAAGTGTGTTGGGAACTTGGGAACTTGGGAACGTGGGATGGAGATGTATAAGTTGATGTTGGATATGGATATAAGATCTAGGATGTAGGATATGGGATATCAGTAACAGCATAATTACGAGAAGATTTCAGGAGGAGATGTTAAGGAGAGGAAAGGAGAAGAGATTGGGAGACTGGGATAGTGGAAGAAAGGAAAGTGCGAATGAGTCGATATTTTGGAACTTGGAGATGGAATATGAAGGGTAATTGTATAACCCAGTGGTATTATACTCAGAGAGAGAGAGAGAGAGGCACAGTGGAAAATGGACAAAATAGCATAAAGAGCCAATCCTGTAACTACGTATCCAAAGCTTTGCACCTTCTTGAACACTTTACTTTAGCTTTCTTCCTATTCCTATCCCTACCTATTCGAAGCATGGGCTGTAGATGGATGGTATACATCGTCATCACATACTCAATAAAACCAATCCATCCGCTTTCTCTTCTTCATTAATATCCCATACATCTAAAACAACAAAAACCATAAACTCTAGATAAAACTCCCCTAGAATACCAACCTACCAACCTATCCATACAAATTAACCCAAGCAAAGCAAACAAAACATTCTCCAAATATTAAGCTCAAAAACCCACCTAAGCTCTTCAGCCTTGCCATTCTAGATATAAGCTTGTAGCTCGAGAAATAGAGAGGTATTATAACCTTATCAAGACCAAAACAAGCATAGCAATCTGAATGTGATGAATACTGAGCATAATGACAACAATGGGAAGTACAATTGTAATACTTCCAACAGAAAGAACAATCAAAGACTTTCTGCCAGAGGAAGACCGGCTTGAATCTCAGAAGCAGCTTGGAAATAGACATACTTCCAAGGCTGTGCAGTGTGCTCACAATTTCACATATCAACGCGATCAAAGAAACAAAGTATAATATTTAAGACCAGTGCAATTGTAATACCTGTATAATTGAGTGCAGACTACCTATGTAATATCCTTCATTGATTAGCTCTGTCTACACTTCAGTATTCTCATAAAACGCCCCCCAATGTGTGTATATGCACACTGTAAACCCTGTAAAGAAAAAAAAATAGACCCCACGCCATGAAATTGTATAAACCTGGACTTTTGGTTGGTAGTCAGGAACAATCAGAGAACTCCCCCCATACTACTGAAACCCACCACCCCAAATTTATTAACCCCCAAATCGTGATGGCATGATGTTTGTGACAACGCGGTGAGAAGTCTGAAAATCTTAACGATCCTCAGCCCACTCGTTTTCACGGCGGATTTGTTCCTCCTCCTCAGGAGTGAAATCATTTGTGATGTTGAAAGTCTTTCGGATCTCCTCAGGAGACTTTCCCTTGATCATGTTTGCGACGGTCTTGCATCCAACATCGAGAAGGGCCTTGATGTCAAGGTAGTTGGCAGCCTATTGGTAAATTATTAGAAATGATTATATTGAGATTGAATGAGATATGACTTACGAGGATAATCTCGAACAACATCTCTTGGTCGACCTGCATAAACTTTTGGTCCCACTCCTCAATATCAGTGGTCTTCTTGCGACTATCCGAGTCATCATCAGCAGTTGGAGCTGGGTCGTGCTTGTGGTGGTCAGCCCACTCGATGACCTTGCGGAGGACAGCCTCATTGACCTATGAAGAGAATGATTGTTAGTTGAATGATAATTAAGAATGAAGGTGACCTGATGACAGAGATCAAAACTTACGTTGGGGATTGGGACTGGAGTCTCAAGAACACCATCTCCAAGATCATCCAACATGTTCTTGATCAACATGGATCGCTCAGCGACAGCTCGCTCTATTGATAAAAGTTAGCATACATTGTTGAATTTGGTGTGCGAGTTCGAGTTTGAAGTTTGGGTTGGGATGGGATGGTAGGCGGGGTAACTTACCAACAATAACTTCGACATTGTCATTACTGACGAGCTTGATGGTTGTTGCGGTACCTTCAGACATTTTGGAAGATTTTGTTGTTTGTTTTGTGTTAATGTGGTGGTGATGGAAAATTGGTGGTATGTTGGTAAGAGGTTATTTGAGTTGTGTTGAGTTGTTTGTTCAGTTGTTGGATGTGGATGTAGATGTAAATGGGAAGGAGGAATTGAATGGGAATTGATGGAGGCCTTTATATCAGGCCTTGTGGTCGCTTAGGCTGGAAAAATGCCAGGCCAAAAGTGTAGGATGTGTGTGGATGTGCTAGGTAGGTATTTTAGTACAGTACGTTCGTTCTAGTGTCTTAAAGTGGTAAAATCACAGTAGTAGTTATAGAGTCTTGATGGTGAATAGTTAATTACCCTACTATACTGTTCTGTACCATACAATAGATGGAAAATTGAAAAGTTTAATTGGCACCAATTGCATGTTAGTAAAAGATGGAGAATGAGATAGCTGTAGTATGTATGTATATATATATGTAGCCTTCTGGACGGTGAATAAAGTTAGACGGTGGGTTATCTAATTACTGTATAATCAATGTTTGAGTCACGAGGAATAGTTTAGAAAGACAGCAAAGGACCGGAACAATCAATTATTATTAATCTTTACCTCTTTTGAATTGTACAGAGTAAGCACTACCGTACCTGATGGAGCCTTGAAAAGTTCGAGTCGAGTACCGTACATAGTAATAATGATAGATAAAGCTTGGATCGAAATGTGCCCTATGCACTCACTGTACACCGTACTCACTCTTCAAGTTATTATTGATAGACAAGCACAAGGCAGAGTCACACTACTACTATAGAGTACAAGTAGAGTAGACTGCTTTTTCTTATGTGTTCTCAGCCTTGTTCTCAGCCTTGTCTGGTTTTACTCCGCTCACTCACTCACTCATCCACCAGCATGACTACCAAGCACAGCATCTGTATGTGCCATCATCCAACTTAAGATAAATTACCCTTTAGGTAGGAACTAGATTGTTGACCTGGTGAATGGATGATGTACTTGACTTACCTTGGTATATCAATTCAACTCGGAAAGTATAACAAATATAACCAATGATTCTATACTATAGAACAAACTACCATCAAGAGCACTTGTTAAGTTGTTGTCAAGTATTTTACTATGATTGGATAGACTAGCTACTTACTACCTGCCCACATCACTTTGTTCTAGCTGCTTCCTTCCACATCTTTTTCAAATCTTCTTTTTTACATCTATCTTCTCTCCCTCCCCTTTCCACAATAGTATCCTCCGTATCTAGTCCAGTGAGTACAGAGTACCTATATAATGCAAATCATATAAAATGATGCAAGTGGAGTTTACCCCATTTGAACCCCTTAACTTACCCTGTCGTCGTGCCTGTCAAGATTCCCGAAACAGTTGAAATCATTTTCAAGGTTAATCAATCAAAAGCCAAATAATAATAATACTGTACTTACAGAGTACTCTGTTACCATCACTACAAATTGCATTCAGAATGAAAGGGAGAGATGTTGGAAATATTATTGTTGGTAATAAATACAATTGGTCAGCCCATTCACAAACTCCTGTCTTTCCGAGATTGCTGATCTGATCTCCGTCATACACCCCCCCAATGCCATCCTTAAAAGTTGAAAGTGGAAAAAAAATTCAAAAAAAAAGGTAGCGCAACTTTATTACTTTTCAACCATTTCCGTTTGGAAAAACATCTCCCAACCCCAAACGGTGGTATTGCTCATCCTTATCAGAGTTTGGAGGGTCCTTTGGTTTTCTATTCCCATTCCCATTTCCAATGACATGACCTCTTTCTCTGTTATTATCCTTCTATCGCGTTTGCGAATACTTCTTTAATTTATTCCAATTTTTCTTCACATTCTCATTCTTCATACGTATGCCATAGGTAAATCTTAGAAATGCCTTTTTTCAGGCGTGCATACTTGTTTCTCCTTCTTTTACGACTTTGGTTTGCCATTTCTCCAAGTTATCTACATCCTGATGAGAACTTTCAAGGTCCAGAGGTTATAGCTGGTAAGTTTCATATCATTTCGTTATGCAGCTCCCCCTTAACCCCTTAGCTCCGGCAGATATATTAGATCGGCAAAATCTGTAAAGGGGACTCCTTGCATGAAATCAAATCGGCAAGACATGTCTGCTAACAACCTGCACTGCAGGTCAAATCTTTAGCTATCCTGTCAAGTTAACTTGGGAATTTACATCCGAAAATCCGGTTCGAAGTGTCTTTCCATTATGGCCCATCTATGGTTTGCCGATGCAACTCCTTCGATGGCTCTGGATAGGAAATGGAAATGATGGGGAAATCCCTCCGATAGCCGTCTTCTTCGCCTTGCGATTGTTGATGTTGACTTTGAGTTTTGTGCTTGAGGATTGGGCTATTCATGAATTGGTTGAATCTCCAAGACATCGAAAAGTGGCAGTCTTGCTTGTGGCATCTTCATACGTTACCTGGACATATCAAACCCATACATTTTCAAACTCAATAGAGACATTGGCAGTCGCATGGAGTCTGGTTTTGATTCAAAGAATCGCGGCAGCTAAGGTAGGGAGATACGGAATATATGTCAAAATTGAAATACGAAGCTAATAGTTGCAGAAACATTCGTCGGTATTACCATGCGGAATTCTTGCCTTCGTTGTGGTCTTTGGGGTCTTCAATCGTATTACCTTTCCGGCCTTTCTTTTTATTCCTGGTCTTCGTTTATTACCACATTTCATAAGAAAGTGAGATATTTCTCCCCGTCTACGTATGCTACTCTGGCTGATTCTTGAACAGGCCTCTTTCGCTCGCTTCGATGATTCTCTTCGGTATTCTTGCTACACTTATTGCAATCTCTTTAGATACGAATTTCTATGCAAAAGTTCCGGTCACTTGGTCCTATCTTTTCTCCCATCCAACAATCACACCATTTAACAATTTAAACTATAATCTTGCACCGGAAAACCTTGCGCTTCACGGCCTACATCCATGGTATCAACATGGTCTAATAAATCTCCCACAACTATTGGGACCTGCCACAATACTTCTCCTCTTCCAACCTTTAGCTTCTCTTCGACTTTACTCTGCCATCTCGGGTATTGTTGTTCTTTCGTTCTTCAAACACCAAGAGGCACGCTTTTTGCTTCCAACTATTCCCTTAATATTATCATCTGTAAAATTACCAAAACAACGAATCTCTTTGCGTATCTGGGGTGGTTTGTGGGTTTTCTTTAATGTGTTATTAGGCCTTTTGATGGGTGTGTACCATCAGGGAGGAGTTGTCCCAACTCAAGTATTCTTGAGCAAACAACCAGACGCCACTCATGCTATTTGGTGGAAAACTTATAGTCCACCAATTTGGCTACTGAACGGCAAAAATGAAGTGCTCGATACTCATGACCTCATGGGAATCAAAGGAGAGCTCATGATAGAAGAGCTTAGCAAACTAGCAACTTGTCTTCCAAAATCCGGAGAAGAGCTCACAGAAGCTACCTATCTTATCGCACCCACATCCGCCACTTTTCTAGATAAATATACGGCAAATCAAACAGATCTATACTTTGAGGAGATCTTCACATATAAACAACATCTCAATATGGATGATATGGATTGTGGGGATGATGGGTTCTGGAGCACAATCACGAGGGTGGTTGGGAGGAGAGGAATTGCGGCATGGAGAGTTACGATGAATTGCCCGGGAGGGAAATAAGCATACGGAGATACCGGGAGATAATTCAGAGAATGGAGAAAGTAGTTAGTCGTGGAGGGCTAAATAAATGTTCATTTGTTCTTGATCTTAACGTGGGACTGTTTTGACATCGGCAATGTAGCTCACAATTATCATGGTTCAAAGTTTCTAGATTCAAGGTTCCTGTAAGTACAGCAAGTACTTTCTATACATTATAAATCCTCCACAGCAGCTATGAAACTGGACTGAATCATTCGATGTAGATCAGATGTCAAAACACAGAATTTGGATAGCGTCGATTGCGAATTGGCAAGTCATCTATGAAAAGAACCGTATCAAATATACAAATTCTGTAGATACATCTTCATTTCTGTTCATTCACTTTCAAAACAATCATTGTACGGCAGTGGTGAGCTTGATTGGATATGATACGCTCGCCTAGTGAATTCCTTTCCCCGTGTTCATTAAAAATTTGGGTCTGTACCACGCTTCGTTCTTTATCTGCTCATGATTTTCTACATCCTACAACATCAAAGTTTCAGTTCTGTTATGGAATGATTTGAGAACACTTTAGTAAATTTCTACTTTGGGATCCTCATAACAGCTTTCAACAATCAAGGAACGTTTCAAAATGTTGTTTCTCGGTCTTTGCAACGAAGTTCTCAATGCGATAATCGAAAATTCCGAGTTTGGTGATGTTCGCGAGCTCTGCAAGACTTGCCACTTGCTTAACACACTTGCTACGCCTTACTTGTATTCGACCATTACCTTCAATGACGATAGGAAAGACAATGGTTCAAACTATCCCCGCCAGTACCTCTTCCTTCTCACTCTTCTCAATCGGCCTGATCTTGCGAAACTCCCAAAAATCTTCCAATGCGTATGGTCACTTCGTCCCGATCAAGAAAAACTTCAGAAACTCTTCAATCGCAAGGCAGGGAGTTTATACAATTCCTCTTCCAACGCATGGGAGCTCATTCGGACCAAGGTCAAGGAGGCCAGCGCCAATAAAAAACACGCTAAAAGCTGGCACAAAGCTATCTGTGGCTTGAGGGATAGCAATGGATATGGTAGTGACGGTGTTTTCGCATTGATCATCTGTCTTCTCCCCAATTTGATAGAGATCCATACGTTTGAGGACACCGTTAGTTGTCATTATGCTGCGCGTGAAGTTGATCCTACCGCAGAATTCTTCGCCCCTCTGTTTACGAATGCCGTAAGACTTCAGAAAGAGCAGAGTTCATCGCAAACTGTGACTTCGCCATATTCTATGTCTAAATTGACCTTCATGACAATGAACAAAGTCCATTCTGACCATGTGGCAATTTCAAAAATTGTACATCGTCTCGAACTGCTCTCAATCAAAAAGTTTGTCGTTCAAGATGCCTTCGGCCATCTTCCCCGACGGATATCTTACAAAATTCCCGAAACCTTCACTTCTCAAGTCGAGGACCTGCAATTCAAGCGTAGTGAGGTACTTCCTGATATTTTGAGAAGACTCCTGAGTTCCTGTACATCACTTCGCAGGTTTACGTTCCAGCATATCATCCCCATAGACGAAGTTCCGTTTTCTTCCACTAAGATGATTGAAGGTTTGATGGCCAGTATAAAGACGCTTGAATTCATTGAAGCTAGAGCGAGAGTTGGATTGATAACATCCAAAAGTGTTCGCGATGACTTCTTCGGAGGACCCCCCGGTTCATTTGCAGACTTCCCAAAATTAAAGGAGATTATTGTGAGCGCCGGGATGATCCTTGATGTCTCGATAATTGGAGCTGCAGAGACGGAGAGCGGGGGCGATATAGACGACGACAGCAATACTGACGATGAGAATAATGCAGGCAACGAGAACTATACTATCACTGATAGCACGAGAGCTTTTTTACAACGCATCCCTCGAAGTCTTCAGAAGCTTACATTGAAAGACTGCTACTTCGGCAATCATAACGCGACTGAGGCATTGGTGGCATTAGTCAGAAAGAAGAAAGAATATGCCCCAGATCTCAAGTGCGTCGGCTTGACGTGGTGCATGTACTTTGATGTACCAGATGGCTTTGAGGGTAATTTGGCCGAGGTATGCAAGGAAGAAGGGATTGAATTAGCATCATGATTTTCTTTTCACGAGCACTGGAGGACCACATAAAAGATTTCACGTCTTTCTAGTGATATAATGTTAATCCGAATCTTGCGGTAGCAGAGATAGATGGGAGATTAGCTGACGGGAGTATCAAATCAAACAACAAATGCGAAAGACCTTTCTCTCACGGCTAGAATTGTTCCAACATCTTCATATACGTGAACAAATAAAGAAAAAAACCACCATTGGAACTTCTGGTGCAAAAGTTCCACGCATCGTTGGATATATGCTCGAGAACTTCATAACCGAAGATTAGATATTTTGGCCTTTCTGCATTCGACAGGAAGCTAGATATCTGGCATACCCGTAACTCTCTACTTATTCAAGAACATCATGATTTATCAAAGGTAGCTCCTTTTTCTCTTAAGAGATTTTTCTTTTTGCAAAGTTTTCAATATCACCGCAGAGAATTTTCATGGATATACAATTTTACATGAGTCTAGATCAACAATTAGATCATTCCTTAACCTTACCCTTAACAAGCCTCGGCTCATGCGGTAATACACCCGCCTCCACCCCGCATTACGCTAATTCCCCATACTTTTCAGTACTTATGACTTCTTAATTATTCCACATGGCTTCCACATGTTCCTGTAGTTTCACAATAACAACTCCCTAGAATTTTCCAATCACGCATTATTGAAATCTGCTCCAAAATGTCTTCCCCAGTTCCAATTCCCTTCTCCGAGCCTCCTTGGCTCATGGGTTTACCATCCCCGTATTACAATGATTCTCATCGCAAATGGCAAAAAACATGTCGAGCACTGGTTTCTGAATTACTGGGCGATGCAGGTGATTGGGAAAAGGAGGGAGATGTACCAGGTACATTCTACTTATTACTCTAACCTCCAATAAAACATCTCAAATATAAACATCTACCACAAAACCAATACTAACTAACACATCCAAGCCGACCTCTACCAAAAGTTCGCCAGCGCCAACTTCCTACTTCCCAATCTCCCTTCTCCTCTCCCCGTAAAATGGCTCAAAGAAATCGGCATAACCCATCTCCCGGGCGCTCTCCCCGTCGAAGAATTCGACTACATGCACACGCTCATCTTCACCGATGAAATGCACCGGTCGGGATCTTTCCTTTTCCCCATGTCTTCTAACAACCACAAAACACTAACACCCCACCCCACCTCAACAGGAATCTTCCGCGAAATCCCGGGAGCGCGCATCCCCGGCGGCAGCGAAGATGTGATGCTAGATCTCTCCATCCGACAATTGGTCAAGAATTATGAATTGAAGATGAAGAACGAGACTGGAGAAGCGGGATTGGAGAGATTAAAGGGGAGTGCGAAATTGTGAGGTTGGTGCTTTTGGGTGGGGGATTGGGTGGAGAGGAGAGGGGCGGGAGGACGGGGGTGAGATTGATTAGAGTAATAGATGGGTGAAATGAGATAAAATGAAGCGATTGCGAATGAGTTTGAGATGAGATTATAATTAGCATATGTAAAAAGGATTTATCATTATCTAAGAGTTCAAATACTCTATCGTTTCATTTCATTTCATTAGACATGAGACATACTACATATAAACAAACCAAAGTCTATCTAATAAAGTATTTTATATCCCCCCCTCCCCCTCGCTAGCAATTCATCAACAGCAACAATACAATCATATCCATTCACCAGCTCATCCACCCCTCCTCTCCTCTCCTCCACACAGCCACTCCCCGCAAATTCAAATCCAAACACACTTCCTTCCTTCCCCAAACCCCAAACTCTCATTTCAAAACCATCATCCTCATTATCATCATCATATTAGCATTCCTCCCCCCTTTCGCCCTCCCTACATAACCACCTCATTATCAGCATAAAGCAAAGCAAAAGCACTCTCCCCCTCAAACACCCACTGCAACATTCGCGGGTATATAATCAATCAATTAATCAATCGAACAATCGTACAGACGCTTCATTTTTCATTATTTCTTCTTCTTCTTCATTTTCATTTTCTTCGTTGTCAAACTCCCATATTTTCTCATCATTATCGTACATATATATGTGTGTGTGTGTGTGCCAGACAGAAATCTTTGCAGTAGCTTAATCAAACAGAGTTAGAAGTTTCTCTCTTCCCTCCTGGGCTCCTGGGTTGTGTTTTAGTGTTTATTTTTTTTTATTGGTTTTTCTCTTCTTCTCTTTTTGGGTGATTGGATTGGGCTGGTGTATTTCGTGTTGGATTTGTGGGAGCGGGATATCGGATTTTGTGAATTTTCGAATCAGGGGGGTATCATTCGTGATATTCGTATCGTGGATAGAAAAGCAAAATCTCATGGTAGCAGAGCTCAAGACCTGACATCTCGTCGTGGAATATAGGAAGATCAGAAGCCAGCAAGCATCTCGTCATCGGGCCCAAATATCTCAAATCGGATTATGCATTGGTGGTAGAGCATCCCCGTGTAATCTCGGTGTTCTCTCCATCTCTCCTGCCCTTCCCTTGATGGTGCCCTCCTCGCTCCCACTTGCGCCCACGGTACTAGTTCCCGCGCTCGTGCCTGCCGCCAAACCCCTCTTCATCATCTTCCCCAGAATACTCACCAATTCCGCTGCATCCTCAAACATATCGTCATCCATGCCCTCGTCCGCATTATAGACTTCATTAATCGTCATCCGGGCTAATTCTCTGGAGCGATTTGCTTCATCCAGACAATCATAGATAAAGGCTGTATATTCGACTTTTACAGAAAGACGCAGCGGGTGAGAACCCCAGAGTTGGCGATCGGCAAGGTTGGATGCGTCTTCGAAACATTGGGTTGCGAAAGGGCGATAATCGAGGGCGGGGATAAGAAAACTTCCTGTGATGTCTGGTGGTGGAAGAGAGAGACCGGGTGGTCCGCCGACGGGTCCGCCTTCGAGAGCATGGGTTAGTTGAATGCTGGATGGACGATGTGGGTCGGGTGGTGGGGTGTTGTCGATCCCTTTGCCTTTTTCTTTATAGCGTGGAGATGTCAAACCAGGTGGTGTAGAGACCTTGGGAGTTCTGAGAGTAATCGCAGGAGTATTGTGGAAAAGAACATAGAGATGATAATAACTAGCTCTCAGTTTATAAACCAGCACTTTCAACTCTCCAAAACCGGCCACCATAGGTAAAACGTATTGTTCTACAATTTTCAAACCTTCCTTTGCGTACCAAATAATTCGAGTATATAGTTCGACGGATTTTGTATCACGGGTTGTGTCAAGTCGTCGGAGTTTTCGCGCTTTAACGACCATTTTTGAGAGCATGGTGAGATTACCCAGGATTTGAAATAAGTTCTGGGCGAGAACTGGTTGGTCCAACTGGATGTTTTTTGCAAATTGCCCAAGGAACTTTGTGTCGACCTCTGAGGATGCCATTGCGATGATTGGTGGATGTGAAATTGCGTGAATTTTGGCGCGAAAAAATTGTAGTGAAGGCTGAGAGAAGAAAGTAGAGAGGCTCTTGATGAAGCAGACTCGCGATGGAATCAATTGATAGGTTCTGAATATACTTGATAGAGTATTGGTTGCTTGGTGAGAGAGAGCGCGTTCCGGCGAAATAATTAAGAGCAGTATAGTATATACCACCAATTAAACAGCACCAGTGGTAAGATATTCTGGTGAACCCCTAAACAGAGAGAATAATAAATCCAGCGAAGAAATTCGAGGATGAAATCCTGTGATGTATCCAACAAGGTTTTGCAAAATTCGAGAGTGAGCGTGATCGAATGAGTCAAAACAATTCCAATTCACTTCAGCAACCCCAAATAAACCAAAGTCCTTCGAATCCCCTCCTATCAATCACCGTCTTTTCAATCCTCTCTATCTTCACAATGTTGTAGTCGACTTCTATTTTCGAGTGCGTCCAAATGTTTTGATTGTGCGTGGACAAGGCGCAACATAAAATTTCCAATAGCGTGGAGAATTGAAGAGTGTGAAGAATATGATTTTGCCCAGCCGAGTAAAGAAAGCAATTGAGATTGAAGATGGAAAGGACCGAACGAATGATTTGTGTGTATTAATTATTTTGTTTCTCTCGTCTTCACTTCCGAGATGATAATGTTACTTTTGATTAGTATATTTCTCAACGTCGAATGAATCAAATCAACGACAATATCCACATTACACACAAAGTATACTACAACTCTCGTCAGAACCAAACATCAACAACCAAACAAACAAATATCCCCCAAATCAATAGGAGTAGATCAATCCTAGCAGGTGACCCATTCACTGACCAGATATAATACAATTAAGTTCTCACAGACGTGAAGCAATAATGACCTGGTAGCCAATTGCAAGTGTACTTGGCCTTCCTAGTAGTAGGCTCAACACACGAATGAATCACCGAGAACCCTTTAATCCTTCAAGAGAGAGATTCGAATGACTACAAAACATTTCGACTCCCTTTTCAATGGGCGCAATTGCACCTGAAACAATATTCCTTTGTACACGAGAGGCGGTGACCGATGGACCGTCCCTCAGATGCGTTTTGTACAGATGTATGTATGTATTTTGAAGAGGGAGGGGGGTTTGAGAAGAAATATTGCAAGGAAGCTTCGTATATTTATGTGGGAAGAACAACGACCAAAAAAAAAGGAAAAACGTTACTGTGTACTCGAATCGAATCGATAAAAAACGATAGGGAATTGCTGCTCCCAATTGAAATGAGCGTATACAAGAAGAATTAAAGAAAATTCTGGTCTTCTAAGAACAAAACAACATTCTAGGAATATTGAAAGATCTAGAAAGTTGGAAGAGACCCAAGAAAGGCGAGCTTGATAAAGTTCAAGAAAGAGATTTTGATCATGGAAGCTACCTCTTCTTACTCTTTTAGAATGAAACTGTAAGTAATATGCAATACCCCGACACACTTTCACTCTTTGGATCGCTCCCCCGTCGTGCAGTAATGTAGTTGGAGGGTTTAATGCACACGCTACGATCTTTTAGATGCGGAACGCCTGTACTTGCATATTTTGGCGTTGGATGGAGCGACCTGCAAAGATACGTGGCAGCACAGATTGAGTGGGAAGGGAGGAGCTTTGGGAATGAGGGCAGATTGGAGGGAAACGGAGAAAGAGTGATGATCATGATTAACTTGGTAAGAAGCTAAAGGCTCCTCGTTTGATATGATATGATGTACAGTAAGAAGACAACAGACTGGTAGAATAATATCGGTGACAGTATGACTGACATTTTGATATTGTTGCGTATATGAAGAGTTAATAATGTACAGTATTGATTCACTCCACGATGTGTAATTATTATTTATTATGATGCCTTAAGTGTGTGTATATGTAGTGGGGTAAATCTCGGTTATGAAGAGTCGAGTTGATATTGAAATTTACTATTATACGACATAATTCTTGAATGACTACATACGAATTATAGGAACTTAAGAAGCTACCAAGAATATTGAAGAAAGACAACTAATCCTGTATATACTCACAATTATTCAAATGATTTTCAGTAAATAGCGAAACCATCAACCACCTCTTCGAGCCTTCTTCCCTCTATTATATCTCCCTCAAGCTTCTACAAGTAGCCATCTAGCCATCTAGCTTCCAATGTATAATTAGAAAGAGAACAGAACCCAGATACTGCACTCATTCATTTCCAAGGGTTCACCTGCAAGGAACTTGAATCTACGAAAAAGAAATCTTCTACAAACTCTATACAAATTATACTCTATACAGCAAGTAATCGTGATATTTGACCAATAACAACAACAAATCAAGTAGATTCAGAGTATCCATGAATAGTACAGATGAAGCTATTTTACTATTTTGATATTAATCGTTGGAATAGAAATTCTCCGGCTGGCTCCATTACTTACTTTATGCATATGCAACTTATACAGTACAGTACATCGTAGACACAATTTTAGCTAAGCAGATGGAGGAAACATAAAATGAAGCTAAAGCTTACCCCCTTCACCGCTGTCACTGGACAGCATTACGCATTGACATTTCTCGCCACGTTCCTCGAAAAACATCAACTGGTCCAATAAGAGACAGCATAAAATTCACCAACAGTTATGAAATCACCATCTTTCATACGATATCCGATTGCTCCATTTACTATTGCACTCTTTATTTCATAATTCAATCTGTGGTGCCAGTACATTCATCCTCTAAGCACTATTCACAATTCGGTCCATGAAATATACAGCCACCCTTATATCCAATCAATCCGGGAAGTTCAAGTTCATTTCTGTTCCATCTTTCGCGATCGATAACCAGGAGAAAAAGCGGTGTAGATCCACAATCCAGAGAGGAAATTACGCGAGTTTCAGGTTTGTGCAAGGTTCCGAATGAGGTTCTAGATGCCTGTTGCTTTCTGACTTCTTTTGGTAAATTCGTAGTGAGAAGGTTTGGGGTGAAGGATGCTTGCATGAAATTACTTCGCTACTCCTATCTTTACCTCCTTTTTCTTGCCCGAGGAGAAAGATTCATCTTGCTGATTGATTGAGATTCTACAATATGTGGAGCTTATCTAATAAAGCTATGCTCTCCAGTGAAAGAAAGCTCATTAATCCGTTTGCTTTGCCTGCTTTCTGCAGCTATCTTCTTCAAATTTACCAAAGACAAATTGAGCCAAACATAATATCTAAGCAGAGAGATATGATTGACTTATTCCTTTTGTCCATCGGCAAGTAGCCGTCCCTTCATCCTCGACTGACCTGCAACCTAGTATGAGAGGCTCAGTCGCCCCCAAATACTTCTTCAGCAAAGTTCATTCATCCAATCTTTCATGGTTCTGTTATAGACAATACATATGTTTGTGCGACCAGCCGATCCCAATATGCTTCCGCCCCAAAACACACTTACATACATGAATGCACGTAGCAAATTTTCTCCAGGCAAAGCACAGTAAATTGGAGTTCTTGGAACGGCAAGCAAGGCTTTCACAAATGAGATCTCAGTTCTTGAATAATTTGAAGATGCTGCATATGATATGATATGATGGACAAACCTTGGGGAATATCAGGCAATCTTGGAGATGATATTTAATTGCGAGAGTATGCTTTCAATGACAGATTTATGGGAAGCTTAAGCTGGCTACAAGCAAGCAAGCACACCTGAAGCTCTGGAAATACTACTACTATACACCTCGTGGCTTCTACCTCTTCAGGAAAGTCACTTGCTCATATGCATACATCTCCTACTAGAAACTTTATCTCGAAGTCGGCGAGCGATTGAATTGTAGAAGTGCTTCTTCCTGATCTATCTATCACATCAATCAAATCACCTCCCTTCAAAATGTGCTACTAGTAAGCTCTCTCCTTCACCTCACTTCTCCCTCAACTCCCCTTTTCCTTCTCTCTCCCTACCTCCTTTCCTCCTTTCCCCCCTTAACTCCCATCCATCCACCATCCTCCACCCCCAACTCAACTAACACCCCCCAGCTACCAATACCGCTACACCTGCACCCACAGCATCAAAGTTCTCGCCAAATTCTGTTCCATAGCCGTCTACAAACAAACCGATTGTGGAGGAGTCATCATATGGCAGGTGATCTGGGTCCGAGGAGATTGTCAAGAGTGTTTTGTGAAATGTTGCAGTGGTGGATTCTTCGAGGAGGAGAGTGGAAGGGGGGAGCTCATTGTGAGGAATTTTGAGAGAAGGGGAAGAGGGAGGGAGAAGGAAAGATGCGAATTGGAGCGGAGAAGATGAGGTGAGATGACGTTAGGGTGCTCGTAGTTGGGATTGTAGGATGCACTAGATTATTTGGGAATATGTTAATATTCGTCCAATAAATGGGTAGATTAGCCGGATCGATGATGTTATAGGTAAAATAACTAGACTGCGATTTAGTTGGTCTACATTATTAGGTTTGCCGATCTGTTTTTCTAAAACAAAATAACACAAACTCTTGTATCCTCAATCCTTCAACTCGACGATCTTTTTTCATTTACTGGATATTCGAATTCTACTCAACTTTCTAAGTACTTACAAAATTATACACCGCCCCCCCCCGCACCATCCACATCCTCTAACTCCTCGAATTCCTCTCCCCTCACCAATCTCCACCACACTCTCTCAAACAGCCGCACATATCCCACCTTTTATTTTGTTTTATTTAAAAAAAAACAAGGAGAATCAATACGTAAAATCCCCCATACTAACCATCCAGGGAAGTAGTAACACACCTCCACTTCCAATCCAACAAAGCGAAACCAGGGAAACAATATCCCTTCTCTCGAAATACGACCAAGGACCAAGCGGGGAAACCATGCGGGAAGGAACCTCGAACCGGAACGCGAGAAGGAAAAGAGTGGAGAGGACATAGGAATGAATGCATATGAATACAAGGATAACTTTATCGATGAGAGAAATAAGAAACAAGAAGATAGAGGAGGGGGAAAGGAGGAAATCAGAAAATTCATCAAAACCACCGAGAATACATACAGACGCGAACATTCTCAAGAGAAAAAAAACAAAAACAAAACAAGAATAGTTATTCTCCATTTTTACTCCTCCCATCGCAGAATTCCCAAATTTCTAGGAATCTAGATCAGAAATATCGCATGCATGATATTGAGATATCGATATTCCAGCGGTAAATATAGGAAGATTGTATTCAAGTATACGATAGGTGTAGAAACCCAAACTTCAGCTTGATTATAATAATAAAATTCCCAATCAGAACTCGCAAATCAGCACCCATCGCCGATATAATATTAAGTTAGGTTAACCGTTACATTTTCGGTCGTCAAAATCTTTGGTTTAATAATCGCACTTCAATGTCTATAATATCATGTAAAGAAAGACTCAGAGCGGGAGTGTTTGGTCATTGATGCCTACTATTCTCTAATCCCGAAATAAACATTCAACGCCGAATACTAGCTTACAATGCGATAAAACCTGCCCAGTCTAAAAAATACGCATATATCCCATGCTCCAGAGTAACCAAGACGCCATGATATCAGATCGACGATGAAAACCAACCGTGAAACTATGAGTGGCTAAAATTCAAAAAACGAATAACTGCCCCTTTCCTCCTCCCGGCTCATAAAACTCAATGCATCAAAGTAACAGCAAAACCTCATGTCTATCTCCTATCTCTGCAACCAACTCACCATATCAACCCTAACTAACATTATTCTCAGAAGCCATAAACGCCATCCAATCACCCATCGCATCAGGTGGCGAAGGATTCCCTGCTTTAGAATCCGCCAACGGAATTTGAAGTCCGCCACAAAGCCCTTCTTTAATCGATGGTATGATATCCGTAAACGAGACATTCATGCCACTCAATATTGCGTGATCGGAACCTGGAGCTCCCAAAACAACTCGTGCGTGCCACTTCTTGATTTCCTGGCTTAGGAGCTTCATGTTCCAGATACTGTTTCGTTGAGGTTGACCATGGGTGTATACGAGGAGGGCGCCGAGCTTTTCATCAAGGGAATCGAGGTAGTAGCGGAAGTTTGCGGCTTGGCGGACTTGTTCGCCATCGAGGGAGGGGGAATCGCAGTTTTCGGTGAATTTTCCAAGAACGAGAAGGGAGTAGAATAATTCCATGTAGTTTGGTGCGGTAAGATGACAGAATTCTACGGGCGTGAGAGATAATATCATATCGAGGTAATCTTTCGTAGCTTGTAGACAACGAATTAACATTTCTGTTCTTGAAGAAGAATGATACCAGGAGGTTCGGTTTGGTGGCGTAGTTGTCGTAAATTGATTCAAGTCCGATGCAATGACGTTGAGGCTAATTTCCGTAACATAAATGCGGAGATGAGCATAAGATATTCTCAGTATGTCTACAGATGTTAACACGACCCAAATACATAAGATTTAGATAAACTACTCACGATTGCTCTAGGCTTCGGCAGGGAAGTATCTTTGGATATCCTGAAATTGCTGAGACAAAGCTCCGTTGAACATCTCAATTCGTACGGAATCAAGCTTAGCTAGCTCTCCATGATTGGAATAATCGAAAGCATCGTTGACCTCCTCACCAAGTCGATGTATTCTTGTGAAAAATGGTAACAGTCTATCTGTCTCGGTTACTCTGACCACCGATAACACTTCGCAACATTGTTCAATATAATCGTGGTACTTTAGACTATTGGGTTTCCTCAGACTGCGACAAATTCTACAGTAACTTTAATTCTCGTTCAGTCCACATGGAGTATGGTGACTTACGATGATGTCAGACAGAAACATCCGATAAGAGTCCTTTTTTCCTCTATTTGAATTGGCGTTAATTTTGTTGGGCAATCAAAGCCAAGAATATTTGAATAGCTCGTTTGTGCTTCTCCTAACTTTGGTCTGTGAAGTCCAAGATCAACCACCATAGCATTTGCCAATTGGGTAAGCTGGAATATATTTTCTTTCTCTGGGCTATAGTGATATTGATACCTAGACTGGTTAGACCAAACGGCTTGTTTACTTGTGAAGAAAAGTGTGATATCTTACCAAGCGAGATACGATAGTATTCCTTGTAGCAAGTCAAGACTCTTTTCCCCGTGCACAATTGTACGGCTACTGATCGTTTCACGTAGCTCAATTTCAAGAAGGTGTTGCACGGGAACATTGTTTTGACACGTATTGGCAAGGATTGCGAGCAAAAGAATGGGCCGTTCGTGCCGCAGGCATTCTACAGAGGTTTGCGGAGGAAGAAGCACAAATGGGAAGGCTGAAGCTCTACTAGCAAACTCCTTCAGTGCTTCTTCAGCCTGTTTGGTACTGACTATACCCTTCGAAATGGCATCATGCAAGCCGCCATATCCAATATTTGGAGGCGTAGGCAAGGACAGTTGCTGGAATGGTTTGGGATTCGTGTTCTCCAATGGTAGTAATGGAAAAGACAGCTCGAACATACCTGATAGATCCAACGCTATATTTTCTTGGGGAGCTACAGGTGCTGAGACTGGAGTAGACTGAGACTCTGCTTGAGATCTGGCTGCCAAAATATTCAGAATTCCCTCAAGCCTTTGTTCCATCTCTGCAACACGGCTGAGTATTGGTCAGCGTTGATTTTTTCAATGGACAAGATAGAACTTGCACTCTAGAAGATCTCATCTTCTTCGGTCGAGTTTTCGTCTCCAAGAATACACAATTCTTCCTACTTTTCGAGCACCTACAGAGATGTCAATAAATTCCAAGATCCCGTGATTCACAGATGACATGACATACTTTGCACATCGAGTAGGATCATCTTTACTTGGTAAACATCTGCCCTTGGATGCCCGGCATGCTTCACATGAGCGCCTCAACTTAGTGGGAACCACCGGTGTGTCGCTATCAGCACTAACAGACAGCTCGGAATCTGGAAGGCTCATATTGGTCTTCCACTACGGAAAGTACGAGTGATAGAATATTAAAAAATGTCGTGAGCAACGGAATATCTAGTCATACCGTTCTCAAGGGAATTGATGGTGAATTTGAGAAGAAAATCCATTTCAGGGTGAGCATGCATCTTTGATCGCTCAAAGTGGAAGAACATCGGAATGAGATGAACATCCGTGATTCCGGACGCTAGCTGGATGAGGAAATGCTGAATAATGATATGTCAGCGGTTACTGGGAAGTATCCGCTTATAAGGTTTTAGATGTATCAAAGACTTCTTTCTTATCATTCTAAAATTCAATGCCATTAATTCTTGGCTGAGTGATATAGAGGCAAAGTTTTTCTCAAACAATCTATAGGAAAAATAAGATTATGTAGTGTATTTCTATTCAACTTTCCTTGCTCTTACTCTGTTTGCTCCAATCCATGAACGCCTAAAATCCAACGACCTGAGGGTATTAACTTCGCCAAAATTTCTAGATCTAGGTATATAGCAGGCTTTTCAAATCGTAAGAAATCAATTTGACTTTCCATCATCTGTAACATCCGTACCCAAGTTCCCAGCTCCAGTCGTCGATTGATTTAATTGTACGTTGTTCATCGCCATTCTCTCATCGACGGTCAATTCACTCTCTGCTCTCTTGATTTTGACGAAGAGTGCCATTATTATCAATGACACACCTGCACATGCAACTTCGAACCAAAAGACTGCATGGTAACTCTGTCTAAGGCCCAGACGATCTAAAGTATAAGTGTTGATGATATCTGAAAATCCAAGACAAACGGCAATACCTAAATGTAGAATGAGCATCACCATGGAGCCAGCAAGACCTTGCTGTGATTCTGATAGGGAAGTAGTGAAAAATATGTTAGCCACTGTGAATGTTATGTCGATACCAATCGTTGCACATATCATGGCCGGGAATATATATGCCCACTATGAAATTTGTCAGCTTCGGATAAATCAAAAAGATCCGGGGAAACTTACATAATTGGCGCCTGCTGGAGCAATAGCAAATAGCAAAGGCGCGACGATCCAGGCCACTCCAGCTGTGACGATAAGGGCCGTTCCAGGTAGTAGGTGGAGAACGAAGCCACCAAGTGTAGAAATTATGCAGCCGCCCAAAGCCATTGGTGCATACCACGCAACAAGTTGTAGCGGAGTACCCCCCATCACGCCAGTCATATAGAATGTGGCGTAAAGTAGGAATATCCCCAGCGAGCCGTAACACAAGAAAAGTGCAAAGACGAGCGGTACCATGGATGGAACTTGGAAAAATGAGCTTGGAAGCAAAGCTTGCTTAGTGTGGATCTCGACGTATGCAGCGACGAAAAGCAACAAGCTGCCAATGATGAATAAAATATAGATATAGGGCGTCTTCCAGCCATTCGGTGCATGGGCAGAATCAATAATGGCGAACGTAAAGAGAATCAGTCCCATGACAATGCAGACTGCACCCCACCAATCCATCCTCATTTGATCATCTGTGCCCTGGCGTGCCTTGCGAACTTGCCGCTTCTTGGCAATATCAGAAGGAATCGTCATGTAAGACGTGATGGCTGTAATGGCTGCGAAAAAGCAACCAATCCAGAACCACCAGCCCCAATGTGTATATTCAGCTACCAATCCGGCGAAGAAAATTCCCACGAAAAAGCCCAGCGGCGCACATGCTCCATAAATTGCGAAAACCAAATTCTTCCGCGGACCTGGTCGATATATGATGCCGATAAGAGCTACACTTGCTGGTAGATACATCGCTGGACCCAGGCCTTGTAGTGCCCGACAAAAATTTAGCATTACAAGATTAGTTGAAAATCCACCTACCAGGCTCCACAAAGCAAGCCAAAGGAAGCCTGCTACGTATGCTGGAAATGATCCATACATATCTGACAAACGGCCGAACACCAGAAGAAAGCAAGCCAGAGTGAGTGAAAAAGCACTGACAGGCCATGTCGCCGAGGCCGATGGTATGTCAAGACTTTCGACAAGAGTGGGCAGTATGACTGTGAAACCAGAAACGAAGTATTCCTTTTCTGCTGTGTTAGAGTCTATGAAATGAACCAAAAAATCGAAAGGATTGATAAAGCTTACGCTGAGCACCTGTGACATTGAGATTGAAAAGACAAATCCAACCTCCGCCCATAATGACTTGAAGACCTCTGGCCTCTGTCTACCTAGCCTTTCAATCCTGACCTCGGGAGCCTCTTCTAAGAAATCCCCAGATGGCGAAAAAGAGTGGGGGTTATCATTGCTGTTTCGACTGGCGTGCCCGGAAGTTTGACGTTCACCTTCCACTGGGGTTTCAAGGTGGCCGACAGACTCACCGTTGCTTTGATTGGTTGTCATGTTATCGAGATTCAAATTTGACATTTAGGAGTTGAGTTGTTTTGGATAATCTGATGAGTGTCTTCACTACACTTTTACTGTTCCTTCGCCACCAACGATAGTGGTCAAAGCACTCCAACCGATCCGTAGTTGGTTTTGTAAATTTCCGGTACGTATAAGGACGAGAAGGAACATATATTTTTCTTCTCGATATCCATTTATTGTCGGGTGCAACGGAACTGAAAAACCGAAAAGATCGTGGGTATATGGGATGATAGTTCGTCGCCAGAACCGTCAGAAAAATGACAATGTGAAGAAGCTTGAAAAATTAAGAATAGTCTGCCGTTTTATAAAAGGAAAGAAATCAGATATGGTGTGCTCGTACGAAAGGCGTGCGTCTCAAGATAAAGGGCGTCGCATCAAACCCCTAATACACCGGAAATATGTATGTGTGTATATGTAGTTGTTACTAATAAGTCGATCGGCCCAAATTCCATTAGAAACTAAAGTTCAGCCACTGGAGATTGAGGGATGGCAAAAAACAGGAACAGGATCTTAGCGATCATATTACCCAATCAATACAACTTCTTATGCCTGAAAACGAGTAATTGAAATGGCGGATTCGATAGCGCTAGACAATTGATCGTAAAACAAAGCCCAAACCCCAGAACTTCTAGAATTGAAGAGTAGTAAAAGTAAATGGTAATACGGTATATAGCCAAGACAGATTTGATAACAAGGGGCCCAGGGTGCTGTGTACCGATTATTTGTCGTGGAACCAAAAGAGGGGTTTAAGTACTACTTGGCACGCTTGGGTCTATTAAAATGGTATTTGCTTAGGAGAATTCTTTTGGGATGCCTTTGTACTCGGGTGTACATACCCAATTTCACCTAAAGGCCAAATCCACGAGTCGAGCCAATGAGAGAGCGACTTAGCATACTCTGTTACCACAAGGCACAAAGAAGCTGCAGGAAGATTTGGACCATGCTCGTTTGTTGGCTTCCTGATGGCGGCTCAATCGAAAGCCTATGAAGATTAATGGATGGAAAGGAGGGATCCCGACCGAGCCGACCAAATACTGAGGTGAATTGCACAATGAAAGAACGGATAATAGCATACTATGTCAAAGCAGGTGTCCATTGACAGATGGAGCATCACCGTTGAACATTATCGTGATGCAGAAACGAAAAGTAGAAGATAAATGAACTAAAAGAGCTGGGAACGCTTGCGTAACAGTTGGAAAGAGATGATGCAGGTTGGCATACTATTCAACTATTGGTATCAACATGGAGTTTATTTTGGAGTTGAAGTTCCAGGCAATTGAGATTGATTGACACTACTAAGGTATTGTGACAAGCAGTTGTCTGAGTTTTCAATATATGGAGAAACCACTCCGCCGGGACTCGGAATAGAATCATGATATGAATGCCTGCCTGTGTATGAGGCTGATCTGTGCTTTTTGCTTATGGTTCGGGAGAAATGTGCTAGAGAACCAAAATAGAGTTACACAGGTGGACGCCCTGAAAACGTGATGCTCAGATCACGTGCATCACGTGCATAACTTCATGAGCAAATATGGCAAAATGTACTAAAAAGGGCGCTAAAAAAGCCAAGTAATTTTTTTTCAGTATAAATATCTCTCACCTCCCGGATTCCCTCTTCTTTTCTTCATCATCATCAGTAGAGGTTATAATTAATACTTATAACATTTACATGGGGGCTTCGCTACGGCGACTTGCTGAGGGTTATCCTTTACTTCTTCGAAGTAAAAGTTGGGTTTTCTTCCGTTCCCGGCCCCCTTGAATGAAGGTGAACACTCTTCCTTATCAGCCGTCTTCGACGATTTCATCGGATTTTGACTGTGGGGTGGTCTCTACATACGTTGTTACTCTATGCAATTGTTTTGTATGAAAGGGCGCATTGCGTGCGTTACGTACGATCTTACAAACTGGACTTTTATGGTAAATTCAATTGCTTTCTTGTGCGCACTTGTGCTATGTATGTATGGGCTCTATATACGTGGCTCTATCGCTGCCGTGTGTATGAGGTGTGTAGTATGTTAGCTAGTAATTTTCCGTAGTATGATATTTTGTGTGCGCAATAGTGATGAATTTTCGAAGTTGTGTGCTCCGAACATTTCTGCCGTGTTTGTTGTGTCGTCGGATCTTCGTCTCCGGTTTCCTCAACAGCAACACGCATCTTCGGCATACAAGCTTAGACAATGTCGTACTCGCTCGTGAAATAGCCATCGCATGCTCTCCATACTTCAGAGCCAAGGAACTGGAATTTCAGATTCAGCGCAACATTTGCTTTGCATCATGCTCTTCCAAGGATCTCTCTTGTGCGATGGTGGTTGCGTTTGCTTAACAGCTGTGTAGCAAAGTGTACGTTTGGACTGTCGAAAATGAGCCCGCAGTTTTGCTCATCTGAAAAAAACGGAGTCGGATCTATCAGGTAAACGATTTAAGTGTTCGCCCATACGCGCAACTGAGGATCGGAGAAGTCGCGTGTAGTCAAATATCAACTTAGTCAAAATAATCCATTGTAGGACAGTAAATATAATCCAAAGTTTTACACCTCTCTCACGTCTCAATCAATATCACTCAGTGGAATTATCATATACTTGGCTGTAGAACGTTCATTGCTTATATTGAGTTTCTACCTAACTACTTGCAATAATCCCACTACATACCACTTGCTCAATAAAGAGAAGGGTAATCTAGTAGAGGCGCTTGGGTGGAGACATAGATGCCTTGATGGTCAAGCTGCCAACGTTTTGCCATCCCTTCTTCAACAAGGAGACGAGGTAGTTGATAGCCAACATAATGTTGGAGATCAATTGGTCCTCAGTCATCTCGACGTTTCCGACAGCAACACCCATACACAAGACCTTCTTCAATTGGAATTTGATGGTGGACTTGACTTCGTTGATCTTACCGCTAAGATCTTCGTTATGGGAGACTGGGGTTGGGAATTTACCAGCTGTGAAAAGAAATGTTAGCAAAAAATTACGCGATCTTAGAAACGGATAAAACAAACCCTTGGAAAGACCGGGACCCAAGAGACGAGGAATTTGCTTGATCAAGGTGTCGGAAGCGACGAAAGCATCGTACTTGCGTGCAAGCTTCTTGATCAACTTCTTGTTCTTGTTGAGCTTCTTCAAGTCATCAGCGGACATGGCGTCAACACCACCGTGCTTGGCACGATCGATATCGTGTTGATCACCGAGAATGCTATCCATCAATCAGCTTTTGCCTCCCATATCACACATATTCGACTTCATGGACATACCAGATGCTCATGTTTGGGCGGGGAACGACTGGGAGACGGACGGTTCCGGAGAAACGCTTGTCACGTTGGGGATCATAGTTCTTGAGACCGATTTGGAGCTCGACGGTCTCGAGGAAGTTTCTCTTCTTGGTCTCGAGAGAGTACTCAAGAAGACTTTGTACGTTGGTACGCACTCCGGCTGGAAGGCGAAATTATTAGTATTTGTCTCAATTAATTCTCTCGATAGAGAAGTCCTTCCTGGCGGACGGTAAGAGATAGCAAACATACCGACTGTGATTTTAGACATGATGACAGTCTTCCAGTAGAATTGATAAAGTTCTAATGGTGAGGTTTGGCGTAAATTTGTCGATGATAAGTTTAAGATTCAAAATTTTCAAAATTTTAAGATAGTGGGGAAAACGTTCGGACCTTTTAGCGAGAATTCACGTGCTATGCCGCCAACCAATCAAGTGCAGTTAGCATTATCAACAAAGCAAAGTTACTGACTATGAATGCTTCACACCTTTAACGTCTACTCTGATCTTCTCAGCCAAGATATAACCACGCAATACTGTTCGTGTCATTACAAGATGATTGTTACCTGAATCTAGTGATATTGGTGATCAGATCTTCACAATCATAGAGCTCAAGTATGTTAGAGTGCTTAGTGATCAGAGAAGCAGCGAATCAGTTGACTGAGTTGCTAATGATATTACTAGTGAAAAGCGTGTGCTGTGCGACAGTTCTCTACTTCCTTGCTATAAACTTCAAATCAATGTAGTTACACTATTAATCCATCACGACCACAATCATGACATGATCATACTTCATAACAGAACAATTTCTCTTTCCGATATCCTTGAGCATGAGTTTTACTAGTCCAGATCACTTTCCAGATCTGAACTTTTCAAAGCAGACTTCCGAAGATTCGATACCGAAAACACATTCATTATTGGATCATAACCCGGACTCTTAGAGCCGCTCTCCTTGAAGAACCATTCATGCTGCCAAGGTTGCAGTAACAGTCTCAAGCTGTGTATAACATCCTACGTCGCAGGTTGCGCAAAAGTTTGGACACGCGAGCTTCCTTCCACATTCTCGACAGGTCAATGGACGAGGATTCGCGCGTTTGTCTCACTGACCCTATTTATGTGACTACGTCTTCTCCATGCCTCTTGCTTTTATCCGATTGCATTACACGAGTTTGTGTCCTTGTTAAGCCTCACTATCTCGATCAAGCTCTGACATATCTCGTCTGACATCATACAAATTGGCGGATTTGAGTTGTGATCAACTTGCTAGTAGCGACTCTACAGGCTAGCAGTCCAGGTTTTCACGCTCCATATAGAGATTCCGATCTCAAAGAAGTATGTACCGTGGTCAAGCAGTCACTCTCAGTCATTTCTGTTATACTCCTCCAATATTTAGAAGGATCATTTGAACGACAACCCGTTCAACAGACTTATGGGACCCTCTGCTTCATGAAGCATTGGCTTGTTGAAACATTGTCATATTCCCATCATTTCTTATCGTCTATGGAAATTCTCCCCGCCGACACTTTCCCCGACAGTGAAAATTGGTACAGATCGACCTGGCGTTCATATGTACTGACCAATTTTAACATGACAGAGGCAGTTGTGATATTTGCTGAACAAAAGGCATCGAACCATATTCTCACATACGACCAGAAACAGCGAACTCCCATGAAGTCAGAAGGCCAGTTTTTCCACCCATACAATATACTCGTACTCGGTGATCACACCGTCACAAATCCGATGTTTTCAACTATCCTAGGATGCTTGCTTTCAGAACTTCTCACAGCGACTTGGCCAGCCCTTGAGGCCTTCAAACTCTACCAGTATTGCAATGCGAATTCAAAGTTGACCACACTACCTCCTACTACCTATAATGGAAAGACAAACAAATCACAAAGAAGACCAAACTTGATTATCAAGCTGACTGAAGATTTTTTCGACGGTCTCGATTACTCTTGTTCCTATTGACACAGTATAGCATCACCTGAGCTTCTTTGTTATATAATGAGACACGTCTACTCACCATATCTATGGTATCCAGCCATTTCCTCTGCTGTTCCCGTCAATCCCTCGTCATTCATTTTGTACATCATCCTAAGTTCATTTACCCCTTATTTCCTTGAGATGTTTGGACTGTTACTGGAAAAATCTCTAGATATTGAAATCTTCATTCAGATGGTGGTTTTGGACAGGTTCAGTTCTAAGCTGGTTTAATAGGTAGTCTCTTGACTATTTTATACTCAACGTAGCGCATCTTAAGAGGGTCTACTGCCGATATGTTAAGGTAGCGAAAACGACCATCAGCCCAGAATAGGAAGATCCAAGCAACCATGCACAGCTTCTCATGGCACCAATGAAGTAGCCATCTCAAATAGTATATATGCCTCTCCTCTTTACAAATTCTACCCCCTTCCTTGATGTTTGATACCAAATTGTTCTATGATCGGTAAAATCATGACCTTCCAAATTTCATAGAAGAGCTATATGCTCTTTCACTCTTGTCCAAACTTCACTTTTATCACCCTTCACAAGATGCATGGACATTTTTGTTATCAAAGGCTTCAATTAATGTTGCTGGTTACCCAGCCAATGTCCTTCAAATCATAACAAGACAAAGATACAATTTTAGAATGCAATATCCCCAAAGAAAGGTTTTTTTACCTTTCAATTCACACCTTCTAACTTCCGTTTTATTCTTTTTCTCTTCCACTGAACAACAATAACAACCCACCACAAGGACAAAACAAATAGCTTCTTTTTGTAGCAAAGGTCTTACTTCCATCTCTTTTTTGCACCAACGTCAAGGTCTTTATTTGCGAAGGAAATAATTATTTTCACCCAACCAGATTCCTCAATTCCTTATTTGGTAGCTACTTCAACTTCACCTTGCAACCTCGCCATCAATCAAGCAAAAATCTCTCTAAATTGAGACCCGCGTCTTGATGCTAGAGAGAATAGCACTTGCGATAATAATCGACATAATAATCCTCGAATCAATCTTCGCAGCGCGACTTTTACTACGCTTCATTCAACACAGCGAGGTGAAACCAGAAATTCTCTTCATCCTCTTAATTTCTACTGCAACAGGTATTATCTCAACTTCAATCTTTCATCTCAATTAAAGTAAAGATCGACTACGAAAGTAAAACAAAACAATCACCTGCGTCAAACAAACCTCCACAACGATCAGAATGCCACCACCATCACCAACCCTCACCCAAACCTCTCTCACCAGTGCCCTTGCGAAACCCAAAACAAAGGGTAAAATCCACGTCTCCTTCACAGACTGGGTACTGGGCGGCTCACTCCTCTCCATCAATTCTCCCAATCCGAACAATGTTGTTCCTGCAGCCACGCGCAAGAGAAACGATAGTCGTATTAGAGCAACAGCTTCAAAGGATAAGAATGGGAGGAATATTGTTATCCTAGAGGATCGGGAGCAAGATGGGATGGTTGGAGAAGTGGAAATGCTTGTTGTGAGGAAAGTTAGTAAGAAGGGTGGGAATGGCAGAAGTAGAAGTGCGAGTGCGGGTGAGGTGGTGAGTGTTAAGGCAAAAATCTCGGAAGAGGTGTTGGAGACGGTCGTGGAGGAGAGTAAGGAGCAAAAAAGCAAGGAGGAAGCGAAGGAGGAGAAGAAAGAAGACGTGGTTGAGGTCAAGACTAATGATGGTGATGATAAGGGTGAGCATATGTTGAATTTGCAGAAAGAGGGAGATGGAAAAGAAGAGGAAGAGAAGAAGATCGAGGAGAAGGCCGAGGAGCCAAACTCAAAGGGTGAAGAGACCATAGCTGATATCGTCACCGCAATAGCTACAGTCTCAAGCGTCGAAGACAAAGATAAAGACAAGAAATCCGAACCTGAAGTTGTTATCATCGAGGTCGAAGTCAAGGAAAAGGAAAAGGAAAAGGATAAAGATGTCGAGAAAACATCCAAAGGCGAGGATGGCCCTGAAGTTGTTGCTACTAAGCTTGAAAACCCAAGCGCTGATACCACAGCCGCAGCTTCCAACGAGAAAACCCCGTCGGTTTCCGATAAACCTACCGAGAAGGTTAGCGAGGAGTCTGTCGACGTTAAAGAAGACAAAAAGGATGGAAAAGTAGAACCCGTCGATGGAAATGAATGGACCAAAGAACAAGACTCAAAACTTATGGCTATGAAGAAGGAAAATAAGACCTGGAAGGAAATTGCTGGGGAATTGGCAACTGGCAAAAAGGAAGTGGTAGCAAGATATAAAATTTTGCAAGAACAAGAAAAGACCGAGGACGAAGATAAAGAAGAGGAGAAGCCAAAGAAAGGAGAAAAGAAAAAGAAGATTAAGTGTACCGCACAAGCCGACAATGAAGATACGGAAGAGGAAATCTATATCTCACCAGATTGTCCTTACCATCAACCCAAATCTAAGGCTTCCGCTGCATCTGCTCCCAAACAAGAAAAGAAGAAAAAGCGCAAGTCATATGGAGAACTTGATAGGAATAGAGATGATGAGGATGATGAGCAGGAAGAAAGCATGCAGGGAAATGGACCTGGACATCTTCGACCGGATAAGATATGGTCAGCAGAAGATTGCGAAACTTTGGAGTATCTTATGGAGAAACATAGGAGTACACAATGGTTGCAATTGCAAGCTGGATTCTTCAATTATACAGGACGAATGATCAAAGCCGAGTTCATTGAGAGAAAGTTTAAGAAGGATGGACTTGCTTGATGTGTGGTGGTTGGTAGACAGGATCTCAAACGGAGCATGATGGTGGTTGATATTACTTGATTTCATTTGGGTGCGTTGGTTTGGAGAGGAATCGACATTGGGATTGGAATGCGAGTTTTTGATATATTTCTGCATCAGTTATTGGTTTTGATGTCACCTTTACATAAGCTGGGGATGATAATGGAAATGAGATGGTGGCCAGCTGCTTGGTTTCGAAGTGCTGAGTATATGGGATATCGAAGAGAATCTCTGTTCAGTATTTCTAATCCAATCCATGGTCCCATGTGCCAACCTCTGCTTTCATAGGATGGTAGTGGAAAGAGCACGAGGCTTGACGAAAGCGTTGGCTAATTTGATTGGGAATGGGAGGGTGTGTATTCAAGCGCGTTTAGTTGGCCGGGAGAATTCCGCTGTTAGAGTACATAGTTTTGAGATCATTCGACATGTTATTAAGATAGTAATTTTGCAATCTCTGATGCTCTTTGGTTTTTTTCTTGGAAGATTGCGTGCGAAATACAGTTGATCTGAACACTACCTAGGCCTTTCTCCAACAACGAGACCTCCAAGACCATTGGAGATATGCAGAAAGGGTCATAGTAATAGATATGAAGAGAATCGGTTTTATTCTCACAATTACGACCCTAGACCTACACGCATAGGTACTGCGCAACTGCGTCCACATCCATTTCTTTTCATACTAATTGATAAGATCAACATCCCATACGCCTTCTAATAGTAAGTTTCTAATAAACAGGATTGATCTCCAACATATGACGCCTAACGATGTTCTCCACATCTTGGCAAACCCACCTCCCCTTCTCTCCCCGCAATCCCATTGCATACCCATCCCATTGAGAGAATTTGATATTTTTCACAATATACGTTTCTAATCACCAAGAAATTTTCATCTTGAGTCATAAAAGGCATTATACATACAATTGCCTTCCCCCCATCTAGTTATAGGAATCTCCCACGACTCCAACAAGTCCCAAAATAAAAGTTCCATTATCTCGAAAATCCAACACAAGACGCCGAATTAAACTTTCGCCAAGAAGTGATGAACAACGAATCTAGACAATCTTACTCGAGCATTTTGACTTGCAACGCTTGCTAGAAAACCGTTATGTCGTGCATCGGCCACTAATTCTGGCTAGTGTGTATATGTGGTCTTTGAAATGGAGTATTGATACCTCGATATGGATTTTATTGGTGGAGAAGTTGAGCTTACGGTGTAAATGGTAAAGTCTGAATTATAGGAATATTGATCATCAGAGCTTGAAAAGGGCCTTTATAGTAAAATCACACATATTTGCACCATACTATACCAAAGAGGACAAGTTCTCTACAAAACCAAGACTGGATTAGCAGACCTAAAGAAATGGCTGGTAGAGGGACATAAAATAACAGATCTTTTTGAGATAGGTAGGATTTCCACCTTCTCCCACCTCCAGCCTTCATTCAAAAACACATCTGGACTTCTCACTTCAGGTCGCCATCATCTACATATATGTCAATAAGCACCTTTTAATTTTTGACATTGAATATCAATACCTTTGGCGCCAACATGTTGTTCAAGGTGGGTCCAGCGATGCCGAAATCAATGATTGATCCAACGATGCCGCGAGTACCTATCATATCAAAAGGTAGTGGCCGAAGAAGAAACGATGATGAAAAGCAAGGTCCTCTTGAGGGCGATGGTAAGAGATCCAGTAATAAATCAAAGAATGTTACTTACACGTATTAGATTGTGAGAAGCTTCCAAAGAAGCCGTTTAAGAAATCGATTTTTTCAGTATTCAAGCCCTCGAAGTCGAAGTTAGATCTGAACGAAGAGAAAGTGCAAAAGCCAATGTCAGAGGGGAGAATATGGGAGCAGGAAATCAAAAAACGACTGCAGAAGAAGGTACAAGAACACATGACAAAAGCGAAGGAGAGAAGAAATATTGAAAGAAAGAGGATAGAAAATGAGATAAGCGAAGTGATGGCCGAGTATAATATGAACCAGAACAGAGTTAATATTGAAAGAGCACAAGCAAGACGGGCACACGCGGAAGATCAAAGAATACAAGAACTCTTTTGGGATAGACAAACAAGCCCTGAGATTCCATCGGAGGTAAAGGAGGAATGGCGTGATGAGGACGAAAGATGGAAGATGGAGAGAGATGGTCTGATAATACAGTTGAAGTTGAAGTTGAGGAAACTTGACTTACAATCGGCCGAAGCGGAAAGAGAAGAATTGCAACCAGATCAGTTGTCAATGAACGAAATGATATCGATTGTCCTGCTGGAAGATGAATATCGAACATCCACACTGCCCACACTGCCCAGACTGCTCACACTTCTCGCACTGCCCGCACTGCCCACACGACGCGCACCATCCGACGTCAACCCCATTAAAACATCCCGATTACCGGTAATTTCCGAAGAAGTCGACTATGCTACGGAGGAAAATCCATTCTACTCGCCTGACGAGATCAGGTATCAATTGATGGAGAAATGGGATTCCAAAACTTGCAAGAAGTGGATCTACGATTCTCTCAAGACTGACGTTGCTGTCCCCGAACTAAAACATCTATCGTACCAAATATCAAGAATGCCAGATATGTGTGGAACACGCATGTTTGGGGCGACGGAGGAGGAGTGGGTTAAGTGGTTGGTTGCTTACGGTCCGTTCATCTATGGCAAGTTACAGGAGATTGCTGAAGCCGCAGGGATGGATATGTAGAAAGACAAAAGAAGTATCTATAGAAGCGAAAGAGGAAGCAGTGATAGATTGGTGTTATGAAGAGCCATAGTGTACCGAGAGGAATATAGAAGTGATCAGACATAGCGAACTGCTCGCTTGAACAGATCCCCTTTGGATATACTGTAAATATATACTATAGTTGATAATACAATCTCAGAGTCGACAACAGCAGTTTGGTGTCCTCTCAAGCGTAAAAAGTTAAGCAGTGAAGACATCACCCATCGACTGCACTGATATATAATTCTAATCAGTTTATTTGTGAGCTTTCCAAGCACCAGTAATCAGTTTGTTTCCCAATTCGCCATAATGCGTATTAAACTACATCGCCCTGTCCCGTCCCAGACTTGACTCTTTGTAGTCTGCTTAATCAAATGTAACATAACAACATATAAACAAGTATTTACACTAAACCCTTGAAAATTTACCTGTCCATCATTGGTTCAACGAATTTCAATCTATCCCAAAGCCTTCTGAATCAAACTCTTACTCGTATCGCTCATTGGTATTTGCAATGCCAAACGATGTCCTTCCTCACTCATCTTCCCCCAAGTCTTTCTCAAAATTGAAATGATTTTCTCTTCATCATGACCCTTCTCAAAGGCATCAAATTGATCATCCAAAAACACCAGACAAGCCACATCCTCCAAGATCTGTGTCTCCTCATTTTTCTTCAAATCCTCTTTCCTTATCAATCTAGCCACTTCTTCTGCTTCCTCACTTGAAAAATTGCAACCAACACATATCGCAGATGCGAGATCAGCTTGTCGTTTCTTGAGAAACGTCCTCCAATTCAGATATCCGTGTTTGGTCATCGAAAAAGAAGACCGTGGAACTTCCCATCGTCGAAAATGTTGTGCTCGTATGGCAACTTTGAGGATGGGAGAAGCATTGGGGGCGCGGAGAGAGAGATAGTGGGTCATTTTTTGGGCGTAGTGAAGCTCATAGGGTGTACTCTCGCCGTTTATTGTGCTGACGGTTGGATCTAATGCATGTGCTTCATCGATTAAAGCGATTGCAGCTTCGTAATTTTCCGCTGCCATTATGTGGAATGGTTGGAGCTTATGGCTTTGTTTGGGGTTCTAGTCAAGCTTTGGCAAGAGTAGCTGAAGAAAAACAGAAGTAATTTGAAGTCCCTGTTGTAAGAAAATATGTGTCCGGGTAGTCTTCCTGGTCGATGTGAAGGTATTCCTATCTTTGTTTTGTTTATTTTCGTAAAGGGAGCTGGAGGAGAGAGAGCGATAAGAGGACGACAAGATGCGGGGTGATGTTGAAGAGCATAACCTTATCACGTGCTCACCACCGCATACACTCACAAATAAGAGATTCCCTTGCACTGATACTATGCCCAAGCCACAATAGAATCCAACGTCCTGAAAAAGGATTCAGCAACTCCTGTTGGCTTGCGCATTTAACCGTACGTGTGGACCACAATCAAAACCTGTTCATCAAGCCACCCTCGAATTCAAGCGTAGAGTAGATAATCATTTGTGGTTGTATTCTTCTTGGATCAAGTGTAAGCAAGAATACTCGTCGACATTACGAAAATCAATTGTAAAGCATCGTTCTTCGGTGATTTACTAGCTGCTGACATTGTCGAATAGCTTTACAAGTGTAAACAAGGAACTCAATTGGATATTGTGCTAGTGTGCAAACAATATTCCAAACATCAGAGGGCATCAAATAACAAAGATATGATCGATGACCACGCACACAATCGTTTTGACATAGTAGCAACTATACGTTCTCATCTCTCATGTAGAACCAACGGAAAAAGAGCGTTTCTACCCGGATCGTCCGGTCTGGTCGGTCAAAACAGTATGAGCCGCGCGCTTACACAAAACAATCAGAGATTCGGCCGCCGCTTTCTGTCTCGCATTTTATGTTGATGCTTACTCTTCCTTTTGAAAACGCGTTTCGAGATCAGTATTACATTATCTCGGTGCTTGAAGTTTTGCAATGTTTGTTGATATCTTTGTATTACCTCCGAGGTGCTGGCGCCAAAATGACCAGCCAAATATTGAGAGTCGGTTTCTTATGATAAGTGGAGTTGGAACCTGTCATTGCGCTGGTTAGCTTTCTTATATAGTCGAAAGAATCATTCAAGGCCGGCCCACATGGAGCTTACCAAAGGATGCTTTCGTTTTCTTGAGGGCGTCATAAGGCCACATCGAACCTCAACCCTCATTTCAAACCATTATACAATATAGTCAATTCTACCCATATTGATATGTTCAATGTCTCAATGGTAGAATCCTTAGTGCTTTATGCGAAAGCAACAACCGTCGATGGATATATTGACTTCTAACGTCATTCTTGAGCCCCATACACATTGTATCGGAGAAGCCGTCCCAGACCATCTCATGAAGTCTCTAAAAGATTGTACCTTGGTTGATCGCGGTCGTAGGGTCGGTGAACCCTTGCAGTAACCGTTGCGCTACTATGGGCAATGGGGACAAAGTTGTATATTTTCATTGCAAGTCAATCTCTGCGTCTAAATGGAGGACAAAGACGCGAGAACAGCGGAGCCCCATCCAAAGGCCTTGTTGTAAAACTTGCGTCTAGTATAATGTTGGTACATATCCATGTCTTCATTTTCAAGCATATTGTCACTGAAATCCCAATTTTGCAGTGCCAAAGCAAGTAGCCCCTAGCACTAAATTCTTTCGACATGTCATCGCATCATAATGGCGAGGATCTTCACTACTCAGAGAAAGCGCGTACTGCCGAGGAGCAGAAACATGCTACCAGGACTTGTGAGTTCTAGAGTCTAACACTACCAAAGCTCTATTGACTAATCGTTGGCATCTGTTATTCATAGATACTTACAAAAGCTGTCGCTGTGGTGAAAAGGACGATGAAAGCTACCGGAAACACGAAGGCAAGATTAGCATTCAAGTCCGAAATATTTCCTGGCTCCCAATAAGAGCGTCCTTGATTAGGGAAATGATTGGGGATATCTATGATAGAGATAAAGCACGGTCGAAAGCCGGCGAGGGGAAACGATTCAGTCATAATGATACGAGCCATACTATCAAGTGGACAGTGGATCAAAGAAATGATATAGCACAACTCTATACATGCGATATTGGTATGTCTAATGGATACAGGTCATTTTTATCGCAATACTTGGCTAATGATTGACAGATGGAGAAGGGCGGCCAGGAGATAGTGATCATCCACAAGGAATATGGATGCAATGTGAGCTAACATTAGTACCTGAAATGTACAATATCGGTTTGACTGATGTGCCGTGAATATATAGATAATACTTTGCTCGGATCTGGCTATGTTTTCAACACAACGAGTCGTTCAAAAGCCCGGGAAGCCATTTCAGACATGGCCAGGAAGCTTTTTGTACACAAAAGACCTGATCCCACGACTATGCAGGGAGACTGGACATATTTCTCATACATGGAAGGAAATGAAAAGAAATACAGGCTTGAGGAACGTAAAGATCTCAATTCTTGGACTAAATCTGAAGTTCATCGGCCCTGGCTTGCTAGAGCTAGAACCGAGATAATTGAGAGTGGTCGTATTTTACCATGTGAGTTACTATTACAAAGAGCTGCAGAATCGGGAGTTTATCGCGAGTTCGTCTAACGTACTTGTTCAGATAATTTTAAAGACTACGACTTGCAGGTTCTCAGCGACTGCAAAATGAAATTGGATGTGGCAACCATGGATAATCTAGTTCGCGACTATGTTTCAATTGACCCAACCGATTCTCATGCTAAAGAAGTAAGTGCAATTGGCAAATCCCCAAGTCTCAATCTTTATTCCTGCATCTCATCTATTGAAACCATCATTCCCCAACTCTATTGTTTCTTCTATTAACCGGCCAATGTTTTAGTGGGCTCATTGGCGAGTAACAGGAGAGGAAAAAAGAAATAGAAAAACCGACTTTGACATTTCAATATATCATCCTAGCGACCTGCAAATGCTGTGTGAGACAATCTATCTCTACACAAAATAAGCTACTACTGACACATGAAAGACTATACGAGGAGCGGCAAGAAGATTTGGATTACCAACCATACCACTGACGAAAGTTACCAATTGATATCTGAGCTACTTGAAACTACTAGTGAGTTTAGAAAAACTGCACAAAACGAAAGTCGCTGGGTACTTGGTCGGCGCGAAGAGGCAGGGCGTAAAATGGGTCGACTTACCCTCAAAGAAATCAACAATCGCAAATCAAAAGAGAGGGAACGCTCTCGCTCCCACTCCCGCTCTAAGAGACTAGAGAACGATAGTGGTAATGAAAGTTCAAGTACCACTTACAGTGATGATATTTTGGAAGCCAGGGAGATTCGTTCGCATAAATCACCATCAAGTCCTTTTCATGGCTACACACATTCCTTTGCCGAAAGCCAAACCTCGAGGGTTATTTGGAGTGGCAGGCCCGAATCGAGCACACTCACGTTGATAGGTATCCATGAGAGGAATGGTAATGTTCTATGTAAGTTATCACTCTCGTGTTTGGATATCCGAATAGATGACTGAAAGTACATAATAGACTATGGATATCACCTAAAGAATCATACAAGGATGAATCTATGGTGGGATGAGATAGCCGATATTTTACTGTCAAAAGATATCATTGTACCTCTCAATGCGAAAAGGTCAGAGAAGAAAGGCACGCTGACAGAAAGGGACGGAAATCTAATGATTGATCTAGACCCTGACTCTGTCAGCCCTGGAAGAGCTATGAGATTTGTTGTATCATCATTATCCAATCTATGTGATGCGCTACATGGTATTCCGGAAGATCAAACTCATAAAATATACAGGGTAAAGACTTGTAAGCATTCGGATCCTGATACTTGAGGTCGACATAACGTAAACTGCTAACACATTGCTTAGATCCACTTTCCAGGAAAACAAGCAGTAGCAGGGTCACTGAAGAACGATTCTCAATATCCATCCGTAACAGAATAAAAGATAACGTCGCATGCAACAGTATCTTAGACGGAATCAACCAATTATTAACGAAAGCAACAAATCATCTCATCTTGGCCGAAAACAAGGGTATGATATGGGAACTCAAACAAAAAAGAGATGGGACCTATTCCTTAGATTCGAAACGCGCACAAGTCGCTATCGAGATTCATCCACTCGCGAAACGACAACGGTCCATATCGTCAAGCAGATATCACTCTTGCAATGATGAAGCGCAAGGAAGTAGAAGGCCAAAACCTCAATTTACTCATAGACGTTCTCCCAGTACTAGCAGTAGCAGTAGCAGCAGCAGTGTCCCGGAAAGAATCGACCATATATCAACACACATGCAATTCCGACCTCGTCGTGCCCAAAGCATCACACTTTCAAAACACGACCGACCTTTACGACACAACACAGACTACGGCTACGGTCAAAATCACCACACGACACGCGTCGCGCGCTCAAGTTCCATTGTCGAATCAGATACGGCTGGACAGGATATCTCTTCTTACCATCCGCCAACCAGTGGTCGCAACGGGTGGGTTTCGTATAAATATTCGAATACCCGTCCCCAAGCCACTATTAACGGGGGACCAATCAGAGGCCCCAATACCCGTCCGTTGAAAGTGGCTAAAAATCCCCGTTAATACCCGCGGGTAGCCACGGGCACCCGTTTATCACGTGCTCAAAATTGAAGCTATTCAAAACTTCTACAACTTTCGTATTTTTAGTTCAATTTGAATGGTTTTAGTATGATTGAAAAGCTAAGAGTTAGAAATATTGAAATTATTGAAATTGAAATGTAAGGGTATAACCCTAACTTATAAATTCGAAGTTGAAGGTTTTGAGATTAGTCAGATTTTAATCCCTGTATCTTATTTGCCACAAATTCTATATAAGTCCATACCGAATTTTATTAATTCGAATGTGTTGAACATAAAATTGAAAAATAGGTGGGTGGTGTTTGCAATTTGTATGTATTTACTATACAAAAATCAAACAAAATATAAGGTTTTTAGTCTTCAATGTTCTTATTCTTTATTAGGAAAGATCGACGGGGTATGACGGGGATTATTGACGAAAATCCCCGTCATATGCACGCTTTGGCCGTCTAACCCACGAAACTGAGGCCCTAATACCCATAGCCAGCCGTTGATTGGCGGGGATAGCTTTTTCTATCCCCGTAGCCAGCCGTAACCGCGGGTACCCGTAGCCAGCCGTACTACCCAAGCCACCCGTTGCGACCACTGCCGCCAACCTCTGCTAATCGTAGAACCTCGACCTCAAACACACACGCGCAAAGAAAAGAGCCAAAGAAAAAAGGTAGAAAAACGGAAAAATTGATAGAAGCGACGAGATGGCTCAGCTCCAGTCATCGAAGACAAAAATATGGGGAAAGAAGAGCGAGGAATCAGGAAAATTGGGTTCAGAAAATGAGGGAGAAGGGGAAGAGAGTGGATTGATGGGAAGGAAATCATGAATAGGGATGCGTATGCTGGTAGGACTTTTAGTGGTCTGGTTTGTTTTAATTAGGAGGTTGATGGGAATTTGGTGAGTAAGGGGCGGGCGAGCCGGGGGGAGATGAATTGTGTGGGTGGGTGATTGGACAATGGAAGGGTTTGCTTACTTGTGGTATTGGTATTGATATTTTATTTTCATATAGACTATCGTTGGAAATTTGCAGTTATTAGTTTCGATTCCTGTTCCTATTTTGGATCATCGAATACTTGATTCCCTTTTACTTTTGACTCCTCGTTTGTACACATGTATGTATGTATATAATTCATCCTTTCCCCGAAAAAAAATCAAAAATCACAGACGCGGTATGTTTCACGCGTAAAACTTCTAAAAGTAAAGTGATTTGATGAAATTGCTAAGTAGTATGTAGATATCCTGATTCTGGAGGGTAGATTGAGATGACTTGTAAGTTATATATATCTATCTATTCATCTTTCCATTCATCTGTATCCGAGTTATCACCATCACTAGCTCCTATATACCTCGAGCGCAATATATACCTATCTATATACTCAGGTAAAGCTCACTGCGAACAACTCTCTTACATCCACGGGTAAAGCTCACCATGAACACCTCTCCTATATTATATATAAAGTAATTAATGATATTGAAGCTCAACGAGCAGAGATTGAGATAGATACAGATACAGATACAGAGATAGAAATAGAAATAATCACTTCAACATAAGTTTAATATTTGACACTTTAGATTTAATATTCTATATCACTTATTCAGCTAGATATTTCAAATCTACACATTTCCGAAAATCGACAATACTCAATATAACTCGTTACAACCTCCTTATTGTGTATTGATTTGTAACTATAAATATAAATGTAAATGTAAAATGCGATTGTTATAACAGATTATCCACATTTCCAGAAGAACCGAGTGAGAAATCGCTTTACATAGTCAGATATTTCCGCGGCATTCCATAAATATATATAGTCCAGCAGGAACTGCAGAGAAAATCCATGATACAATTCAGCGAAATAACCAACCTCAAGACGACATCAAAAAACTATTCACACTCTGCAACGTAGCCCGACTAGGATTCGCATCCGGCATTGACGTAGAAATCCAAGTTAATCTCTGCCTGATGAAATCTTTATTTACAGAAGACTTTTCTTCTCCTCCTTCTTGATCTTCCTCGGCCGAGGGTTTCAACTCTCCATTCTGATCGAAATAAAGACATAGCAGCGCCAGTGCGACGCCGACGGAGAGATCGTGGCCAGACTCGCATGCGATGATGATTTGTATGGAAGTCTCGGAAGTGCGGGTTGATGAATATGTTTTGAGGGTTTGGAGGAAGAAGGAGGTGATGGTTGGGAGGGCGGCGCGCAGGTTCTTGCTTCCTACTTTTTTGGAACCGAGGCCGACGTCCAGCCGGGTGGGAGAGGTGTGCCATGTTTCTTTGGGAGTGGATTTTGGTAGGAGGACGATGGTGCATGTACCAGTATTGATGTCTGGAGGTGGAAGTGCATCGATACCCGAAATAGAAAGACAGGAAGTCGGTTTTACGAGGCGTAGTTTATCATGAGATCGTAGCGAGGAACTCGTTTGGCTTATCAACGTCTCGATGAGTTCAGGCAAATCTTCTTCCGATGTTTCAAATAAGACTTGTTGATTTGCCCAGAAAATATTAGGAATAAGTCCATGAGCCCAGTTTTCCGTATCGTCACCTGCTCCTTGTATATAGCCCCCCTCACTGATTTCTCCCCCCGAAACCCTACGCGAAACCGTACAGCAAATGACTGGATGAAAGTCTTCAAAAACCTCGCTTGTTTCCGAGATTTGAGATTCTGGAGTCACCCAAATTGGTCTGATGGGTTTGTGTACCTTCTCCCGGAAAGATTCAGTAGGTAGATTTAAAGTTTGAAATGCTTGCACAAATTGAGGAATCAAATTGGCCATTTGAGCTTGCTCGGAATCGGAAACCACTTGTGGTGGAGCGTAAAGCTTATGGACGTTTGGATTGTCAGGGAAGAAGACGCAGTTCAGTACACAACACCATATTGGTATTGTTTTGCTTAATGCATCAGGCATACCTTTTTATCATTAGTATACTGGCGTGAAATAGAGAGTCAAGAGATAACTAACGCTTTCCGCGCCTAGTAGAGTCTACAATTATACATCTGCATGGAATTTTCAGCTTGTAGTCTTTTGAAACTTATTCGAATACAAACCCATCATATTTACCAATTATCTCTAACAAATGTAAATTCAATCTTCGGGAACTGAATTTCCAGACACCGGTATGGCCATCTGTACTTTTGAAGTATGCACTTCCTCCTTTCTTGCTGGGATCAATGTACCAGCTACCACATCTCTCATTTGCTACAAGAGGCCTATTATAGGTGTTTGCGACAGATTGGGCGAACTCTGCGTCTTCAAGAATTGATCGTAGCCGATTGTGTATAGATAGAGTAGTTCGTTTGATCTCACCGAGGGTCTTTGAGAAGTTATGATTTGCTTGCTCATTGAAGACAATATCGGCAACTGTTAGAGGCATTTGAGAAACGAGCTACTTAGCCGTTTGTTGAGAAGCCAACCTCAGATTTCAGTATATTGAAGGAGGGGTATTGAATTGCGTAGCTTGAAGCTAGAAAATTATGGTTGGGTCATTAATTTGGGCGGTGAGATTTGGCAAAATCAAATATTGATTTTCGAATGTTCTCACCGGAAACAACACCTCCCCCATCAAATTGTTCTGATTTCCAGCCAATAGAGTTTTGTTTCCATTTCGGACTGAACGTAAAAATGTCGAGAGTTTTCATAGATGTGCAGCAGATGCAGTGTACATCGCTTTCGGATAAATTAATTTACACCATACCAGCGTAAATGCACCATACATCTGCCAAGTAAATACTGCATGTACCGGACAATATTTATCATCGGAGTTCACCAAGTCTTATGATCTAGATCTTGTGCATTGGTTGTACAAGATATACAGTCTCGTGTAAGTGTCCTCTATTGGGTAGTGTTGAAGTGGGGGTTCAATTTATCACATCAAAATCATAAATGCTGGGGGTTAAAGGATGCTCATACATTGGTTTTGTTGTGGAGGATATGATCGAGATTGTTGAGCAAAAATCCCGCGCATACAACCCGAATCTCTCTATCTAACTCCGAATAGCATTGACTAGAGAGATTTGATAGATGCTTGACGTCTAATGACTAGATGCAGTATCATGAATGATCTTGTTGTTGGGCCTAGCTCACAGTACCTATGGGGCCAAGATGCGGATAATTTTGGGAAGGTAGCGCAATTTGTGAAGTTCGACTTTGTGCATAACTCTAGTATCATGTAGAGCCTCCTGCATTCAAAAAGATTTAGCGAAGATCGATGATTATTTATTGTGCCCGAAGAGTGTAACACAAGCTCCTGCAATCTTTGACTAGAGAGGGGAAGGCGACACATGCAAAGGATGAGATGCAATAGAAATATTGATAGACGAGGTAGATGAGGAGGGCGATTTGCGTAGTATCCTGTTAGACTTTATGCCCATAGGACTTGGAGATGATGATGTTTCTTGGAGCAATTGATGCAACCAACACAACATGATCACCAGCCGTTCTCGCTAGAGTTGCTTGATGTTAAAGAGATCATCTTCGGCTGTTGAGGAAACTACCCCCTTCAGCCGCATGTCGGTAACGTTGAGCTCAACAGTAGAAAATTCCGCCCCTTTAAATAACCACAGATTGACCGTCACAAGATCAATAAAACATCCTCAAGCTGCGTTGCATACGCGCTGTATATTACAACCACTGTAAGCCATTGCTTCATAGCTTGAAAGGGCACTCTGCAGCAATTGGGAAAGCTTTCAAGTCATCCTATGGAGTCTGGTATATCTATCACGCATGTCGGTATCGGGAATCAAGATCCAACCAGCACAGTAGTGTCAGCGTGGGGGTTTAATTGAATGAAGATGCAAGGACAACTGTTGATGAAAAGAGATGAGATGGACAAGAGATGTACCATAGAGTTATAGTTATGTCTGATCTTTTTTTCTTCTTTCGGGAATAGCTTTTCCTCCAGACACAGTTACAGTACTGTATTACGAGTACGGAGTAAGCGATTAGGCGAAGAGACTGAAGGGAGGAAGAAGATCTCTCGGGGCCGTCAAAGTTACCGAGTCTGGGGAGAGTACAGAGTCTCGAGAGAGTATTATAAATGTGGAGTGAATGGAGTTGAATGGAGAGAAGAGTGGGGGTTTAAGTGGGGGAGAAGGGTTACTGCCAAGGGTTTAAGTTTAGCGGAAAATAAATAAATAAATAAATAAATAAATAAATAAATAAATGAACCAATCAAACAAGATTATTTGTATTGAATGGCTGGGATAAGTGAGTGACGTACGTTTCTGTCCATTCTAGGATTTATTATATTGTACCCACTGAAGAGTGAAGACTGGAAGACTGAATAGAGTGAGTGAGTGCTTCGTACAAAGCAAAAGGTTATGCATGTATACAAGATTTCTACCTTTTCCTATTCATTTTGATATTTAACAACAATGACAGGTGCAGCAGTGCGATACATACATATTATTTAATTCACTAGAATTAGGATTGAACCCAACATCTTTTTCTCTTCTCTTCTGTTCTTCTCCTCTCCTTTCTCCTCTTCTACTTGGCAAACACAATACAATATCATTGACGTACGTACTTCCTCTCTTGTACCCGCAATCAACCCCGAAAGAAACTTGAAATAAGTTAGAAGTGGAGGCATCCCAAGGTCTTGGCATCTGGGACTAGAATTAATCGTGGAAAAGTAAACAACCCTTCCATTCAATCTCCTCGCTTTCTTCCCTAAGAATAAATTTTTTTACTTCGAAAATAATCATCATCTCAAAAACCAACATCTGCGAAAACGAGCCGCACAATTTTACGTGCGTTCCAATCATTACAAAAGGCTTCTGGGAGGATAGCGAGCATTTTATACTAAAACAAGGGCGGAGCGGCGACTGGGCGCAACTAGAATTCGAATGCTGCGACATCACGCAATACTTTTGAGGGAATCGACTGATTGGGGTATAAAGGGCAGAGGAAATCCCATAGATTGAGCTACACCATTTATACTTCTCCGCCGTCAACGGCGCCCTTTCGCTTATACAATCTCGTTACTGATATCAATCGATTGCGATAGCTCTAATACATATTCTATACCGATCCACAACCATCTAAGACAGCCAAGATGGCTTGGGATCACCTATCTATCAACAAACCTCACTTGGTTTATATAATTTTGGGTGGCTTCACCTCATTGTTTATGCTGTGTTCTTCCTTCATCAAGGAGCGTATGTATATCGGTGAAGCGACTGTTGCCACCATCTGTGGTATTATCTTTGGTCCACATGCCGCCAATTTGATCGACCCCGACACTTGGGGCAACACCGATCAGATTACTCTAGAATTCTCACGCATTGTTCTTGTCGTGCAATGTTTTGCCGTGGGGGTCGAATTGCCCAGGCATTATATGGAGAAACATTGGAGGAGTGTAGTCTTTCTCTTGCTACCTGTCATGACGTTTGGATGGTTGATCACAAGTCTGTTCATTTGGTGGTTAATTCCACCGCTTAACTGGCTGCAGGGACTTTGTGTTGCAGCATGTGTCACGGCGACAGATCCTGTACTCGCCAGTTCTGTGGTTGGAAAAGGAAAATTCGCAAAGCGAGTACCGAAACATTTGAGAGATCTCTTATCTGCCGAATCAGGATGTAACGATGGAATGGCATTCCCATTTATCTACCTTTCTCTATATTTGATTCGATTTCACCTCAATGCGAAAGAAGTTACATTTGATTTCATTGTCATAACAGTTCTCTACGAGTGTGTGTTTGGTGCAGTTTTTGGTTTCGTTGTCGGTTACATTGGCCGGCACGGAATCAAATATGCAGAAAGACATGATTTAGTCGACCGAGAGAGTTTTCTCGTGTTCTACTTTGTCCTTGCTCTCTTCTGTGCAGGTTCGGGGAGTATTCTTGGAGTTGATGATCTCCTCGTCGGCTTCGCTGCTGGCGTTGGTTTCTCAAATGACGGTTGGTTTACTCAGAAAACAGAAGAATCTCATGTTTCCAACGTCATAGATCTACTTATCAATTTAGCATATTTTGTCTACCTTGGTACCATTATTCCTTGGGAACAGTACAATGATGCGGAAATCGGAACCACACCATGGAGGCTCGCTGTCATCGCTATTCTGGTCATTTTTTTTCGACGAATACCAATCATGATGGCGCTAAAACCATTCATACCCGATATAAAAACTTGGCGCGAAGCTTTGTTTGCTGGACATTTCGGCCCCATTGGAGTGGGCGCTATATTTGTTGCTATTCTTGCAAGGGCCGAGCTTGAGACTGATAGTACAACTCCACTAACTGACTATCCTGACCGAAATGCGCCGAATTGGGAACTGGTGACGGTAATTTGGCCAATTGTAACTTTTCTTGTCATTTCCTCTATTATTGTGCATGGATCCTCTATTGCTGTCTTTACCTTAGGGAAACACATCAATACCCTGACGCTCACAATGTCATATACCCAAGCTGGGGATGATGGACCTAGTTGGATGAATCGTCTCCCCCGTATCTCGTCTATCTCGAGATCTCAAGCTAAGACAGCAGGCTCTGAGACTGATGGCGATGACCTGAGAATGGATGAGTTACCACCAGGTACCCTGCCACCTGCGGGAGGCATACCTGGAGGCTTCTTACGCCGTCAAAAGGAGGAGGATAATCCGAGTCGCACCAACAGTCGTCCCTCTTCGTTAATTCCGCGACGCAGGAAGAAGAAGTGGGACGATGGAGTTGGTCCTGGTGGTCCTATCAGCGAGTCGGCAATTTATCCCGCTCGAAGAAGTCGCGACTACTCAACTGGACATACCTCTGATACATTAACGCCAGGCGGATCTTCTCCCGATAACGAGAAAGCCAACATTGATGAGGAGTCCAATGAAAGTGGACTTGGAGAGATCCAACACGACCCAGAAATGGAAGAAATAATGCATCATGGCGAGAAGCAAGGGCGACGCGATGAGCACATGTCAGATGCCCAAGCCGAACCTGATAAGGCGGAAATCTTTGACGAGGGTGATCATATCATAATCGAAAATGAGGACGGTGACGTATTGAAAAGTCTCAAAAGTCCAGAAGCGGCAACTCCTAAGGAAGGATTCGAGAATCTTGAAAAGGAAATCAAGCAAGGGCCAGAGAAAGCCCACAGAAAGTTCGGTAAGATTATGGGTGTTTGGAGAAACAAGGATGAAGCCAAGGAACATATTGAAGGAGAGGGTTCCAAGGGGAAGAAAGGGAAGGAGCCCCGCAAGACTCGAGGTCCAGCACTGGCTTACCAGTATGGTAGATCTGTAAGACTATCTTTTGCCCTTTAGGTTTGATACGATCAAATCACTAACATGAATTCATAGATCATTGTAGAAGATGAAGACGGAGAAGTTGTCAAAACATATGAATTACCGCCCGACCCTAACAGTAAAGCTCCCAAGTCCGGTGAACCTAATGCTGTTCGCCAAGGGATAACCCGTATGGGTACATGGACAGGACTTGGTGGTAATAAGGGAGATCACTCTACCAAAACAGATGCTACAGGTGCAGAACCAGTCCGACAAGGCATAACTCGAATGGGTACCTGGAACTTCGGCAAGAATACACCCAATACTGATAACAAAGGGGCCGAAGAAGAAGATGATGATCGCCGTATTCGATTCACTATTGGAGGGGCCGGACGCCGTCTTACCAAGGAAGATTTCTTGAAGGAAATTCAAGGTTTAGACCCTAAAGCAAGATGCGAGATTGTCGAAGAAAGCGATGCACCCAGGGCGATGAAGGATTTGGCAAAGAGAGACGCCAGTGATAAAACACAAGGAACCTCACGGTTGTTCGAAGCCCAAGATCCGCAGCTTGCTGCTGGTGCCCAAACTGCACGAGTGGTTGGGAAACAAATGGCAAAGGCACAGGGCGCAAGAATCGAGGCAATTACAGAAGACAGTGCAACAGGAGGCAGTAACAATGATATGCCAGAGTCTACTGCAGAAAGAAGAAGAAGGCAAGATGCTTTGAAAGGAGTAGATGAAGATGAGGAAGATGAAGCTAGAGGACGGGGAAGGGGCCGCTCTCCTACTCGTGGCGGCAACGGTCCAGAAGAAAAAGAAACACCGGCAGAAAAGAGAAGACGGGAGGCAGCTCTTGGAGAAAGCGTACAGAGCGATAGTGACGATGATGATACTCCGAGAGTGCCACCACCAGCCGTGCGCAGCAGGGGTATCAGATTCGCACAGAGTCCTGTGAGAGGAAAGAAGTAGTTATGGGTAAATTGTGTATATGCCGGGGACATTTAATGCTTTTTTTAGAGGGGAGTTGGTCCCGTGTTATTATATTGTGAGGGAAGAGATTATGGCTATACTTGTAATGTCGCTACGAAAATATTGAGATGATACCTAGGTAGATGAGCGAACTGGCATTTCCAGAATCATGATTGGTGGGTGTTGGGTAATTGTGAATGGGCAGTTTACATAGCATACGAAGTAATGTCATAGAATGATAGAATATTGATTGGTTCGATACGATAGTCATGGATGATTTTAAGAAATATGGTCGATTATGGATTCCATTGCATTGGGTCACTGTGACGGTGTGAATGTGGCCGGCCTTAATTTGAGGTTATACGGAGGGTTATGATAATGGTTGATGATATAGACAACGCAGTTGCTGTGTGAATGCAAGACATTCTCTATTTTTTACATTTCGTCCAGTAGATTGATTCTACAGAGGATATTTTCGAAAAATTTCGATGAAAGTTTGTTGTCGTCATTGATGAACAAGGATGCCTTGACCAATAAGCATCACTGTCAGTTTTACTGGACCCCCACGCGCCTCTTAAATTGCCGAGCAAGTTGAACGAAGATTCATGCGAATTTCGCCTTCAAAAGTTTCATGCCATCAACACCAAGCCACGCCATTCTAAGAATACCGACTGATATCAATTTACGAATGGTAGGCATCTTATAATCATGAGTCAAAATAACAGAAAAGGAAAGGGAAAGGGTAGAGGTGGACAAGCAGGTTCGGGCGACATTTCTACTAGCAATACTCCAAATGGTGGTCGACCACAGTATATGACTGTTGGACCTGGAAGTGCACCGGAAAGTGCTGCAAGACTACAGGCGCTCCTTGATAATGATTCTGGGTATGGAGGTAGCGTGGCCGGCGAGAGCTCGAACGGTTTTCCATCATGGAATCCTACACTGACCCCGGATAGACCTACTCCTCCACCCTCTTCCCTTCCTAGAGGACAATCGAACGAAGTTTCCGAGAACGAGAGACGATCGCAGGCAAACGCAATACATCAACTATGGTATAACCAACATCGTGTAACTCTTGGCAGATCTATCAATCGTGTGGTGGAAACTTTGAAGTCGTTGCAGGAAATGAACGCACAATGGCCGGCCATTTATCCCTCAGTTCAGCGCGAAGAACCTCAAAATCATCGACAGGACCCACGGCCAGGCTTGGTACACACGCAGACTGGTATCAGGTCATCAACACCTGAACCTCGTCCTGGACAAGTGCGACGTGCTATGACATCTATCGGCGAGGGTAGCAGCAATGCGGAGTCGAGTCAAGCTGCAGAACCGAGACAGACTCCTGAACCCCGACTTGTCACACCACAGATCGCACAGGAGTTTTCTATCTTGAAGTTGGATTTGAAGTTGGGATCTTTACATCAAACCGAGTTGGTACATTCTTTGGAGAAGGCTTCGATCGCATCTCTACTTGATGGAAAAATTAGTTCGAGCATAAATCATTTACTTTCACTACGAGAACGGATCGAAGATTCTTCGAGCAAGGTATTAGTGACGGGAGATTTGAATACCGGAAAATCGACATTCTGCAATGCGCTTTTGCGACGCAAGATTTTGCCAGAGGATCAACAACCTTGTACGAGTATATTCTGTGAGGTCTTGGATGCGAGAGAAAATGGAGGAATTGAAGAAGTACACGCAGTACACAAGGAAACTGTTTACGATCGACATGACGAAAGCACTTTTGACGTTTACACGATCCAAGATCTGGAACAGCTAGTTCTTGATAACGATACCTATACACAATGCAAAGTCTACGTCAAGGATGTACGCACGATTGACGAGTCCTTACTGAATAACGGAGTAGTGGATATTGCAATCATCGATGCGCCTGGCCTCAACCTGGATACTACGAAAACAACTGCGGTATTTGCTCGACAGGAAGAAATTGATGTAGTCGTCTTTGTTGTCTCGGCAGCCAATCACTTTACACAAACTGCGCGAGAATTTATTTGGGCAGCGGCAGCGGAAAAAGCATATATTTTTATGGTTGTTAATGGATATGATAATATCAGGGATAAGGAACGATGTCAAAAAATGATTTTGGAGCAAATCCAAGGTTTAAGTCCTAGAACCTTTAAGGAATCCTCCGAACTCGTCCATTTTGTATCGAGTAATGCTATTCCCACTGCTGCACTCAATCCTCCTGGTCCACCGGGTGGAAGTGGCGGCGGAAGCGGTAGTTCTAGTGGAGGTAGCGGTGATGGACCAGACTTCGATGATGGTTCGGATCCGAAAGGAAAGGGCAAAGGCAAGGACAAGGAAAAGATTAGAGACTTCGAGATTCTTGAACAGTCGCTCCGTCGATTCGTCCTCGAGAAGCGGGCTAGATCTAAGTTGGCTCCAGCGAAGACTTACTTACTCAATGTCCTCAGTGATATTCAAAGTCTTGCCACAGTCAATTTAGATGTTGCGCAATCTGAATTGGATCGCGTTACGAAAGAATTAGCAGATATAGAGCCCATGCTCGAGGCTTCTCAAAAGGCAAAGGCCGAAGTAAGCGATGATATTGACCGAACTATTGATGCAACATGCAAGAGTATTTACGATTACACCCGCTCGACGCTCAATGATACAATAGCTAGAACAGCTGATGGCGATCTCGGAATTCCATACCCAGGATTGTTCGGTGCTTTCCAGTATGCCGATGACATCAAGGAAGCTATTATGTCAGAGATATCTGCTACTGTTTCCGCATGTGAAGAACATGCACGTCGTAAGACGGTTGATGGCGTATCGCAGATCAAGCAACTGGGCATCTTACATCTCGGTGATGAGTATACAGACTTGAGCTTTAGAAGCGACATCATGTTCAAGCGCAAGCGTGATATTCTTGCCAAGCATCTTGACATTGAGACTGAATTGTGGGATTTCTTTGATTTCTCTACTCTTCTTCAACGACAGGAAAAGATGGCCGGAACAGGTATGGCAATGACTGTTGCCACTGTTCTCGGTAGTCGTGCAATTGGTGGATTCGGATGGGTTGATGGTGCTCTGTCTGCCGCAAAGATCATGGGTAACAACAATCTGCGCAGATTGGTCGTGCCGGGAATCCTAGCAGGAGGTATGTTTTGCATCATATTTACGTTTTATATTCTTACTAATTTTTTCTAGCCATCGCCGCAGCTTACTATATCTTGAACCAAATCCCTCAATCACTTCCCCATCGCCTCTCTTCCAAGATCTCTACTCAACTTTCCGCCATTGATTACGTACACTCCAATAGTGATCGCATTTCATCATCAGTACGCAAGGTTCTACGATTTCCTGCCGACAATCTTCGAGTTGGTCTACAACGTTCAGTTGAACAACTCGGTACCAAGCGTGAGGAGACCAGAAAGATTAGAGGCGAAAGCGAAGTTGCCAGAAAATACTTTGGAAACTTGGCCAACAAAAGTGCAGAAATCAGAAATAATGTTGAGAGTGTAGATTTGGAGGGACCGGCTCCAGGAGTGGCTGCTGCATACGATGCTTGAATTCTTTGTTATACCCCGATATCTTCTTTTTCTCCTTATGCGTCGATGACTGCTTTCTCAGATGAATAAAAAATGGCGTTTTTTGAGCAATTGATTTTGAAGAAAATTAGGGATGGGTTAGTGGAACAGGTGATGGATGGGTGGTGATGTGGAAAATGGAAATATGAGTGGCGTTGGTCGTCAGCTTTAGGATTGATTGTATGGGCGTATCCAGCTCCTTCGGACTCCTCTCTTCACTTACTTTGCGTACCAGAAAATAACAGAAAATAAAAGTAATACCATACATTAACTATGTCACTTGTGAGATGTACATCTGTAACCCTACACTCGATGAGCTTATTGCGATGCCATATGTCAGCTCATGGTGCGCTTCTAAGATGAATGAAATCCCCGGTGAGCTTTTTTATGTGATATCGCATGGCTTTTTCTAGGCTCTGCTTCAGGGCTGATAGCCTATAAATTACTCCAGTACACATTCCCCAGGCGCTCCAGGTCGCATCAAATGGGGACAAATATTTGTGGGCCTTGGATTTAAGGCGTAATTTAGCCAAGGCTGCTAAATTCCAAGGCTACGAGTTTGGAGCCGAATCATTGCAATATGACGACTTGCGCGGCTGCATCTCACACACAACATCAAATAATCTAAATTAAAATTCACCAACCTTCTTACCTCTTCTCCAACTCTTTTCTATTTCCCACTCCAATAAACAAACTCCAATCACAACCATGAATGTACGTACCTCATCTCTTATCTCTCTCCACGCTCCCCCACTAATCATCCCCTCTCTCCAGATTGTCGAATGGGCATTTGGCAAGCGCATGACGCCAGCGGAGCGCCTTCGCAAACATCAGCGGTCTCTGGAAAAAACACAACGGGAACTCGATCGCGAGAGAACGAAATTGGAAAATCAGGAGAAGAAATTGATTCAGGAGATTAAAAAGAGTGCGAAGAATGGACAGATGGGGGCGGCGAAGATTCAGGCAAAGGATTTGGTCAGGACCAGGAGATATGTGGAGAAGTTTTATAGTATGAGGACGCAGTTGCAGGCGATTAGTTTGAGGATTCAGGTATGTGGTTTTGGTGGTTTGGAGGGGGAGAGGGGAGAGGGGAGAGACGGGGGGATTGAGAGAGGGTATGTGCTAATTTACTGGAATATAGACGGTTAGAACAAACGAACAAATGATGCAAGCAATGAAAGGCGCAACCGGAGTTCTAGGCAGCATGAACCGAAGCATGAATCTCCCCGCCCTCCAACGCATCGCCATGGAATTCGAAAAGGAAAACGATATCATGGATCAAAGACAAGAAATGATGGATGATGCGATTGATGATGTGACGGGTCTCGAAGATGAGGAAGAGGGCGAAGAAGTCGTAGAACAGGTTTTGGAGGAAATTGGAATCGACTTGAAAGCGGCGATGGGGGAGACGCCTCAGGGATTGCAGAGTCAGACGGTTTCGGAGGGGAGAGTGGCGCAGGCGATTGGGGGAGGAGCGGGTGCTGGGGGCGCGGATCCAGGGGATGATGATTTGCAAGCGAGATTGGATAGTTTGAGGAGGGATTGATTGGGTTGGGTTGGTTGGGAGGGGGAATATCTATCGATTGTGGGTATATGCAAATCTGTTTCTGCCAAAAAAGGAAAAGGAAAATTCATTTGTGGCTAATGAAATCGATATGGGTAGGTGGTAGTTATCTATCTAGTGGAAAGGGTAGATTGTATTCGTTGATTCATACACCTATGATTCTTTTGTCGGCGCAGGATTTGGGGGTGGGGAAGGGCGTTCATGAGGGCTGTGGATTGTAGGTTGGGATTGGGCTGCGCAGATTTCTATAGCGTTTGTCTTCACCATTGCGTAAATGGGAAAGCTTGTAGGGTGGGTGTTTTGGGAGGATTTTTATTTATTTTGTTGGGGTTGGTTTCCTTTGGTATGTATATACATGCATACGTTAGAGGACATAGCGAATGAGATTTCAATGCATGGACCGTACTACCTTTTCTGAAGATTGGATTTTTGATGTGGAGGGTGGAGTGGGGATTGGGATTGGGATTGGGATTGTAGTATGTATGGGTTTAGTGAGTATAATATAGTTAGTATTGTATGGGGAATTTTCTTGAGTTTTTTGTTCTTGGTGATGTTTTATATTCAAGGTTATATATAGTAGGTTTATTGGTTGGTAATTGTAATTGTAATTGTGGTTGTAGTTATATGAACTTTGAAATTCGAAGATTGTATGTTATTATATAGTGGAGGTATGAAGGTGTATATATATATACTATGCGTAGTATAATTAACAGCCAGGAGAGTGGCACAGTACTGTTTGGGCTGATAGATATGGCTCTCGATAGATATAGATGATATGTTTTGTAGGTAGGTAGGTAGGTAGGTATGTATGTATGTATGTATGTATGTATGTATATATATAGGAATAACAAATAAATACAATACCGATAAATTAATATCACACAATAAGCCTGGTGTTGTTATATGGCTTATATATGTGATTAATCTAAATCTTTATTGAAGTAAAGAAGTAATTAGTACTGATTGACGATTGATACTGTAATTGTTATTGGATTATTGATTTCCTTTTTGTTTTTATATATATTGGATTTAGAGGAAATGTATATTTATATCGATTCTTTCTCTATAGGAGAGGATTAGTTCTTTAGTTTATATTGTTATATATTCTATCCATTCTCTGTTCAGCCTTGTGATATATTATTATACTTTTGTTACAACAGTCCTTACAAAGTACCGCGTCACATAACTATAAACAGGTAATAGAGCGTTGAGGAGCTATAATACTTCTGGAGCATAGTGAGGTCTTTAGCGATCTAATATATAGAAAGATCCTAGGGAATAGAATAGAGAACAAAAATCTATATAAGGGAATAGATTTTATTATAATATAGAGCTTTATATTCAAGAATAATCATTAGTTTTATTACTATAATTATGAGAATTATAACCAATTATTAATTCTATTGAATTTCTACTTGAAGTTTAATCTAAACCATTTTAAAAGATCTCTAGTTACTTCCATATAACCCTAGAGGCAGTTCCTATAATACTTTAAGTACTATTTCTATTTCAAATACCAATTCAATAATCAACCATTATTATAGCATTCTAAGAATAATATATTCCAATTATTGATACTGATAATATCGAAATAACTAATACTCCTAAGGAGATTATTATTAATGAAATACTCAAGATTACTTTATCAAATAAATATTAAGAAAGTTAATAAGAACTTGATACCTTCCTTTTACAATTTGAAATCTACTTTAGATTCAATTAAAACAAATTTACTAAAAAAGAATCTAAGAATATATAAACCATATTATATCTCAAAGAAGAAACAGATAAATAAATCCAGTTATATTTATATAATTATTTTGAATATAACAATTGAGAATATATACAATCTATTAAAACTATCTTTAATAGTTTTGAAGGATTCAAAATAGAGATCTATAGAATCTTTAGAAATTCCAACGAATTAGAAATAGTAAAAGAAAAGATCTTCAACTTTAAACAAACTAGATTAGTATTGAAGTATACTATAGAATTTCGAAGATATATAAGAACAATCAAATTACTACGGGAGCTGCCTCTAGGGTCATATGGAAATGGCTAGAGATCTCTCGAGATGGTTTAGACTAGACTTCAAGTAGGAATTCGATAAGGT
>JBBMOJ010000018.1:0-182803 GCA_038090695.1 Sclerotinia spermophila
CGAAGCTCTATATTATAATGAAACCCATTCCTTTATATAGACCTTCCTGCTCTATGGAGCCTATAGTCCTATGTCGTCTGGATCCTCTGGATCCCATGGATCTAAATGTTAATTCCTCGATCCCCTAGATCCATCACGTGATCTTTCGACCAGGTGACGCGGTATGTGGGATGCCGTCGTAACATAGATTTACTATTAGAAGCTATTATAATAGCTAAGATTAAATCAATATTTGAAATAGAAAAGGTATTCAAAGTATTATAAGAGCTACTTTTAAGATTATATAAAAATGGTTAGAAATCTTTCGAAATAGTTTAAATTAAACTTCAAATAGGAATTCAATTGATTAATAACTGATTATAATTCTTGTAATTATAGTAATAAAACTAATGATTGTTTTTGAGTATAAAGCTTTATATTATAATTAAATCCTATTCCCTTATATAGACCTTTGTTCTTTTGGATCCTTAGGATCCTAAGCTTCTAGGGCTTCTAGCTTCTTGGATTCTAAGTTCCAAAGGCTCTTACTCTTATTATATAATACTTATCACGTGACCCGTTGTTACCTGTTGTAACACTATACTCTACAGAAGAGATTTATAGGGGAAAGCTAAGGGCACGTGCCACTAAGTGGCACGTAGTACACGTGATTTCCAACAAAAATAAAGGTTTGATTCAAAAGAATAAAGAGATTCAAAAGAATATTCTTGTAATTATAAATATAAAAAAGGAATCGAATAAATATATAATATAGAAACTCACTTATAGAAACATTGCAATTCTAAAAATAAAAAGAAGTTATATATAAAAATCTAGTTTCAGAACTTATAATATTATTTTTATATAATTTTACAATTCATATAGATTATTAGTTTATTAAATAAATACTTTCAATTCTTATATAAATTATAATACAAAATGTAATAATCAATTTATATATAAATATATATTTCAAATATAATAACAAAAAAATGATCTTTAGATTTCAATATAAAAAAAGGAACAATATATTCAAACTTAAACAATAAAATCCTTTAAAAGTAAAATATTCTTATTAAATACAAAAATAAGATTAATCAAATTAATATTATAAGAACGATTTTTTTAATATATTATAAAAGTATTGAAAATTTTATTACAGTGATGAAGCGATCGCTTTGTCAAGTATGGAATCTGCTACTATAGGGCTCGTGAGTTGTGTAATAGCTGTAAGAATTCGAAATGATTTCAAATGGCTGATTTTATGACGATAGAATAGATTGTTACTGACTTACTTTGGAGAACCGATATGGTGAATATATAGATATACGTGGATAGGAAAAGAACGAGAAGAGAAGGCGAAAAGAGCGAAGCTAAACATACATAAATCCGGGAGCTAGATGTCCTTCCCCGTAAGATGTGAATTATCTTACAGAAACTACGATCAATCTATAAGATTTCAGAAGATAACTATAGCCATCGTGATTCGTGACCGCATAATCCTCTAGAGAAAAGAACGGCATCATTCAGCAACCAATATCTTTCAAGTTCTGAGTACAACTGAAACATCCAATTATCTCAAATATGAAACCAATTTTAGCTACTGAGCTCTCTTCAAGTTTTGAACTCACTCAATTCAGAGATTATACGTACTTGAATATGGGACTACAGTGCGGACTATTGTAAACATTGAACACTGTCAATCTGGCAGGGTTGGGCACCCGTACCCCATCCGGGGTATTTAGGGCATACAGGGTATTTACCCTACCCTATAGAATATATTAGGGTATCTATCCGGAAACCCTATCAGATACTGGTATTACCCAGGGTTTAACCAGGTGATCATCCAATATTATCATCCGAAGTTGAAATTGTTTCCTTAAAAGAAAAACAATCAAAAACAGCAAATAATATATTAAAAAATCAGATAATTTTTATATATATCACATGATCCTCTTCAAATATCACATGTTTATACCCGGCCAAAAACCCGTACCCAGCTATATTCTATAGGGTATTTACCCTACCCTACAGAATAAAGCAGAGTATTAAACCGACAAAAATACCCCGGGTGTACCCTACCCTGTGCCCAACCCTGCTGAATCTAAACGAGGTCACAATATCTTCACAATCTTCACGAGTCTATATTTACATACTCATATCCCAAATTTTCACTTCTGTCCAAGTGAAACTGCGTCGATGGGACTGAATTGCAGTTTGTATATATGTTTTAATGCATTAACCTGAGTAGTGTGATACAGTAGTTGCGAAACCCAAATGAGGAATTCGATAGCCGATTTATGTATAAAAGTGAAAGATTCGTCAGTTGTCCAAGCAAATCCTTATTCAGATAACTCCATATCTAAATAACTCCATGCCCGGGTATCACCACATTTAAGTATTCCCATATCCCCATATCCAGGTATACCATATCCAAAATAACTCCAGATCCAAGACTCCCCGTATTCAAGAGATTTTGCAAAGAATAGCTTCAAATCGAAGTATCCTTAATGGGATATAACCCACTCCAGTTTAAATCCTCTTCAGATATCGCCTCTAGCTTACATTCACCCCTCAATTGATACATGGCGGCCAATGACAAGCCCGCTTTCACAGCTGTCCTCTTATTCCACAAAATTCTTCGAATCAAGAACCTTATGGCAAAACCATGAAACCCGAGCATTTCCACCCAATCTTCTCTCTCCATGGTGAACATTTTGTATCCGGAACCGACGAAATTATTGGCAATGGAAGTGGCTGAGGATCGTGAAAGCACAACGTAACAAGCCCGAAGTTGTGCTGCAATCCAGAGACGGCACTCTGCATTCGTGTAGTCGTTTCTGGGGGTTGTTGTCCACCTGATCATTCTAGTACAGTCTGGGCCCTTGGTGGGAAGGTCTCGTTCGTGGATGTTGGTGACTATTACTTTGTCAATCAGCTGATTTGAATGTATATAGCATAACTAAAGTGTCGCGGCAGATCCATTCAAAAATTCTCATGCAATTCTGTTGAATTTACCAATTTGCATTGGCCAAACGAGAGACAAGGGTTACACGAATGTAAATGATTACGATCGTTTTAACTGAAATTATACTTACGGGTATAGTCTGATTTACTGGATAATTGGTTCTTGTAAAACATTGCCGAGGTGCGTCTCTTATGGATGGGCGGTGATTTGAGCAATTGAAAAGGCATAATTATCTTTGTAGATGATTTTTTTGATATTTTCATGTTCAAGATGGTAGATAATTCCAAGGTGAAGAGAAAAATTGTGAAAATGATTGTGGTCTCTATATATAGCGAGAAGCTAGATTGGCGAATGGTGCCAAAAATATAGTCAATTTAGCTTACAGACTAACCTCCTAGGTTCATGAGGGGGTGGGGAATAGGTCGGCTAAGATACTACGGATACAAAAATCGAACCGCTTCTAAAGGGTAATTTAAGGGATATTGAAGTGGTTTATGTATGATTGAACGAGAGATGAGAACAGCAGTATCTCAAGAACATTAATTCTAAAGTTCATTGCAAGCTCAGAAGATATTTGCAGGTGATTCGCCTAAATCCACATAGGAGTTTTTTGATAGTCTCGTCTCGCTCTCAAAAAAGCTTGTTTTACGCTACCTGCCCCCACACTTCGAAAACCAGAGAAACTTTCTCAATATTCGACTGATCTCAATTACCCACGTAAGAAGATGAATCTGTCTTAGCAAAGTCAACTTGACATCGGAGTAAAAAACCTTACTCTTGCTAATGTTTCAACGTAAAACGATGGGACTGGTGACATCAGAGCCTCTTCCAACGAGTGACATCTCAAATTAAAAAAAGGAATCAGATCTCAATCCGGCTAGCCAACTGTCAAATCATACGGCTGTGCTACTTATCAATGCCCGCAACTCATGCTCGGAGATCTAACACTTACTAGATTTCACGTGCGCACTTACACATATTTGTGGGTCAGTTATATTCAAGTTGGGATTGTTACTTCTTCTCCTGTGATTCAATGAACCTTCTTCTTGTCATATCGTCGTGCTGACCTTTTCTGGATCCATGGTCCAAGCATTGATTATCGTGGCACTCAGTCATTGCTTAAGACCGAATAGGCTGATTGAAAACAGCATTAAAGGAACCACATATCATCTCATGAATGCCGTCAATCTTTTGGTGATATAATGTTTCTCCCATATGCCTCCTTTGGATGCTCGGTAAGGTTCAAAGGTGGTCGGTCATTGACCCGTCCACGTGCCGTCGTTGTCTTGGAAATTTGATAGGTCCAGTGACCTTACGTCATCAAGCCTAGATTCAGCCTTGCGCGTGGAAAAAGAAATTGATAGCCTTAAGAAATATTTTGAGTCATTGCCCCACCACAACTTCTTCAGAAGACAAATGCATTTGCACAGTTTTTGAAAAAGAGTCAACGAAGAGGAAGTATGTTCAGGACATCTCAAGGATTCTTCAAAGGTTTATTCAAAAGGAGGAGCCGTAGAATACAACGTTAAAGCTCCCCATTTTCAATCTGGCTTCTCGAATTCCACGAACGGCTACAAATCTCCTCTCAAATTTTCATAAAATTAGTATCAAGATGCCTTCTATTGAAGTGAACGGCAATGCCGTTAAAACACGCATTCTTCCAGTCAATGTGTCGGAGGTTGGGCAATTCAATAACCAAGAAACCCTCGAGAAATGGGAACTTCCTAAAGATCTCTCTGGACTTCAGTCCATCGCAGAAGCAGCAGAATACCTCAAGAAAGAAAGCATACCTGTAGCTTTTCCGACAGAAACAGTTTATGGACTGGGTGCCGATGCGACGCGAAGCGATGCTGTGAAAGGGATATACAAGGCTAAAGGGCGGCCTTCAGACAATCCACTGATTATACATGTTTGCGATCTTACCATGCTACGCAGCCTCTTATCCTCGAGCGATAACCAAAGCACTGATACTAATTCTCCCGAAATCCCAGAGATCTATAGACCACTAATCAAACGTTTTTGGCCTGGTCCCTTGACTATCCTCCTACCGAACCCATCTCCAAGCAAACTGGCACCAGAAGTAACGGCGGGTCAACAAACATTTGGCGCACGCATGCCGAGTTCTCCTCTTGCGCTTTCTCTGATACGTCTCGCTGGTGTTCCGCTCGCCGCTCCATCGGCGAATGCCTCTACGAAACCTTCGTGTACAACAGCCCAACATGTACACCACGATCTTGATGGCAGAATCGAATTAATACTCGACGGTGGTGCGTGCCAGGTTGGAGTAGAAAGTACTGTTGTAGATGGCATGTGCAATCCTCCCGTTGTTCTTCGGCCCGGTGGTGTGAGCATTGATGAGATTCGAAAGTGTCATGGCTGGGAGGGTGTGCTGAAAGGCTATAAAGACCAAAGCGAAATTGGAGATAAAGCACCGAGAGCACCAGGAATGAAATACAAGCATTACAGCCCCAAGGCGAAGGTTATATTGTGCGAAAACGGGCGCCCTATTGAATCTCTCTTCGGAGACGAAGCGCTTTCAATCGTAGCAGCACGAGCTGAAGAGACTGAACCAATTGGGCACGAATCTCCATCCTTCAACAAGCCAGCCACAATTGGTATAATATCTACTCTTCATTGGACATTCCAACCCGGGCGTGCAGAGTATGCCAGCTATGAGTATGAAATAGAAGAAGGGAAAGTCGAAAGAACTATAGAAATAGAAGGTGGCTTACATTCAAACGAGTTCGCGCTCTACACAACAAAGCATGAACCTTGGATCAAAGATGTCGGCAATCAGTCGAAAGGGTGGCATGTGGCTAATTGTTTCAAAATTGCCCTGGGTAGCGAGATTAAAGATATCGCCCATGGTCTCTTTTCTGCCTTGCGTGAGTTAGATCAAAAAGGTTGCGATGCCATCTTTGTGGAAGGGATCAAAGACGAGGGGGATATTGCCGCAGCAGTCATGAACAGGCTTCGAAAAGCAGCCACAGTCATTGAAAGATAGAAGATAATAAATCACTTCCGAAGATCATTATATTTAGATACAATTCCATAGAACATGCTACGTCCCAATATGATTTTACTATTCCTATGCCTGGAATTTGATATGCCCCAACTCCAGTACAATCTAAACTCCTTTTATGGCTCCCAACCAAGTATGATGTTGCCCGTCCACAGTGACATGATCTTTGTCCTTCATGCCTTTCACAGACCCTGCCTCAACCAATCCCCTAGCTTGGCCTTTCCGAATTGTGCCAAATTGTTCATGCCTTGCTCGCTCAAATCAATACCCTTCAATTGTGCCACATCTTGCGTAGGTGCCTTGCTAACTCTTTGGACGATAATCGTAGGATCTGTTTCGAGAATGATACCATCATCAACCATTTCATCAACTGCAAGGGAAAGGAGATCGTAGTTTTCGATTATAGTCCGTTTGTCTACCGATTGCCTGCGAAATATTAGCTCTGCTTGCTTTCGCAACTCCGACTAAAGTAGAGGAAGGCATAGGAAATAAGTCCAGGGCATGTTCGATATGGGATAAACGTACTTGAATAACAGATGCAGAGAATCCCTCAAAGCCAAAATAACATTATAAAGCATAATCTCATTCTCGTCCACCCCACCGACCACATACATCATAACATCGCTCTCGCTCTTGTATAACACAATGCGATTATCGTAGAGGATGATGTCTGCGTTTTGCTTTCGTGTCTTCTCGAGGAGACCTTTCTCGAATTCTTTTTGCGATTTTTGATCTGGATATGGTGCTGCTGGTGCTGCAGTCCTACGTTAGTCTACGACGTGAGGTAGTGGTCGAAGGAGAACATACAAGAAGAGTTGTGGTGGGGTGGTGAGTAGTATTTGGTGAATACTCGGGAACCATCTTCGGCATTGAGAATTATAATGGCATTGACAGAGAAGAGAGACATATTGGGCGGCATGGTGATGATTTGGGGCCGATTGGCAAAAGTTGTCTGGTGAAATTTGGGTGTGCGGTGTACGAGAGGGAGTTCCTGGAGCTGGGATGGAGAATGAAGCTATCGGTATGGAAATCGTGGTCGCAATGTCATTGGTGCCTCAGGATGCTAGGACTTTGTTGCCATGCGAAATAGTTGTTCCGTTTCACGCGATCACACATTATTCGTGAGGCGGCCACGTGGTGGGTACTTTCAATAACACAAATGTTCCCCTGAACTTTCATACTTTCATATGAGATATATCTCTTTACAACATCTCAGATTCTTTTGCTGATACTTATTTTCAATCACTTCATGTCTGCAAATTTTATTTGTTGTTAGTATGTGATTGTATCAGTTCGAGATGGTTGAATGAAGATTTGTGTAGTCGAGATTCCAGTCTGTTTTTCCACCTATGTATAGCGCACTCCATAAACCAAAAGAGTGGATTGTTTTCTGGTATGTTTTCATGATGCACACATCATGATCGGCGCAAAATGAGTGCAGTACCTAGCAAAGACAGGATCAAGTGATCATCCCTCGCGCCAGCTCCACGAGTCTCTATCAAAGCTATGGAACTCTACATTGAATGTCAGTATACCAACAGATTAACGTGGCAATAATTCGTGATGTGATATCACAGCCATTCTTGCTGGGCTTGGGATTCTTCTACATGTCAATATTGGTTTTATGGCCCGCTTTTCTAGTGGCATAGTCATTGAGAGCGCCATTACGATCTCTAAGTCTACTGTGTGGCTCGTAATAAGAGCTGCTCAATTGGCAAAGCAAAAGCCATACTTTCACTTTGGACATGTATCAATCACGGAATAAAATGTGATCTTATTGTTCTCAATCTCTATATCTCCTTTGTTTGTTTCGAACGACTGTTCGCCCTTCATTTTTCTTTGTTTGATTGTGGAACATTGTGAATGTAACGCGAGTGAACAATGCGATTATAGTCAACTATATAAATCGTTCTTATATTGTAACTTTGAATTCGCATAAAATCATTCATATTTGTACATCCAATCACATACACGCAGAAACACCGAACATATTAAACAAGACCTCGGCTATCATGAGTTCTGACAGTGAGCTGCCCGCGTGCAATGCACCTTTCCATACCCTGGAAACAGCTTCAGCTCATTCAATTTCACGCCAAGGAAGAGCGCAGATGTTCCATCCCCTTCCAGCGCAACTTTTCAACAGTTGCAAGCGTCAATGGGCGGATAGCTTGGCCAGGATTGAAGATTACCAGGAAGCTTGTATTGCTAACAAACTACCAGGAGGAAATGAAATTCTTGTTCCTGCAATGAGGACAATCGCGAGGACACCACGACCGAGCGAATCAAATGTGGGGACCGGCACAAAGCTGTCTGACCGCGATGTGTTCTATTCTTTGGCACCAAAAAATGGAATTCTCAGCAAAAGTATAGACGCGCTGACGGAATTTATCTGTGACTATGCTAATCGTTGGCATTCTGCTCTCCCATCTAGTGATCCAAACAAAGCTACACCTAATAGACATCTTCCTGGGACTGTTCCCATGTTTGCCTATCTGCCCACTAGTTTCGAGAAAGTCATGGAACAAGGGCCAAAACATGCTGCCGCGGAACTTACCGAGAAGTTTTCGCGAGAAGACTTTTGGCAGTTGCGCTATCTTTTCGTCATCATTCAAACTGGTTCAGAGGAGCCCGGCCAATTTGGACATGTAGCCGTCTGTGCTATCTCTCCAGAAGCCAAGACTATTGACTATCTCTGTAGCAGCGGTGACGACGGTCTCATTCGCGGTGGAGGTACTCAATGTGTTGAGCCTTTCCTTACTATGCTTACGGTATACCTTGGAGATGAGCCACCACCTGGTAAAAGATTCAATCCATGCGATTGGAAACTTCGAACAGGCGGAAGCGAGTTGCAAGACGAGGAGAAACCAGACTGCGGCATGTACACCATATCCAACATCATGTGCCTTGCTTTTGGATGGGAGTTGTCGTATGGTAGAAGGCCCGAACACGAAATGCAGAATTGTCGAGTTCGTCTGTGCACCACTCTCCAATTTAATGGTTTTAAAGGGTATAATCATTCAGAAGGTGCAGACAACACACTGTACTACCCTCTGAATGACATCTCCCCTCCTAGCTCTCTGTCTGAAAATTTTCTTCCCATCCTCAACTTCCCTGGACTCATGATACATGAAACTCTTACACCAGAAGTCCGCCGTCGCTCACCAGTATACTTTGGCTGTCCTGACAAAGCAACGCTATATGCACATTGTGAGCGAAACAAACGATTCTACCCAAACTTTGACAAAGTCGGAATCAGCGGACGGGCCGTCCCGTTTGCTACACTTCTTTCATGGGTTGAGCGTTATGATCTCGCGAGAGATAGGGATGTGGCACCGTTTCCAAACCCCTATAAACCTGACGGTTCCAATGGGAACAGAAGATGGATTCCACCTGATGCCCACTGGCCAACTGGAAAGCTTTGGTGAGTATTGTCATTTCTTTTGAGGTACGGCAGGTCCGTTACATTCAATCTCCCAATCACATCACAGTGAAGTTCATCCAAATTTAACAATCTCAAACACTAAAGTATCTCATTTCATTTCATCTCCCTATTCTTATTTTTGTGATTAAATACCATTTGTAAATGACATATTTCTATTCCATGCTAGTGATACAATGATAGATTGATTCCAAAATAGCGAATCAAATCCGAGTCAATTGATTCAACGTGGGATGCAAGTGCATCATCACCTGTGGGTTTCGCATTTTCTGTTAGTTTGCAATGATATTGATCCTTATACTCAGTGTTTGCCATATAAGAATCTTTAGAAAGCCGAATCTTTGTTTGCATTGTCTGTTTTGTCTGTCTTTGTTATCATGAAAAGCGACGAATTGTTTGGTTAACACAAGGTGGGACGAGGAATGAATTTAGGACTTATTCATAACCTTCTAGTGATTTTTTCGCGATATAAGTCTATTCGATGACATTAGTAACTTCATTTTGTGTATTCGAGTGTGGTAATCGTAGGCCTATTGAGATTGGAAATCCTGGTCGTAATATGTAAATTGATGGTCAGTGGTCCATAATAATCACTTGACATACATACCTAGTAAGTTAAATACATCAAGATCCTTCACCTTTCTATTAGTGAACTATCTAGTCTATCTTAAAACACCTTCCATGCTTATCCCGGCACATCGTAAGCTGGATGAGGACGATCGACGGTCAAGCCAAGTACACGCTATCTGCAAAGCTAATACCACACTCATGCTGCAATAATCCTTAATTGCTCTTGGCACACGATCCGACGGGAAAATGCCAAGAAAATAGTTTCAGGAACAATCAGCCTCTACCACATCCCAAACTCAGACACTCTAGCTGGTAATCGACCCATATTTCAAATCAAATCTAAAGCACTTTCAAAACCATGGATACCGATAATTCTCATCTTCGATTTCAACCCTTCTCTGCTTTGAGTTTATGGCCCATCCCTTCCACTCCCCGTTGTGCGAGAACTTAGGAACTCGGAAGAAAGCACTCTTGTCATTTACAGCTCAGGCTGGGCCTGATCTTTGATTTAACTGTGATCTGATCGAAAAATACAAAATTACAGAAATCAAAGCGAGGATAAAGAAGACTTTGTACAGATATCGATCTGGTGCTTTCCGCTACAGGATTTATAAAAGTAAAGTGCAGACTAAAATAACTAAGTTTTTGCTCTACAAAACGTGGTGGGGTTTCCCATATTATTCATCTGAAGATGGCCTCGATGGTGTGGCTTTTAACCGAATTTTTCTTCGCTAAGTTTCCGGTGCGTTGGAATAAGCGAGCCAGTGGCACGCTAATAGCAGACTAAATTTTAGATACTTCCTACATTTTGTAATCATGCTTTGCTTTACAGTTCATAGAGACCAATTGTACCTCTGGAAATTATTTTTGTTGCCTGTCTGCAGATTGAAGTTATAGGCCTGATCCCTGTACTTCGTGTTTTAGTGACAATAGGCTTAAGTTAATTTAGGATTGGGTACTTTTATATCTGTCCTCACCCTTCTAGTACAAGTACCGTGATTATCTCAGACAGCTTGATCGTATTTTTTGTATATCCATTACCTCAGATATATAGGAAGGTTCTCGATACCACTTTAGGTCAAGAAAGTCGATTGATAGCTGTGCCCCGCTACTCTTCACCAATCGACTTGCTTCAGAGTATTTAATAATATTTCAGTAGTGTCAAAGTTTGACTTCAGATTACAATCTCCAAGCTCTGAAACCCTTATTCATGGGTAAGATTTCAATCAATACTTAATTTGAGATTCATAGCTTTTTGAAATGATTATACTTCTATATCTAACTTCCTCTCCTAATCATTATTCCTCTTACTATCCTGTCTATTTATAGAATTCATTGACACGATTCGAATACTTATATTCTTGATAATTGGTTAAAACAACTATCACTCTAAATCTTTCGCGTACTAATTATCCAGACTTTGATAAGCCAATCATATTGGAGAACGTATTCACGAATACGTAAGGAATCCGTCTGACTTATGTTGCATATCTACAGAACTCATTAACAGGCCTGAACCTTGCAATGGTGGTTTTTGACTAGTAAATCTAGTGTTTTGGCGCATGTCTAGTAGTTTTAGACTATAGTTCCAAACCAATCGAGTACTCACAATCTCAGATACATCATTCGGTAGGAATCCTCTGGGCAGCTATACTACCCATCTATAGTCCTTTTCTTCAAGGCCTAATCCCTGCAAGATTGATTGAAATTCTTCCAACGAGGTGTCTAGTGTTCACGCAATAATCACGTGCAAAAAGTTGTCCAGTTACATTTGTACGTAACTACCTCGTGTTCTACCATTTTGAGGGGTTTACCCCAAGCTTTTTGAGAGGGTTTCGCTGCAGATTTACTGAGTTTTCTTGCAGGTCTGTTGGCTGACTCGCTGAGTGATTTATTGGTAGTTTTGATGCTAGAAAGAATGTAGAATACTTTGAAGACTGCATTTTATGGGAATGGAATTATGTCATTGAATTAATATAACCCGAATATAGAAGATTGCAAGGATCAAAAGACTTACCAGCTGAACTGCTTGAGTCGCAATTGTATGAAGAAATACTGAGGTGTGTAATGGCTATCATTACAAGTAAGGGAGTTTATGACCCACATTGTTGGTCTTCCTATGTTTCGCGACTTTAAATAAACTTTTCAACGGGATACAGAATTTCCACTGGAAAGATCATACCTCAACGTAAATCATGCAACCAGAATGTTCGTCAGTCTACATACGTCCTCTCAGTTTGATTTATGGTCAATAAGCCAACCACCATTAAATTTCAACATGAAGCCAGTTGCACATGTAGTTAGAAAGCTTAGTCTTAGGCTTGAGGAAAGTTTCGAGCTCTCGGGACTGTTTTCACATGTTTATTGTTTAATATACCTCTTACCATTGCTCCTTCTCTAGTAGCAACACTGAATGTCCATCTAGGTATTCTTAGCGTTGAAATTCTTTACATAACCCTCTTCTAACCTGGTATAGCTGTACGCGAAGGGTATAGATTACTTGTTTGCGATTTGGAAGTAGCTGAGATCGGGTTTAGTAATAATTTACTGTTCTGGTCTAGCCAATCTTACGCCTTCTGGGATTAGTCAAAGTGCCCATGTAGGGCATGATCAAATATTTTTGAAAGGAACTTGAGTTCTAGTATGCTTCGGTACTAGTCTTCAAATTTTTATCTTCAACTCCTCAGCCAAGGATGAATCATGCCCTGATTCGTGTTGGTAGCCATTCTTATTTTGGTCGACTCACAAACTTTACCTGGAGAGAACACAGTCTTGAATTTCTGCCTCATCCCACCTCTCCTCCCCACCACCGGAGGAGAACCCAAATAAATAGCTAAAGAACAGATCTCAGGAAAAAACAGTGAATATTCACTTTATATCTCCTCAGATCACACAGTCAGGTTAACAATCCGCTTTCACGGATATCAAACACAAACCCATATGAATCAGCGGCACGATACTTTTCATGTACCTTTTTTTCTCATCATAGACCTGTGTGCCCCTTGACGTCAACATTCAACAATCCCCATTTCGTCCTCTCCCATTTTTGATGACGTCTTTGAGTGAGCCCAATTCTGCAGATATAAGTTGAGTTTGATGATTTGGAACTCGCTTGAGAGAGAAGAAAACTTTTCGATCGGAAGTTCTGGGGATTGTGTACACTTTCAAGGATCTTTTTGCAACGTATAAGCAAGAAAGAACATAAAATATGGGAAGGAGGACTTTATATATAGTGTGCGATCGACTAGCTTTGGACTAAGAACGGTTAGTTATTAGCTTACGGTTCAGTCATATTAGTGTTCAAGTGAAGCTGAGTCAGTCGAAGCGCACTTTCTGGAAGTTCCTCATAGTCAACTATAAGTAAGATTCCAATTTTAACCAGTACACCCAAATTTCGAAGTGATAGAGGCTGTCGTAAATGAAAGTAGAAGAATGATGGAGAGTGACGTGAAGGCACTACATTTTTCAAAGCATATATTCCCATATAATGGTCGCTAATCGATTTATTCATTGGAAATATAAAAGTTCGATACATAAGAGCCGTGACATCACTATTTAGGAAACCCTCAGCATCATGACCGGTGACATGAAAAAAAATGGCTAACAAACCTCCCACTGCTTAAATCAGTTGGTATTCCCCGACAAAAGAAGATGTCTGTAGTCAATATAAGTAGAAAGTCGGTTCTCAGCCACATGAAAATCTTAACAATACATCTTCAATTACCCTGAATAATCTACACTATTCATCAAAAACCAAATCCTAGGAGAAAATAAATACAGCCGGGTAGAAGAGCATCCTCGCATGCTCTTTCCCAATCTTACCCAAACCCAAGCTCTAAACCAGCATCTCATGAACAAACTCTGCACTAAAGAATCACTAGAACATGACAGGGGTGTTACGATATGCAACAAATTCGTCGGGACCAAGATCATGTGGCCATGAGAGAGCTTTCCTAGCTAGCGAGGAGCCAGGCCTCAATGAACTTACTGATATCGATAAGTTATCATAGACCTAGGAGTATCAGGATTTATTATCCCATAGATTGAAGCACCAATACTTTCAATACCATCCAACATGCACAATTGACACTCAGTTCATCTCTTCATCATAAGGCGAACAACAAGAACAAATGCAGTACATCACAGTCAGTCTATACCTATCAATATTCGTCATCTAACTGAGCACTAGGGAGACTAACATCAGCTAGCACCAGTCGAATCAGACCCGTACTAAGTAAAAATCAGCAGGGGTTGACGATACGCAACACTTCCACTTCTATTTTATAAACTTCACTATTAACTTCGAACCTCGTCGAGCGCAGGACTAGTAGCCACTAGACCTGAACCGAAAAGTCCTACTCAAAGCCCGATGCCATTCCAACCCATGTTACGATATGCAACAACCAGCTTTCATTTGAGCGCTAAGAGGAAACTAATACCTACCGATAGCTACTAACCTCTATCAATACTAAGATCGATGCTCAGCAAAGAATGCATGGGTTAGCGATATGCAACAGATCCCATATACATCCCGCTTTGTCTTCAACAGAGCGCTAAAAGAGGCATACATCTACTAGCATCAACTATAAACAACTAGCCGCTGCAAAAACCTACTAACCCTAAGACTATCATTAACGATTAATTTGACAAGGGGGTGCGATGTGCAACAAATTCCATTATTCGCCCAGATTTACCTCTGACAAAGTGCTAAGAAAAGACTAATACTATTTACTAGCTTTGTGCTAGTAATCTGAAAGGAGATGCGATATGCAGCAAATACCCTATTCTCATCATCGCTTAGCACGAGACAATATTAGTACTGCTAATACGGATTAGCAGCTGCGGAATGCGCTAGTGGTGAGATCACTGCTGATTTAAAGTTTGCAGGTGATTGCGACGTGCAACAAAGGAAGTATATGGAGGATATCACATGGTGGCAATGTGGTGTAGGTTGGATTGCAATGTGCGAGAAGGAAAACGTTTGGGGTGACGTGAAGGTATAAAATCTACTCGCAGCCTCTGTAAATCCTAAAATGGAATCCCCCCTAGACAATCGAGAGAGTATGTTGCTTAATTGCTATTTCTGCATCATTCTCACAGACCTCTAGATGATAATTTCCGAACATACAAAGCTTCTTGGAAGAATAGGGTGCTATATACTATATAGCAACTAAAGATTTGTATTGAAACTATTCAACGAGGGTATCAATTCTATTCTCCTTTCCCATTTACGCTTTTCCGCAGTTTGTCCTTAACCTCATCCCATAAAGCTACAAATTGGTAAACGATATTTGTCCAAAACCCAGTATCTCCTTCTTACGCCTTTCCACTCACCCTCTCCTTCTCCTCCAAGCTCCTCGACTTCCACGTCAACCCAATCGACATCCAATCCCGCATCGCACAGATCCAGTTCCGAGACTTTCGTATACACATCATAGCAAACTCTTCTATCCGCTCCTAATCCATTGAAAAAGCTAAATTTTCCATTTTCAGATAATAAGCCAATGACATATTCGGAAAAGAATTTCTTAAGCTCCATATAAGATTCTCCAAATGTGTCAAAATATATAACATCGAATTGAAGATTTTCTTCCAGCAGCTCTGGTAGGATTTCTTGCCAGCGACCAGCGTGGATTTTATAACTTCCTTCTTCGGGTGCGGATGCTTCCCATTCTTTCCCAAATTTATGGCCTGGTTCTTGAAGGTGCGCGAGAACATCGGGGTGGGCTTCTATTATGTGGTGGCTGGCTGGTTTTTTGGACGCAAACATTGTGTCTATGATGCCCATACCAAAACCAATATTGAGGATTCGTAATGGAGGGGAGGAGGATGGGATAAGGAGATCGACGGTGCGATTCATGATGGATGTTTCCCATGCCATCATTACACCGTTTGCATCAGCATCGAGGAGTGCATCTTCTGTGAATTCGAGTTTGCTTTTGAGATAATCCGCGGAGTTGACGTCTTTCTTTGGAACTTCGACCTCGTTTTCTTTTGCTGGTTCGTCTGTGGTTTCCTCATCTACAATAATCTCCGTTCCCTCTAATTCACCTTCTGCTTCGCCCTCCTCTTCGTCCTCATCCTCATCACTCAACTCCTCATACCCACCCATTAAATTCATCAAGATTTCCGCCCTCACACCAGCTTCCACAACTAATTCATATAGTTCTTTCCTACCCAATCTCCAAGCCAAACATCCTGGCGTCTCATCATTCGTATCTAAATCATTCCATATAGCTCCCGACAAAAACAATTCTTTAATAGTTGCTTTCGCAGCCTCTATATCCTCTTCAGAAGGCGAATCTTCACAGGATGCAATTGCAGCATGGAGAGGTGTGAAGCCTGTCTCGGGATCTTGAACTGAAGCAGCGCCAGGTACTCGAAGGAGGGGTTTGAGGGCGGCGAGATCGTGGTTAGAAGCTGCGAGAAGGATACTCTGAGTAGTTGTATCGGTTTCAGAGGCGAATGCTGGGTCATCCATTTTGAGGATTCGGATTTGGATTTATATTTATATGAACTTTATAAAAGAGTTTGGAAATCTTAAGCATTTCAGAATTGCTGGGGAAATGATTTTTGGAGGGGTCAGCGGTGGGGACTGGCAGATCGGCGTTTACGGGAGGTCCGATCAATATCAATTTTATGAGCTCTATTTCTTGTAGCTAGCTCTCTCGAGGCTAGCAACACTTCACGTGGACGGAAAAAGCGACACACTTTAAAGGTTCTCCCCTTTCAAAATTATATATCAAATCAGTCCATAAAGAGTTAAGACTGTAAATCAAATCAAGATAAGATGAAATACTCAATTTATTATACCTTGAGATTTTTTCAATATTTGGAATATTATTGGTGGAATCATATAATATATTGAAGTATAAATGTTATTATTACTTTTTCTAATTTCTGGTGTTTGGATGGGCCTTTTTTCTCGTGCAGCTGGAGCAACACAAGCAATTTATTATGTCTCGGCTCGTCCTCTACATCCAATGCATCTACTGCATGTATCCAGAATGAACAACACTACAACACTTTAAGAGTTCAATTCGGTCTCTCTTGACCTTTTTTCAAGACTAGCAAAATGTATCGAGATCATCCAGTAATCGCAAATGTACTGTCGATGACTCTCCATTTTAGCTTTGAGAGCAGACAAGAATATCCACATGGGTATCACAAATACAAAACTCAAAAGCTATTGTTCGTGGACACGTGTGATTAGACTTTCATAGCAATTCATGGGTTCCTTGAGTATGATACATTTTTCTTGTATATATATCTTTATACGGTAAGTCGAATCTCTGTTGTATCCCGATGTAATACAGTCATATTGTCCTACTCGAGTTGAGAGTTCATACAAGATTGGCCGATTTCGCACTGTATTGGCACAATCAACGAGATTATATCGACGATGGAAGATACACAGGGTATGAAGATGGCTGTTGAAAGTCAATTGGAGTCGAGGACGCCTGATGAATCGTTTCCGGTGATTGATCCTGAGATGGAGAAAAGAGTTGTGCGGAAAATGGATAGGCATTTGATGCCTCTAATCATGGGACTATGTATGTCTTTCCTGGAGTTCTGATGAAGCCCATGGCATTCAGCTAATCCTTCTCCAAAGATCTCCTAGCTTATCTCGATCGTTCGAACATTGGAAATGCGAAAATCGCGGGTATGCAAGAAGACTTGCATCTCGATTCTGACAGCTACCAATGGCTCCTCACCATATTTTACATATCATACATCGTTTTCGAGCCAATGGTATTAATGTGGAAAGTCATGCCACCGCATATGTGGGGTGCCATAACAGTAGCAGGGTGGGCATTATCATCGACATTACAGGCAGTTTCGCACAATTGGTCTGGAATGATGGCTGCTAGGTTTTTCCTAGGAGCTTTCGAGGCTTCTTTTGCACCAGGCATCACATTCCTGTTATCTTTCTTCTATCTCAGAAATGAACTTGGACTTCGATGTGGATTTTACCTTGGGGCAGCTCCTTTGGCAACGTGCTTTGCTGGTGCTCTAGCTTATGGCATTACTTCTGGTGATTTCCATGATATTGCAGCCTGGCGTGTGTTGTTCCTCGTTGAAGGCTTGCCAGCCATTCTTGCCGGTGTCCTTACCTGGTTTCTTATGCCTGATAGTCCCGAAAAGGCCAAATTCTTGACCAAAGAGGAGGTACTCATAGCACAAGCACGCAAGGTTCGACAGGTGGGTACCACCGAGTCCGAGCGACCACCCGGGATACAATGGCAAGAAGTGCGTGCCGCATTCCTCGATATCAAAAATTGGACGACAGCATTGATGTATTTCTCCTGCAACGTATCATTTGCATCTCTTCCAGTCTTTCTACCGACCATCCTTAAGGAAATGGGTTTCTCAAAGGTCCATGCGCAGGGATTATCAGCACCGCCTTATTTCCTCGCTTTCCTAGTGGTGATTCTTACAACATGGCTCGCAGATAAGTATTCCCAACGCGGATATACTATCCTTATCCTATCCCTCATCGGGGCAACGGGATATATAATGCTCGCCGTCTCAACAACCACTGGAGTTCGCTATGCCGGAGTATTTCTAGCAGCATCAGGCATCTTCCCCGCAATTGGAAACGTTCTTCCCTGGGTTTTGAACAATCAAGGGAGTGAGAGTAAGAGAGGAACGGGAATTGCGATTTTGAACGTAGTTGGGCAATGTGGACCACTTTTGGGAACGAGATTATATCCCAGTAGTGAACGCCCTTATTACAAGAAAGGAATGGTATGCTTGTTTTTCACTATCCCTTTCTTTGTCTCTACAATTAACAATTCTTTGGCATGGAATTTGAAATTTTGGGAAAACTATACTGATTATCATTTTCTTATTAGTGGGTCTGCGCAGCTTTCATGCTCTTCAACGGTGCGCTAGCAATGGCTTTACGTTTTCGACTTGTGTATGAAAATCGAAGATTAGATGAAAAGTACGGCGTTGCTGGCGACAATAAAAACGGCAATTTGAGTTTGCAGGACTCCAGAAATGGAGGAAGGGAAAATGATGGGCCGGATTTCAGATATATCTTGTGATATGGTTCATGATGCTCTCTCTATATAGAACTTATTTTTGGATTTTTGAATCCTTAATTTAAGGGTAGATGAGGCTTGGAACAAGGTGAAAATTACAGCCGGAAGATATGCAATACATGATACCCAGGGTATTGGAACATCAGTTTCAGCTGATAAAGATATCGCAAACATGTAGTTCGTTTAAATGTGATTTGTGGATTCTATCCTTTGCTAAGAAACATGAATGCAATGTGCAAGTGAACCAAAGCAAAGAAGCCATGCAAGTCAACTTTCTACATACACATTCTTATGCAATAGAATATCACTCTCAAAACATCGACCATAACCTGTTGTCCATAAGTCTTCATCTTTGCATCATTTCACGCAACCTTCTGATCTGGTGACTTCAGCACAAGAACTCATATACTCATTTATTTGAAGTTTTCTGGATGCAAGATACCGGCCATGTTACCTGCCTTAACACGCTTGAGGGTCAAAGCTGCAATCAAAGCCGCACCGACACCAGAACCATCCTCAGCAGCCAAGATCTCAATAGGATCAGACTCCTTAGGACTCTTCTTAGCAGGCCAATCAAGAATTTCACGGAGTGCAGCAGCACCACGAGCCTTGAAGTGAGGGTACTTGTTGAAGACAGATCCGTCAGCTCCGACGTGACAAGTCTCGAAGTTCTTCTTCTTGGCAATGGCGGCAACACCACATGCGGAGAGACGGGCGGCACGGGTACCAATCAACTCAGCGAGGCGACGAATGAGCTCAAGCTCTGGAACAGTGGCTCGAATGCCGAGCTTGTTTTGGAAAAGGTCAGCTGTCTCTGACAAGTTCTCCCATGGATCCCTAGACAACGTTAGTCAAATTAAGCATAAAAGCACAAGGATATATGGGAACATACTCCTCAACCAAAGACAAGAATGAAGAGTCCAAGGTATAAGCCTTTCGGAGTTTTTCGATATCCTGACCCTCAAACATGTGGATATCTTTGTTGTCATGAAGATCAACAAGAACCAATCTGAAGAGTTCTCCAAGGTAAAGACCAGCAATCATCTTCTCAAATGCTTGCTGACCAGGACGTGGAGAATCTTTATCAATAATAATATCGTATGGAGTACGGGGGAGAACTTTGTGTTCATTATCGAAAGCACCCCACTCGCAGTTGATTGCCATTGGAGTGTCAGGAGGTAAGTTCATGTGAGCCAATTTTGGAATAGAGCCACAGTCTTCCATGTAAGCAGCGTTGCAACCAGTTCCGAAAATACAACCAATCTTCATGGCTGTATCAGTGTATGCGGAAGCAATCAAGGTACCAGTGGTATCATTGATCAAAGCTGTGAGCTTAATTGGGACGCCCTGATAAATTTTAGCAAGTTTTTTCTTCCAAATGCTATCAACTAACTCACTCTCCTAGCAAGAGCTGCCTCAAACATGGGAACAACGTTCTCTCCTTCGACACCTGCAATATCGAAGCCCTTGGTCCATCTCTGCAGAATACCCTCATCAATGTAGTTTTGGGTAGCTGGATAGGAGAAGGTGAAACCGAGACTCATTGTTTGAAGATCCTCACCTTGATGATGAGATTCGATGAATTGCTGAAGACAATCGGCAATGTATTCCCAAAGTTCATCTGCCTCACCAGTTTTGAGCTCTTCTGGCATGCGGTATTTTGATTGGATGATATCAAATTCCGACTTCTCATCAGTCAAGATGATTTCACAGACACGCAGGTTGGTACCTCCCATATCTAAGGCGAGGAAAGTACCAGTTTCATAACCATCTGGGAATGCCATGCACCATGTCGGGTTCATTGGCTGAAGAAAGTTAGTGATAAAATCTAATTCGGATCCGAAGAACATACGATACTTCCACCCTCCACAGTGAGACCTGATATGAAGTTAGCGCAACTTTCGCATCGCAGTGAGAGGATACCGCAATACCTTTTGTAAGCTCGGAGACGAAGTGTTCAGTAATCTCCTTGAGTTTCTTGGTGTCAACCGTGAACTGTTGCTCGAGTTTCTTGATTTGCTCCAAGTAATTTTTTGGAACATCGGCCATAGAACCTATGTGATGTCATGAGTTAGCAAATTTGAACCCTACATATTTGAAAGCTATAAAATTGTAAATTGTAAATGAAATATATTAGCGTCCATAGACTCGTGTAGTAAGTTTTGTTTGCAAGTTTGTAGTCCATATCAAAATGCCAAGGCCATGATTGCCATTGTACGGACAAGTGCAATGTAATCAGCGTCAACAGCCCACCATTGAAGCCTCCAAAGAAGGTTGCTTTGGAGTAGATTTTGGTATTTTTGATATGATGAGTAAAAGCAGGAAATTCTGGTGCTGCTCTATAGGGCAGTTGCTGATCATTTAGACCAATCTAAATAGAACACTTGTCGGGTAGACTAGACTAAACTAACAGGAGAAAGACTGAGCCAAAGATAGGGATCAGGATATATGGACCTTTGCATGGTGTTGGTGTTTTGAGCTCCTTGGCGGGAGCTGAAGACAGAGTTGGGGATGGGGATAAAGCTGTTGACATATTGTAGAATGTTTATTTAGAAACTTCGTAGAATTGAAAGAAAGCTCTGAGTTCTGGATTGTGCAGATTTGACTTTGAAATTCCACCAGCTATTTGATTTCAAGCTGATGATGCTTTATCAGAGAGGGGCTCCGAAGAGTGTGTCATAATAGACTGTATCAGGCTTGTACAGCCTGTTTATTCACAAACAAAAGGTGAATCTGGGTCAGATTTTGACATTCTCATCCAAGTCAAAGCAAACAGAACTTCATGTAATGAAGGGAAAGTTGAAGTTATACATACCCTTACGGGAAGGAGGCTTTCTTGGACCTAACCCCACCATGTTGAAGGATTTTCAAAGACAATTTTTTATAAAATAGAGGGTATCAAAGAAGGGTTGAAGAGATTTCTACGACTTTGGGTATGAAAATGAGGATATAAAGCAATACAATAACAGAAGAAAACGAAGTCGCTGCTGATGATTTTATAAAAGTTTTTTCTTTCTGACTTTCTGACTTTCTGAGAAGGATTACGTTTGTGTTGAGTGAAACGAAATAAATGGGCGGCTGTCTCTTTCGGACTCAACTCAACTCCCCGCCGTCACTGCATCATAGTGGATCAAATGTCAGCTCAACAACCTAGTACATAGCAACCTGATTAATAAGCAGGGACATGTGAATGATTGCTTCCTGATAAGAAAAGAAAGAAAAGATTAAGCGCGAGGTCGCGATTATTATTAATAAGTAAGTGAATTAAGAAATGAAAAGAGAGAAGTGGGGAGGGAATATGGAGGGTGGAGGGTGGAGTGAGTGATAAGTCAGGTGTGAAATTAGTGAACATCGGGAAATGGCGTCTAATTGTTGTTCAGGACACTTTGGAGCAACGTAAGCTTCAATATTATTACTGCGAGACAGCTATTTGGGAAGAAAGATATAGGAAATATTGACAACACCACGTCTCAGAATTGATTCTCACATTTCAATTTATTTTGTAGTGTCCATTGAATTCTTCTTCTCAGGCTGGCCTCCAATATTTCTTCAAAATGAAGTCATTCACAATTGCGACTGCCACTGCGGTCCTTTCTCTTATATCGACAGCTTTCGGCGCAGACAAGAGTAACTTAACGAAACCACTTTCTTCAAAACAAATTCTTCCTTCAAATTTCAAACCTCCGCAAGTCTTCAAAAATGCAAATTTGGTCCATACTATTAATCTCGAAAAGAGCTATCCAAAAGAGTCAATTAATGTGGTAATTGAGAACATTGCGAACGAGCCTCAAGATGAATACTATCTGCCATTTACATCGAGGCAAATGGAGACAATTGGGGCTTTGGAGGTTAAGGATAAAAAGAATGTCGACTCAGGGCTATTCGAAGTACGAGCGGTAGAGGTCGACACAGAGAGGTAATTCATGTTCGAACCATCACTAAATCCTCAGCTAATTATTCACAAGTGATACTCAATTCTATCTGATCAAGCTACCACAACCTCTCGCACCCAAAGCACAACAAACAATTGGCATTACATATTCATACCTTTCGGCTTTGAATCCTCTTCCCAATTCAATTACACAGGATGAGAACCAATATGTTGTTTACGAATTCTCCGCATATGCCCAATCGTCATACGTCACTTTAAAGCAGAAGACTGAGGTCAAATTCCCAACTACGAATATTCCAGAACACACCATTATTCCAGGAACCGATGGCGCACCTAAATCACCACAAAAGCAAGGTACTAAGTACACTTACGGTTCTTATGGAGAGGTACCAGCTGGTGCAGTCGAACCTGTTCGAGTTCGATATGAGTTCACCAAACCTCTCATTCACGTCTCTAGATTAGAGCGTGATATTGAAGTTAGCCACTGGGGAGGAAATGTTGCTTTTGAGGAACGATACACTTTGACCAACCGTGCTGCCAACCTTTCTGAACCTTTCTCTCGCACTCTCTGGAGTCAATCCTCATACTATGCCACTACTCCCACCTCTGCTATCAAGGAGCTCAAATTCCCATTGAAAGTTGGAAGTTTGACACCATATTACACTGATGTCATCGGCAACGTCTCTACCTCTCGTTTCCGTAGCAATAGACGCGAAGCAAGTCTCGAGATCAAGCCCCGTTACCCAATCTTCGGAGGCTGGAATTATCCTTTCCGTGTAGGTTGGGATGCTGATGCTAAGAAATTCTTGAGAAAATTAAGCGGAGGAGAGCAATATGTTCTCAATGTCCCATTCTTGGAAGGTCCAAAACAAGCTGAGGGAGTTGAATATGAATTTGTTGAACTCCGCGTCATTCTTCCAGAAGGAGCTGAGTATGTACCCTATTATTTTTTGTTTACAATGCAACTAACCCCTCAATAGAAATGTCCAATTCTCCACTCTCGTCCCCACCATTTCCTCTACAATCACTCTCCACAAAACCTTCATGGATACCATTGGTCGTACAACACTCATACTTCATTCCCATAATTTGATCGACGATCTCCGCGATCGTGAACTCATCGTTACTTATACCTACCCCTTCCTTGCAGGTTTCCGCAAACCTATCGTTATCTTCTGCTCCGTGTTAAGTTTATTCGTCGCAGCCTGGGGTATTGGTACTTTGAATGTTAGTATTCAGGGAAAGAAAGCTTGAGTATCGGTTTAAGAGAAACCTAGGAGAATATGGTTCATCTAGGTGTAAGAGGTCGAATTAAATATGTGTATAGATAGATAGCAAGATATGTAAAATGAGAAAGTCTTGATCGTTAATCTTTCGCTTCATTATTCCCTGCACATGCTAAGAACATGCTCTCTAACACGCGAGTCCAGTGAGCGCTATATGAGCTTAAAAGTACCAATCTCTCCAGGCAAATACAAATTTTTCTCATACATCTCCAATTCAAGCCCTCTATCCTTACTTCCTCCTCTCAACTTCTCAAGTCCCTCTTCAAACAAAGCACACTGCTCTCCACTAAAATCCACCCTTCCCAACCTCCTATATTCCCCCCGTCTCCCCGTACTCAAAACACACAATCCATACACCAACCTCAACCCATCCATCTCATGACCCTCTCTCTCAAAAGTCTTTCTCGCAATAGGCAAAAAACACGAACGAGCTATATCGCTATACTCTTCCGGTTGATCCACCCGTATATTTATCTTATGACTATACGTCTCCACGAACCTCCCTTCGCCTATCTCGACTTTCGCTCTCGGAAGCCCGGAAATATAAATGGTAGGTGGTAAGCGATTCCAGGACGGACGATCCGCAGGCCAATCAGACGGGTCCATCGAGAGCGGATAGAGGAGTCCGCGGAGAATCAGATGCGCGGCGCGGATTCTTCCCAAAGGGAAAGCAGGGGAGTGCGGTATGATATCCACGGAGCGGAATTCAATCAAAGATCCCTCGCTCGCGAGCGCGATCGGAAACCCGGGCGCGATGTCTCCGGATACGGAGGCCCACGACCAAGAGGGCGCTTCGTAGTGCGCGAGCCGGCGGGATTCGCTGATGTGGTATGGAGGGGGGTTTCCGACCAGCTGGCTGGCTGCGGGGCTGGCAGGGGGGAAGGAGTGGTTGGTGCGGAGTCCTTTGTGTACGCTCCAGAGGAGGGTTCCGGGGAGATACTGCTGCCAGAGTCCGGCGAGGAAGGTGTCGTGGAGGAGGGAGGTGAATTTTTGGACCACGCCGGAGATGGCTACGAGGCGGTCTTTGTCGTAGGTTACTTCGGAGCGACCGTAGGTTTCTAGGACGCGGTACCAATCGTGTATATACCTATTCTCTTCCCTTTCACTGTCCTCCTTCATTGCAAAAGTTTGAAGCTTCCCAGGAAACTTGAATCCCGTATGTTTATTCACGCGTATCCGTTCGGGCAGCCCCAGCGGGAAAGTTTCCGCAGCCTCATGCGTCCTGCATTCCCAAAGCATCTGATCGAAAGTAAAATGCAAGATTCTCGGACTGAGCCATCGTTCCTGCGTAATCCACGCCCGTTTATTACACGGCGAATCGTAGATCCTATCTTTCCAGAACTGGAAATCGGTAATCACGAATTCATCATTCGGTGCGTTATCCCAAGTAGACTTCACGATACAAGGCTCAATGAGCGCGGGATTGCGCGCAGGGATCAAGGTATCAATGCCGGCTGTACCGCTGAGATTGAGCGTAGAATGCATATACACATCGCCCATGGATGCAGCCTCGGTATTCCAGTCTTCCGGGGAGTCTTGGATGATGCATAGGGAGTCGATCCAGATGTAGCGGATGTCGAGACGTCGGGCGATGAGAATCGCTTCTTGGAATCTCGGGGGTAGGATATCGTGGGGGATGAATTCTTTCATTTGCTCGAGGCTGTATTTTTCCGTTTTGATACTGATGTTCCCATCGACGGGCCAGCGGTGACTCAGTGTTATATATGCGCCTTTTGGTGGGGTGTCCCTTGTATCTATCAATCTGCAATTTGCGGGGAGATGACCAGTTGACATGTTGAAAATTTGAGCAATTAGTTGCGCTACTGGATCGGGACTGGCGAGATACTGTACGTCGATTAATCGCGTAGGGTACCATGGCACTTTGTCGGTCATTTGATTACATTTCGGATGATTCTCCATACAATCGTTCATCCATCGAACCATATTCGACCATGTATTCTCATGGAAAATACTAAAATCCGGTATTGGCAACTGCGCAAGCGGCGCAAGACATTCCTCCGCTACTAATTGTCAACTCTAACAACAGTGACAATAATCCCTAAAAAGAAACCCCCTCACATACCCTTCAAAACCTCCACATCAATACTTTTCCATCTCGACACCTCCCGATCCATCCTCGCATTCAACTCCACCAAAATCTCAAATCCCCCCTCCTTTTCCTTTTCCTTCTCCTTCTCTCCTGCACCCCAACAATCTACCCCCTTAATCCTATACCCCGTCCCCCCACAAACCAAATGCACCGCGCCATTCCTCCCAAACCCAGCAAACTCCCTATACACCTCTGGCGATTTATCTCTGAAAAAATGTCGCCAGATGATATCACATACTTGACACCCGATTATCGCGCCCTCGCATAGTACAGAGATATCGGGATGGAGAGGACGGATGATATCGTTTGCCTCTGACGAGGGAGTTGAGACGAGGGGAGGTCTGTGACCGGAAAATATCGTCGTGCAGGTTGTGCATAACATTTTTTCTTCTTCTTTTTCCTTTGCTCTGTGAGGTTTTAGAGAGAGAGAGAAAGGATGGAGGAGATAATCAGATGAGGAGTCAATTCAGCCGCAAAGATGTAGCTAGCATCTCGAGCTTGGCGCTGACACAATTGCATAGCGACCACGTGATCCGTGTGCGGAACAAAGATCGAGGTATATTTCGAGATCAGCAGAGGTTTAAGACTATAGGGACGATAGTAGTTCTACTATGATGCAAGATCATATATACTGAAGATCAAAAGCTGATGATAGTCTTTCCTGTCAGGAGTATATACGTAATCTTACATTTTTAGCGAGAAATTACTAAGGGGACAAGATCGCAAGATAAGGTATCAAAGCTTGTTTATTTGGCACGGTACTGCGTAGGTAAATCTCTGTATGAAGTCCTTGACTCCATATTATAAGTCAATACTGATATTTCCTTAAACCCCCTCATAATCAAGACCCCAGCCTAGATGGAGTCAAAAAGAAGACAACGGAAAAAGAAACTGAAGCTCAAACCCCTAAGACTTTATGAAAATGTCAGAGGATATTTATTGTCGGGCATACTCGGTCCCCATCACACATTTGCATTCGAGTATTCGCATCCAAATATTCACATTTAAATATCTCTTTCTACTCTAAATCCAAAATCCAAAATCAACAGCAATAAACACTCAGTATACTTTAAGATCATTCCCATTTCTCACTCATTCTTCACAAAATACTGATACAAGTGAGATACAGATAAAATGAATCAATCCATTCATTTCAATTCATCCCATCTCATCTCATTCCATCTCATTCCCCTCAAAAAGAATCGCATTTGCAACCAACCATCTCACTCCCACATGAACTAACAAATCAAGCCAAGGAAAGATCTTGATCTTACTCTTGATCTTACTCTTGATCTTCGAATCTCACAATCAACTTCATACGCAATGATAGCGTCCTCGAATTAGCGAGGGATTGCCCCTCTAATATTCATGTCCTACCTCGCCATATCTATTCGATCTTATCTATCACTATTTTTTGGAACTCGGGATATACAGATTAACCATATATGTATTCAGTCAATTGCCTATATAGATACAAATTTCAAAGGCACCCTTTCACCTCCTCGTTCTCCTGAACAATTTCATTACCACCTCGTCCGATCGCCCATTTATCCACGTTAAGTTTGATATTGACACGCTTTTTGGTACATTTTGATTAAACATCCTGCCCAACCCCCTTTCCTCCAACTCACGTCAAGAATTTTTACTATTCCACACTCATTCCTTAGCACTCATCTGGAACCAAGCATTGGCAACCACAGCCGCAAATAGCGATGCACATAAAATACTCGGTCCCCAAGCATCATAATACTTAATATTCCTCCTCTCCCTAATACTATTACTTCTATACAAGTACATGCCTACACTGTAGGACAAACTCATAATGGCGACTATTGAAAAGAAACCTGCAGCAATGAAGGATACCGCGGTAGGTTTTGATCCAAAGTTGACAAGTGTGGCTGCGATTGTACCGATGTAGATTGAGAATTCGAGCTAAAAGAAGAACCTTGTTAGAACGTTGCACGATTGTGTGAACAGTATAGTTGGAAGCTACATACCCAAGTCAAGAATGTTCTCTCAGCGGCAAAATATACTTTTGGTTCGACGCGAACAGGTACGTGAATCTTCTTTCCAGGTGGAGCTTTGAATTTCTTAGCCACAATTTTACCACCACCATTTCGAAGAGCTGAGAATGTAGGATTGTTACTATCCATTGGATCTCTAGGAACAGGGCTTATCGAATGGATTTTTCGAGAAAGATGATGTCCTGCAGTTTTAGCATAATATTTGATGCCTTCTGTGATAAGAGCAAGACCACCAACTCTTCTGGCTCTCTCAAATGGTCGATTGTCGATAGAATCCTCGTCATCAGTGTCATAGATATAGTCCTCTTCAACTAATGGCATGCTAGCAATTTCTTCTTCGATATCAAGACTGTTGCCCGGTGCTTCATGATGGCGTCGTCGTAGGGTATTGGAAGCAGCGGCAATAGTCCCAGCGCCAGATTGATTGAAGCTGAATTCTTCATCATCAGAATCATCATCGTCATCATCATCATCACTTGTAGAACTTGGATTTGAATGACCTGGCCGCTTAATGCCGAAAGACTGGGTGACTGGCTTTCGGATGTCTACATCCATTTGTGGCATCCAGAATGGTATAAGATTTATGCGAGTTGGGAAGAGAGTGGCGGTACCATGAATAAATTTTGAGAATTTGGGAACAGCTTCAACAAGATGACTAGAAATGAGTTCTCGTACCCATTCTGGTGGTTCTTGACCAGCCTGTGTCTGTAACTTGACTTCGAGAACCGCGTATGGAAATCTTTCGACATCTTCTGCCGGTAACTGACTGAATGGGTAATCGATACCGATATCCATTCTTCGCCAGTTATCGCCAGCACGTCTTCTTCCGTCAAGATTATCTTCTCTAACCATGGTCAATTCGGTATCTAAAGAGATACGAACTCTCGCGTCGGCTGGCAATTGAAAAGCTGTACGGTTATAAAAGGATCGACAGACAGGTACATAGCCCTTCTTGAGAACCGAGTATTGAACTTCCCTAGCGAGTCTCTCGTCCTCCTCGATGGCTTTCAATGGTTTCTTACCCTCCTTACGAGCCTTCTCGAATATAGCAGCAGGTAGCATTTCTCCCTTCATGTATGCATTGACGTTTTTCTCTTTGATCCCAAATCTTGCTTTAACTGACTTCTCTCCCGTCCAATCTTCCCGATGTGTTTTCCTTTCCACAAATATGTGTTCATTGTCGACATCACCATACCATCTAAGACGAATCGCCTCGGCTCCCTCACTTTTCTTGAGTCGACCCTCGTACAGATCCCAAGTCTCAGGATTATCGTAATAAATCGATGTAATTGCAGAATCCTTCGCTTCGAACTCCTTGCTGGCATTGAAGACAAGAACAGGTAGATGCTAAACAGAATTAGCAGAAATTATGGGCATTTGCTAGATGAACCCTACCTTTAAAATAATAAGCTTCAACTCGGTAATATTATCAGGATGCACCCAATATTTAGTTGTTTGTCGAATGAAGCTGGCTTGACTTCCACCTGCCGAACTGTCGCCCTGCACTGGATTTCCTCTTGTTCTAACCAAGTCATATAATTTAGATAGCTTAACGATGTCAGCATCATAGTTGTCTTTGAAGAAAGGTTTCGCCTTGAGTCTCGTCGCAAACACAGGTTTTAGCATCCATTTGGTGGTTTTCTAGTAATCGTCAGTTGGGCAACAAGTATATAGCCAAACAACCTTACGTCATGCTTCTTAATGATCTTTTGAAATCCAGTGTAATTCAGCTGAACGAATTTGGCCAAATCGTGTACATCCGCGATAATGTCACTCAAATCTTCCTCCAATAGCATGAATTCTTCTTCTGTAGGAGCATCAGAATCTACCGATCCATTGCTACGTTCGGGTCCTCTCGAATCCAATCTTCCAACAACTTCGCTAACCTCCCTATCCGCGTTTGCAATTCTCCGACTGATTTCGATGGCCTTCAATTTTTGTTTGGTATGCACCTTATCTAACTCTGCCTCCATAAGATCAATAAACTCTCTTTCGTTTGCTTCGGTCCATTCTTCTCTTTTCGAATTCGACTTGTTATTCGTAGAAGGGGTAACGTAAGGAGTCTTGAGCTTCTCTTTCAGCTCATCGTAAGCAATATAGTACCATTGGTACTCTTTGATCACACTTGACCGGAGTTGCTCGCCAAACTTCATGATGATGGTTCCTGGTGGGAAATTGTATTGACCTGGAGGGCCGTTGGTTTGCGATAACCAACGTTGAGTATCTGTTTTCAAATCATGAACAATTAGCATTTATAATGAGAGAAAATGCTTTATCGGCTGCGCATGAGTAGGAGATAGAATTGATTTGAATAAGGATGGAGGTCGTGCAAGGGGCGCATGAAGAGGATATACACACAAGAATCGGTGAGTTGCGCTTGATTTGAGGAAAGAACGAAATTAATAAATGAAACAAGAAGCTGTGATCTGTGATCTGTGATACAACAGGGTGATATTATTCGATGTCAATTCAATTCCCGAAACGTTTGTTGGCGTTTTTATTAGATTGTGTTAGAAAAGTTGCATAATTATAAAGGTTTAAATTGTGAATGTTATCGACAGCTGAACACCTTGGGCAGGTAAGGAAATGTTGATATTATTATTATTATTGTTGTTGTTGTTAGTGAAAGTAAAGTCTGATGATGGAAAGCTTGAGAGCTTCATTGACCAATAATAGATTAGTAGCACAAAACGTGTGAAAGTATAAATTAGTACTTAATTTATTATTAAATTTGTTAGTCTATTCGTATAAGTCAAGTAGTTAACGTATTAATTAACCTTATAGTAATAATTTATATAAGTTAACTTATTTCATACTATTATTATTAATTTCATCTCTTCATCCATTACTCTATATATATCCATCCATTCATATCTAGAACATTACACTCGTACCTACTGGCGATAGGTAAGATAACATGACATGATTGGTCTACTGTCACATGTCATTCAAACATGGGATCGTTGGATTGATTGTTCCGCTTCTCTCAATTGATTTTTTATGTCGTCGGCTTCTCGTCTGTGGTAACCTATGTATTTCACTCGAACATTCATCCGGGGCTGCATCGAGATAGATATTCGAATTCTCTACCTTCTCTACTTCTTCACTACTGATTAACCAGCCATACCTTTCACCGTTACGACCTGGGGATTCATCTGTTTGAATTGAAAGTGTTTCCCGCTTGACTTGAAATTTATGAGCTCAATATCAAATTGTTACCCGATCGGATTGTATTATATTATCCCATCATGGCCGCAACTATCACTGCTCCAAACACGCCTTTGATAATCTATGGTTCTGTAATTCAGTCAGCAAGTGTGGACAATCTTGAATATGTCGAACAAGGTCTTCTGCTTATTCAATCTGGTAGAATACTCGACTATCGGAAGAATGTTAGAAGAGACGATGTCCATGGCATACTTAAAAGTTTTGACCTCGAAGCCCTTCTTCCCAGTGTTCGTTATCTCAATAAACGTCAATTTGTCATTCCTGGCTTCGTTGATACTCACAACCACGCACCTCAATGGGCTCAGCGTGGCTTAGGGCGTGGGCTAGAAATTTTGGATTGGTTGGATCAAGTAACCTTCCCAAATGAGGCAAAATTCGAGGATCCAGAACATGCTCGACGTGTTTACAGTTCCTGTGTCGAAGGATTCATTAAACAAGGCATCACCACCGTATCATATTATGGGTCTTTGCATGGTGAAGCGACAAAGATATTAGCAAATATCTGTTTTGAAAAAGGACAACGAGCTTTCGTTGGAAAATGCAATATGAACCGCAATTCCCCTTCGTATTACACAGATACATCCGCAGAATCCTCTCTTGAAGTTACCAAGGACTTTATTACTTACGTTCGACACATTGATCCCAATTTTGATTTGGTCAGCCCTGTTCTCACCCCTCGATTTGCAATTTCTTGTACCGATGAACTTCTTGCGGGCATTGGACAAATAGCGAAAGCCAATCCTACACTACCCATCCAAACTCATTTTTGCGAGGCAGAATCCGAGAAGTCTGCTACGCTATCTCTGTTTCCATCATTTACCAATGAAGCGGATCTCTATGAAAGCTTCAACCTCCTTTCTAAGCGCTCAATTCTCGCACACTGTACCATAATGACAGACTACGAGATAGAGCGTATTGCTACACTTGATTGCGGGGTAGCACATTGTCCAATCTCGAATACCACGGTTGGTGGTGGATTCATGGCAGCACCAATCCGCGAATACCTTCGTCGTGGAATCAAGGTTGGACTAGGAACTGACAGTGGTGGTGGGTTCTCTTCCTCGATCTTGGATGCTATGCGACAAGCATTCATAGTATCCAATGCGAAACATTTCCTCACCAAAGGTGCTGATCCACGATTATCACTGGCCGAATGTTTCTATCTTGCTACGCTTGGTGGTGCCCGAGTCTGTTGTCTAGATCATGAGATTGGCGACTTTTCCAAGGGAAAGCAGTTTGATGCTTTGATCATTGACACAGAAAATGATGGAGTAACGACTATGGTTGATGATGACGATACACTTCCAGTTCTCTTTGAGAAATTTTTGATGAGCGGAGATGATCGGAATATTATCGAGGTTTATGTTAAAGGAAGACAAATTAAGTTTTGATCAAGGTTTTATGCTATTTTGAGGGACAAACGTTCATTCTTTGAGGGAATTTATAGCATACTCCGAACAATGCGATATATACCCAATATATACCCAGCTACCTTCTTTGAATAGTTGTTTCCGTTCCGCATTCCACAAATCGTGAATTCGGCTGATAAAGCAGCTGTATAACCGCTTGACATGTGTACCCCACGTGTTGCGGGCACCAATGCTGCAATGGACTTAACTCTTTTGTTCTCTCCACACTCTTTGATCTTCACGTTTTTTTATATCCACGTGTTTTCTCTCACAACTCATCAAGTCGATCTTCGGTATGACCTCCGATCTTTCCCCAGTCCAGCCATCCAAAGCTCCTGTGAATACCTCCAAGTTTTCGCCGCTCAGGATCCTATGCTTGGGAGACTCCCTCACGGAAGGTTATTCGCAATTCGGTACCAAATTTGACCCATATAGCAAATGGATGAAAGAAGTATTGGTGAAAAAATGGCCGGATAGAGAAATTGAGGTTATCACGACTGGGGTCAGTGGGGATTTACTTACTCCGCCTGGAGGATTCAAGAGGAGAATGGAGAGACATTGTAGGTTTCGACTTTTGTTTATAGACCGGGGGAACTGTACCAAGGGATCTTGGAGTGTCGGGGGAGGGAAAGGGAAGGGATCATCAAGTGATGACTTTGGGGCCAAGATTGGCGGTTCGGACTAGATGTGGTCATTCATTACCATCATGTATTCTTTTATTCGTATCACGGAAACTCTTCAAGTCCCAGGGTCAATCCCAACAAAATTCATACTCAAATCCACCCCGAATTTTCCACAACTACATCCACATTCACCAATGATACTTACTAACGCCCTTCCTCAAAGTCCCATCTGACCCCCCAATAACCCACACAATTCTTCTCGGTGGTACCAACGACTTAGCCTACAACCGACCCGTCCAAACTCTCAAAGCTATTTTTGAGACTCTCATTTTTACACCCCTCAGCAATTCTTCAAAAGTTTTGATTCTGACGATTCCCGAATGTCATGTGAGAGCTAAAGTTTTAGACGAGAAGAGAGAGGAATTGAATGATATGTTAGTTTATAGTTTGGGGAGGAAGGATAACGTGTATGCTTTCCTCTCCTGTATTAACCTCAGAGCCCTCCCCTTCCACCTCCCAATACTCCATCCTTCTGCAAATATAGGAATCTAGAATAATTGGCACGAACCAAGAGGGTTAGACCCAAAATACTATATACTAACCACCCCCGAACCAACAGTAGTACATTTGATCTCCGCGGCGCAATGCCCTACCACAACATGGAACCGGAAAAACGAGAACGTCTCTGGGACGATGGGTTGCATTTCACCGAGGAAGGATACAAGGAGATTGGAATCATGGTGGGAGAAAAGATGATTCAGTTTATTGAAGAGGTAAAGCCTGAGAGGGAGGTTTCACTATCTGGGAAAGGGACTATGGGGATTGAGTAGTGGGGAATTGAGAATAGCGTTGAGGAGGGAATAAGGGGAACTGGGATCGGGTAATGGTGAAATAGTTGGTATACAAGGTAGGGAAAATAGAGACGCGAATTAGTTGTAGCTGGATTCGGATTAGATGGTGATTAGGACATTTATTAATAACGAACATGGTGAGATGATACTTAATCGACCAAACACAGAATCGCAGCTCTTTCATCTTATTCAAATGAAAAAGCTATGTATGCGAGACTGCATATAAGATGGCAGGATTTCAGCTGGCCAAAGGAAGTGAAAGCTGTAGTTTTGAAGACAGGCTATATGAATTAAGAAAAACCTGGGGACAGTGGAGTCTTTGATGATCTGCTTGAGTGTATGCACTCTTGATGGTAAAGGCTAATAAGGAAGTGCTGGAATGATAGAGCCGAATCCAAATATTCATTTAATTGGCTAGCCAATCAGCCACATTCAGCCACATTATCCAAAAACCACTTTACGCGTAAAAGGGGACGTGAACGCGACGATACCCAGTGGTTGCGGCTGTTTGTATTCTATCCACTTTTCTTTTTTACTCTGTTGTTTACACTTCCTGGCCAGGTCAAAGTCAGATCCACCACAACAATCACATTCTTTTGGCATTGGACTTGCACAGCGTCATCAATTAGAACCCACAATGTCGTCCCCTGCCGGTCGTCGGCAGCGCAATTCTCAATCTGCGACTCCTAGGCGTACATCAGCAAGAAACTCACAAGCTGTACCAAGTAGTCCACCAGATCCCGCTGCTGCTCAACTGCAAAATGAAGCAGCCTCGTCGCAAGGCGTTACAGGTACCCCTCGGCGGAGTATCATTCCATCGTCGTCGCCTATGAATTATCGATCTTCTCCAGCAGATGCTGCACGATTCAATCGAGATATCAGCTCACCCCTGAGACAAATGTCAAACACTCAGACAACAGAAGATGGTGATCGTACTCCAAGAGCTGGTACTAACGCTCTTATCGGTGGTAGGTACATATTCAAAAATCAGTCAATGCCGACTAACAACAGTAGATTCTTCACCGATCAGATATGAAGCAAGTTCTAGTCCTGGCAGAGCATATGCCAATGATCCTCAAACAAATATTCCCAGTGATAGCAGTGGTCTTTTCGTTCGCTCTTCTCGTTCCCAAGGTCCTGGATCTGCAGTTAACAATTCGCGAAGAGGGGATATTACTTCTGACAACCTGAACACACCCCGTGCGAGAAGACGTATTTTCATGGATGAAAGTGGTCGAATTGTAAGAGATGTTCCACCTGAAGATGCGGAAGCCCCGTCATTCTCGAACCTCGACCCAACAACTTCAGATGCGCAAGCAATGGGAGGAAATTCTACGCTTTGTATCTGGGGTACGAATGTTTCTATAAATGATACATTGTCCACATTCAAGGACTTCCTTCGAAACTATACCAAAAAATACCGAATGTGGGGTGAGGGAATGTCAGAGGAGGACACTCAAGCTGATCCGGAATCGAACTCGAAGGAATACTTGGAGATGATGCAAAATATGTTGACTCTCGGAATAACAAGTCTCAATTTGGATTTCCGCAACCTTAAGGCATACCCTCCAACCAAGAAACTTTGGCAACAAGCACAGGATTACCCTCAGGATATTGTTACTCTTATGGATCAAGGTATCAAAGATGTGATGTATGAGATCGCGGAAAATCAAATGGCAGTTCAAAGGCAATCACAGAGCTCCGCTGGTCAGGCGTCTGGAAGAAGTAGGATCCAAAGCTCAGAACTCCCTGTTCCAAATTCGCAGAGGAGCGAACCAGAAGCTGCAACGCCACGAGGACAAAATTCCAATGAAGTGGATTTGTGTGGAGAAGTCCAAAAGAGATCGTATAGAGTTCGACCCTTTGGATTGGACAAGACTATCAATATGAGAGAACTGGATCCATCCGATGTCGATAAGATTATTGCTATCAAGGGCCTCGTCATTCGAACTACGCCAATCATCCCAGATATGAAAGATGCATTCTTCAAGTGTTCTGTTTGCAATCATACTGTCAAGGTTGATATTGACCGTGGTAAGATTGCCGAGCCTACAGAATGTCCTCGTCCTCTTTGTAAATCTCCAAATTCCATGCAGATTGTGCACAATCGGTCTGGGTTCATGGACAAGCAAGTTATTAAACTTCAAGAAACCCCAGATTCCGTTCCTGCTGGTCAAACACCACATTCTGTTTCGATGTGCGCATATGATGAATTAGTGGATCTTTGCAAAGCTGGTGACAGAGTTGAGATTACTGGTATCTTCAAGGCTAGTCCGGTTCGTGTTAATCCTCGTCAACGAACTCTTAAAAGTATCTATAAAACATACATCGATGTTTTACATATCCAAAAAGTTGACAAGAAGAGAATGGGAATTGATGCTTCGACCGTTGAACAAGAAATATCAGATCAATTAACAGGTAATATTGAGGAAACCAGAAAAGTTACTGAGGAGGAGGAAGAGAAAATCAGAGAAACCGCTGCAAGACCAGATATCTATGAACTCCTATCTCGATCGCTTGCACCTAGTATTTTTGAGATGGACGATGTTAAGAAGGGCATCTTACTTCAATTATTTGGTGGAACTAACAAGTCGTTTGAGAAGGGAGGAAGCCCAAAGTACAGAGGAGATATCAATATTCTACTGTGTGGTGACCCTTCTACTGCAAAGTCACAGATTCTCCAATACGTACATAAGATTGCCCCTCGTGGTGTATATACTAGCGGTAAAGGATCTTCGGCAGTTGGTTTAACAGCATATGTTACCCGAGACCCGGAGACACGCCAGCTTGTCCTTGAATCCGGAGCTCTTGTTTTATCAGATGGTGGTGTTTGCTGCATTGATGAATTCGATAAAATGTCCGATGCTACTCGATCTGTTTTGCACGAAGTTATGGAACAACAAACTGTCTCTATTGCCAAGGCAGGAATCATCACAACTTTGAATGCTAGAACAAGTATTCTGGCCTCTGCAAACCCAATTGGAAGTAAATATAATCCAAACTTACCGGTACCTCAAAATATCGATCTTCCACCTACTTTACTTTCCAGATTTGATCTTGTCTACTTGGTCTTGGATCGTATTGATGAGACTGCTGATCGTAGATTGGCTCGTCATCTTCTCAGTATGTACCTAGATGATAAGCCACAAAGTGCTTCAGGAGGAATGGAAATTTTGGTAAGCACATTTCTTCTTAAGTATGCGCAAGCACAAAGCTAACAAACCCAGCCCATTGAGTTCCTCACTTCCTATATCTCATACGCTCGTGCGAAGTGTCAACCCCGCATCAGTCAAGAAGCATCTACCGAACTTGTCTCCGCTTACGTAGAAATGCGTAAACTAGGTGAAGATATCCGTGCCGCTGAACGTCGTATCACAGCCACAACACGACAACTCGAATCCATGATTCGTCTTGCAGAGGCTCACGCCAAGATGCGTCTTTCTGAAATTGTCACCAAACAAGATGTTCAAGAAGCAGTTCGATTGATTAAAAGTGCGCTGAAGCAAGCAGCTACGGATGCGAGAACGGGATTAATCGATATGAGTCTTCTGACAGAAGGAACATCGGCGAGTGAGAGGAGAAGAAAGGGTGATTTGAAAAACGCGGTATTGGGAGTGGTGGATGAAATGACGGGACCAGGAGGGAATGCCAGATGGACGGAAGTTGTAAGGAAACTTGGGGAACAAAGTAGTTTACAAGTTGATGCGGCGGAGTTTGGAGAAGCGGTTAGGGGATTGGAGTTAGAGGGGAAGGTTATGATTTTGGGTGAAGGGCCGAGAAGAAGTATTAGGAGGGTTACGGGTCAGTCTTAGACTAGGGATGAATGTGTGATGAGATGATGTGTATGGCGTTGGGATTTTGTTACGTTTGGCTAGTTATGATATGATATGATAGTTCGTGAAGGGTATTGATTCATGAGTAGAAGGATATCCATAGTAGCATGAAATGAATAATATGAGATTCCCTGGAGCATTAAGATTGTGTGGTGTTTTGTCTCCTGTTAATTTGGTACATTTCATACAGTTAACTGAGTATCTATATTTACAGCTTTGACTTATTTATTTGCTGTTGCATGTCAAGTTTGGAACATGACTTCTAATTTGACGTTCTTGTCCTTCTCAATGAAGAACATCTATCTACAGCAATACCGCCTTCAAAACAAACCTCCTATCACCTATTGGGCACCGCTCTCATCTCACCCCCTCCTCTTCCCCACCCCCTAAACAATCCCCCCACCCGACCCATTCGCCCACCTCTCGGCCCACCCCTTCACCTCCCCAAACCCCCTACACACCCTCTCGCTCCCCCAACCCGTCGTATCATCCGTCACGGGATCCACATACTCCAGATTCGTATCCGCCGCACACATGATCGCCCGTCGCAAGTAATCAAAACAGTGTTTCTGATGCGCCGTCTCGATGTGCGTGTGTGCGGCTTTTTGCTCCAGATAGGCGTCGATGGGTGCGCCGGCGGCGCGCGCGAGCTGGTAGTGGAGATCGTAGTAGGCGGTGCGGAGACCGTGCTAGGTGGGGGGGGAGGTTAGTTAGGGTTGGGATCGGATGAGAGGGAGAGGGGAGGGGGGGTTACAAGACAGTGGAGTTGGTGGAATACGGAAACGCTTTTTACGATGGGGGATATTTCGGGTCGGTAGATGAAGCCTCTGCCGACTGTGAGTTTGTCAGTTTATTGCGGAGGATTGCTGGGAAGAGATGTGTGTAGACAAACAGAACACTTACCTGGCATTAGAGATCCCCACGCAGCTTCGGACTCTGGAGTTGGTTCCATGGAGAATGTGGTATTGAGATACCAGGTTTCTTTCGTGGATCCGGGAGGTACTAGAGGTTATTCATCAGCCCATATACATACATACAGCACCCAAAACTCAACACCCAGTTCCTGCTCCCCAACCCAATCCACTCATTTCATCTCCAATTAACCTCCCCCCTTACCCAGTTCCCATCATTCCCCCCAAGAAAAATTCACCTACCCAATAACCCCCACTTCCTCGCCCCCCTCGATGCCTTCCTCCCCACAAAAATTCCCATCCCGAAAAAACCCAGCGCCAAAACCCCAAGCACAAGTATCTGCACCCACCCCCGATTCCGCAGGGGAATTCGACTCGTCTGGCCTTCTCTTCTTAAGGGCATATGGGATTCATTTTTACGACTGCGATGATGCGTATCGAGGGTTTCTTTTCCCGTGCGTAGCTCTTCGTAGCCCAGGGGATTGCGTGGCATTTTTGTTGTTGTTGTTGTTTTCTTGGGGGAGGTTTGGTGTGTTGTGGTGTGTTGTGGTGTCTTTGATTATAAGAGGGTGGTGTTTGGATCCCTGGGTTTGGAATGGAAAGATTATTTCTGGGGCACTTGGTCGGGTGTTTGTTGTGAGAGGTATTTTGGGGTAGTAGTGTGTTAATATATGATTCCAACTTCCACCAACATGCAGTGCGGGATCGTGATGGATGGTGTGATAGGAGATGAGTGATTCGTTTACTAGGTATGGTATATGGTGAATGATACATGGGAGTATTCTTGACAGGTGAGTGAATAGTGACAAAGAATTCTTTTCTTTGGTGGATACATTATTTGTTGATGGATTCTGATTCTCACAAAGAGAGGCTTGGGTTTATTTCCTAATAGAGGGGTCAATAGGATTCTATAGATTTGTTTAATGGGGAGGGAATATAAGTATAGAGTATTAGAACTTAGGCTGGCTGTTTGGTGCGATATTATCAGTTGATAGTATCAGGTTATTGTGATGTGGTGATTGGAGCTCGGGTATATCAATTTTTAATAGGGATAACGATTTTGTGTTACTAGGTTGAGGGAAAAAGCAAATTGACTCATAAGATACTACTCAAACGTCTTGATAAAGACCAGCATACATACGTGGTATTATCTTACCAAAAAGTACGACGAAATTGCATAGTTCATTATATAGTTCCACGTGTCTATCACAAACTCGTCGTGCAAAAATATCTGCCATGTAGTAGTACATCATATGTAACACATGTGACACAATAGAAAGGGGTCTCGCGTAGCTTCTAGAACCCTCGTGTTACTATCTCACGCCAGCTAGTATCTCCCTATGCATCCTCGAAAAGTACCACAATGATCCACTCATGTAAACTCCACTATCCAGATCCTCTCCCCCCCCCAAAACATCGCCAATCTTTCCATCGCGCTCCAAATATATCACTCGCGCGTTCTCCCTCGCCTCCCAATGATCCCTCACACTTTCTTTATCCAAGAAAGCAAAAGAAAAAGCCGCAAATCAAGTGACTTCTCCTTAACTATCTACATAATTGGTCTATCACCACTCCCAAAACAAAGAACAGCAAATCCAGAAATTATTTGTTGCATGTCAAAATTTGAGCGCGGGGTTTGGGAACATGCAAAATCAACAAATCGAGTGACTCCTCCTCAAGTTTCAATCTAATTGGTCTCTCGCCATTTCTAGGACAAAGAGAAATAAGTTCAAATAGGTTTTGTTGCATATCTGAATCCGAGCGCGAGGTTTACGGCCATCAAGACGGTCCAGTGGCTTCTACTGATCTATCATTTTGATTGGTCTCTCGCCCGCTTCCAAGACAAAGAGTTGCAAATCCAGATAAGTTTGTTGCATATCTGAATCCGAGCGCGAGGGTTTACGATATGGAGACGAACAAAGAAGGATATGTACATCCGTATCTAATTCACGCCGTATGAATTTCACCCAGCTACCTTACCGTATTACATATCCCCGTGTTCGAACCTCCTAAACACTTCTAGGCTCGTCTCTAAAGTATCTAGTAGCTTTATAAGCAATTCACAGTTTACAAAATTCGCGTTTCACATATCAACCAGCACTTAGCAATTTAGCAAGCAAAAAAGCCACGACCATCCCAACGGCTAAACCCCCATTCTCCTCCCTGCACACAAAGAAACGCATTTCCCATTCCCCTTCTAACCGACCGGAGCATACCCAAACAAACAGACGGCAAACTCCAGGCACCATAAATCTCGCCTAGCCGCGCGCATCACTCTTCTTTGTTCCTCTCCCCGCCTATCCCCCAAAACACCACGCGTCCCTGACGCTAGAACACGATTACTATCTCCGTCTCCATTGCATCTGATTTTCTTGTTCCGCACTCATCCTCGTTGCGTTGAATATTTAGGTGTATTGTAACGCAGCACATGATATGGATGTCACTGCTATTCCCGGAATCGGGGAGGAGATTTCAATGTTCTTGGTATCTATTCTTTACTCGTCAAATCAAATCATTTTTCCTTGGATCCATCTCAGACCAACTAATCACTCTCAGTTTTATCTGGCTCATCTATATTCATCAAATTGAACGAATACAATATCAGTAATCACCTGTTCAGGTCAATTCAAGGTTCCGCAAATGCGGGAATCAAAACACTGCCAATTTTCCAGCTCGGCGACTACATCTTCAGATGAATATAGATACGGATTTTCTTTGTTCTTGATTTTCGTCGAAGTTACTGCATGCCAGGAACTTAGTCTGGGTATTCTAGTCTTAAACACCGTTGTAGATAGTTGTAGATGTAGATTTTACCCCGCGTATTCGTATGAGTGTTTGGATAACTGAGGGTACTATCTATTCGAGCGCGGAATCGAGATTGAGATGTTGATGTTGGAGTTGGAGTTGGTATTGGCGCCCGTAGTCTGGAATCTGTATTTCGTTCTTCGTACCTAGTAGTTTGAAAAATGAAATCAATCATCCTCACACCACTTCCACTTCCACCTCTTCACACCATGTAGTTCACTATTTTTTCACTTAGTATCCGTCCGATCTTCGATCTTGTATCCAACTTTCTTGCTCATCCTCCATCTTCCTACTCCCATCGGGACATACACAGCTGCAGCTTCATCATCTCGATATTGAAATGTGATTGTGGTCTCCGTAGCGTCTAGAATACTCACACCTTTCTATATTTCCCTTTTCCCTCTCCTCTCCTATCACACTTCTCTTCCTCTTGGCATAGAGGTTTCTTTGTCGCGTAGCTTGTGACTATTGCTCATGTGTCTGCTAGTCGGTCAGTCTTCCAATACACTGCTAGCATAGCATAGCATCCAAACCATATCCACAGAACCACCCCTAACCAATTCCCCTCCCCACCCCCACCCCCCAAACAACAAAACCCCCAAGCTTCCCCATCAATCTCCAGTTACATTCCGCACCATCATTCACAATCGGGAGAAATCGGAACTGAAGAATCTGCGAGAGACAAGACGTCCGATAGATGGTTTTCTGATCAATCAATTCCCAGGAAGAACCGTGTACTGTACTTGCAGGTAGGTAGGGTTCTCTTCATTTGCGAGCCAACCCACCCATCCATCCATTCATCAACCCATAAGCCACTACGATCATCATCCCAGTGAGTTGGGCATGAAGAATAAAAACCCAAACTTCCGCGATGTGAAACTAAATCGAATGGAGCACGTACCTCCAAATTACTTAGTACCTAGTACCCAGCTACCTATACGTATCATATCATCATACTATCCATCTTCAGCGCCAACAATCCCTAGATTATATCCCTTCAGTATATTCATTCATTCATGCCCTTCATGACCCTGAACCTCTAAAGGACTGAAATTAATGAAGCAAAGAAGGAGAACCAAAAGAGAAAGGGGAGAAAGAAGCATAAGAATATGAATATGAAGAAGTTGAAGAAGTTGAAGATGAACAAACCTTTTCTTTCATTCATCCATCCATCTATCAAAAGATATACAACTTTCCTCTTTCCACCTCTCATAAAGCCAGAGCAGCATGAGCACTCATCCAAAGGAGATCATCCAAAGCCCATTCATTCATCCCCCCAAAATCCCCTCCAACAGGTACCTTAAAGACAAATCTCCCATCAATAACATCAACATCATCAATGAAGACCCTAACCACAAACCTCACAAATGCCACCCTACCAAGCAACCAACCATCCAAATAACCAACCAAGCAACCTCCCAACCCAGCAACAAATCACCCAGAAATTATTCCAACAAAGCCCTAACCTAACCTAGCCCTGACCCCACTTTTAATCAACCAACCCTACCAAAAACCAAAAGTACCCAATAAAAATGAACAAAAAAGGAAAAGGAATGAAACTCATGCAGCCAGCCGGGAGCTAACCCGTTACGGGTATGTATGTATGTATGTACAACTAAGAGGTACTAGTACTAGCCACACTTGTTGCTCTCTTGCTCTCTTTTTGTAGGCGGTTATTGGATTATTGGATTGCTATCTCCCTAGAAGAATAGAATAGAGTAGAGTAAAGAAAACAGAATAAATATTTTAGATGTTTTAGATATTGAGAAAGATGAGTCTACGATATACTAATTCATAGCGTGCTATATACCACACTCTCCACACTCTCACACCCCGAACCTTCCATACCCACCCAGCTACCCAAATCCAAATCCAAATCCAAATACCCCAGTACAAATAACCACGAACCTTCCCCCTCCTCTAGAAATCATGTACTTGTACTTCTATCTATAAGAATCCATCCTCATCACTCCCTCCCTCCCTCCCTCTACTCTCTCCTCCATCACCCAAAGATTAAAGATTAAAGAATCTAGACCCCCACCGCCACCTTTCCAAACTTACGCATTTCGTCCATAACCATAACCATAACCATCACTCCATCCGCCTCCAAAATACAAACTCGCATCCAACATCCAATATTCAACACAAATCAACCAAGCCGTATCCCCTAGTCCTACTCTCCTCCACACTCCAGAAGTATAAAGAAAACACAAATCCCCTCATCCCCTCAAACCGCCCCAGTATCTCCAAATCTCCAAATCTCCAAATCTCAATCCCAATTCTCAACTCAACTCAACATCCACACACATCCCCACCCATTCAAATCCACATTCCACAACCCCCTCATCTCCAACTATCCCTCCCAAACCAGTTTTTCGTGTAACCCCAACTGGAGATGTTACATTCCTCGGAACTTGCCGGATTGAATCCCGATATCAATATGGGTATATGGTATTGGATTAGATTGGATTGGATTGATTTGTATTTGCTAGACTGGACTGTGCTCTGCTATACTCTACTGTGCTATATTTTACGATACTATGGTATACTACACTACACTATACTATACTATAATATACTAAGAACTTCCCATCGCATGGTAACACTACAGAGAAACCGAGAGACCTAGAATGAAGTCTGAAGTTTCTCTTGCCACCAAAAACGTATCTATCTCTCGATCTATCCATATATCTATCCATCATCCATCTATGGCATAGCGAACATATCATGTACATGTGCATGAACTGGTGGGGAAGGTGCACTTACCATTTGTTCGTAAAATCAATCAGTGTATGCGTAATGTGTTTGTATGATTTACCTCGACAAGTTATCCGTAGCCTTTTCATTGCTTTTAGATTTCATGTTGAAATCGAATTGGGATTTTGGTTGGGTGGTGATAATTTAGAGGTGGCATTATGATAGAACATCCATAATATAAACTTCCGAGACAAATAAAACCATCATGTTTATCTTCTCTTTCAAAGGCTTTAAAGAATAGATATTTTAACGATTGAATGCAATTCATAATAGAAAAAATTAAATGTGTTTCTGGAAGGTTTGTAGATGGCACATATGAAATGGTGAAGGTGATCGAAAGCAGTGATTGGCTGAAAACGGTTCTTTACCCAATTTGTTCACTAGCTTTCATCAACATCCATCTCTCGAATACATAAAGACCTGATCAAATCCTTTCTTTTCATTTAATCCTTCAAAACAAAGACTCTTACACGGCTGGATTATCGTGTGTATGAGAGCTCAGATTCATTGCTTACTTCAACAACAACTCAGCAACAGCTGCAGCAACAGCTGCAGCAACATCAAGACAAAGAAAAATTAATAAATTTTTTTGACACCATAGCAACATTAGAGCCACTGCATGACTATCAGGGGTACTCATCACTGGACACTTACATCTAATTTGCTTGACACCACGGTTCCAGAACATAAGCCTCCGAAGGGAAGACGGCGCGGTCTGCAGGAAGCCACAGGTTCATCCCAAACTTTCTGATACTGCACGGTCCTGAGTGGAAAGAGAAAAGATCCCACTTGAATCAATTTCTCAGACCTCAACCTAATATTGGAACTTCAGATGAACCATTTACTCTCCAAAGAACTTCTTTGGAATTTCCAGAACTTTGAAAAAGAACATCTTTTGGGTCTCACTTCCTTCTTACAATCCTTCTCTGGCCGAGGTTGAGGAGATATTCATCAACAATAGCAAAAGTAATAGCAAGTAATTCATACTATCTCAACTCAGAGCAAAAGACATCAGTCGAAAGCGGGGCTCCAACAATCCAACAATATTGTCGAAATAGATGGGAGAAGACTTCACCTCACCTTGATTGTCATAGAGTCTGTGACGTAAAGTCTTTCACTTTCAATAATAAGCTGATTGGTGGTGAATATTCTACAACTGGTAGAAAGTCATTTATAAGCCGACGACCCTACTCCTCCGAAGTAAGACTGGCTCTTTCACCGAAAGTTCCAAATTTCTTACCACCGAAAACCATGACGTTATCCCCACCACCATCAAGGAATAGCGAAATGTTTCAACACGATCTTCATCATTTGGTAGCGCATAACGCCAACACATCTTATCCGCAACAAAAATACGAGCAAGATGAAGGTATCCATATGCAGACACATTACGAATCACCCCTTTCGCATGATGATCAATACATGCGCAGACCACAGCAGACTAGCTACCCATATCAGCATCAACACCAAGACTCTGGATTGGGAATTCAATATGTGAGTTGCTGAACTAGTTGTACCTGCCTGTCCCAGCTAATTGTAGAATTAGGAGTATCATGACTTTCAGGCACCCATGTATCAAGATCAATACAGCACACCAGCCAGTTCACCCACTCCTCCATCTCAAGACATGATCAGAACAAGAAGTGGCCTTACAGTTCAACGAGGTGGACAGCAGACTTTGAGACCCATGCCCGAGGGACGTCATCGAGCAGAGAAATCGCCGAAAATGAAGAAGGTCAAGAAGGAGAAGGTGAAGGCTGAGAAGAAGGTGGCAAAGCTGGAGAAGCCTTTGAGTGAGCTCACCAAAGATTGGAAACACGTCCCAGTTGCCGATATCGAAACCTACGTCAACAGGTCGGCCGAGGAGCGAAGACGGGAGGTAGAGGAAGGTAAAATTCCAGGGAAAGTCAAGAGACCAATGAATTCCTTCATGCTCTACCGCAAAGCATATCAAAACCGAACAAAAGATTGGTGTCTACAAAACAATCATCAAGTCGTTTCTCAAGTTTGCGGTGATAGTTGGCCGTTGGAACCTGATGCTGTAAAAGAGCAGTTCAGTGAATGGGCCAGGATCGAACGAATCAATCATCAGAACGCGCATCCGGGCTACAAGTTCTCTCCAACAAAACCTGGCGCTGGCAAAGCCTCTAAAAGGAAGATGTCCGAAGATATTGCTTCTGATGATTCTGACTTGACCGATTTCGATTGGCAAGGAGGAGGTCAGTCAAAGAAGAGACGGAACCTTCGCGACCCACAGCGACCCATGCAGCAACAGCCTGTTATGTATCCTACAACAAGATCTGCATACCACTACTCTTCGCGCGAACATTCCATGGAGCCAAACTATGTTAACTATAACAAATCTTCGTATCAAGTTGCAAATCCAGGAAAGCAGCCTCCTGCTCAGTATAATCAAGCAGGTATGCAACCTGGAGAGTACTATCAGCAGACCATTCAAAGTAACCCCTTAGTAGCCGGCGTTGAAGATGTCATCATCAAAAAAACTCCAGCTCCAGGAGTTCATTCGTATCAAGTCAGTATTCCGGGAGGACAAGATTTTGATATAATGCACCCGCAACCACACTATACACCATCGCCTCAGCCAGATTTCAGAATTGATCCTTCTTTGATGACTCAAGACCACGGTCAATACGACAATAACAGCTATCATGAAGGTCATCCTGATGGAGTGTATTTTGGTAGTAATCATGAAGCTGAACATACATGGCAAGCTGGGTACGGAATGAATGAAAGAGATATGGATCCTGCTCTCCAGTATCTCCCTGAGCAGCATGTAGACAAAGGACAAATCCATGATCAACATATGGACGTTTTGCGAGGACATCAAGAAGGATGGCAGATTGAAACACTGGATAGTGGCCGAGAATTCGATAACTGGATGGGAGCTGGCGAGGAATAGTTTAACCGTTGATGGAGTTGGAGTGGTCGTTCGTGTACAGGATGGGTTCGTTCAATGCATTGGTCTGGAGAAGGAGGTTTCATTATGTGCATTTCTCGGAGTATTGGTGTGATTTGATAGTCTGTCAGTTTCCTTATGTATGGAAAAGTTCGCCGACTCCTAAGAACATAAATCTACCCCAAGATGTAGATAGGGATGGACGTTTTACCTCATGACCAGCCAAATGTATGTAGAGCTGGTATGGGGAATGTCCTGTTTAATAAATCTTCCCGTGAACTTTCGCGAAGCAATATGGTTATTAACCATGTCTTGCTGTGTTGTATATGTTTGAGGATACAATCGTGGACAAGGGGTTTGTCTAATAAGGAGGACAGACGAGCTTTAACAAAGACATTGTATCATGCAGATTGCCGTTCCAATCCCAGGTTTGTGTCACCCATTTTGATGTATTATGTATTTTTAAATAGCAAATATGAATGAATCCCTAGTTCAACTCAATTCATTGGTACGACTCCGTTATTCATTTCCTAATAGTACGACGGACCATGAAAATGATAAAATTGTGAAATGAAGGAGAAAGTGAATCTCGAAAACTTCCAAGGCGAGAGCTACGAATTTTAGTCATCGAGATCCACTTTTTCGTGCCGCAACTTTGGAGGGGTCAATTGGTTTATTCTGCTCTGCGCGACTTCCAATATGCGATACACGATACTGAAGACATGATACTCAAATACATTCAAGGCAAGATTTGATACATAATTGAATAAGGTAGATGATCAAAAATGTACGGAGATATAGGGAATAAATTGGTGAGTTAACCTACCATCACTTTTGTACTATTCTTCTAATTGATAAGGTTCAACATGCCAAAAGAACTCAAAAACTCGAACATCTTCCTCCATATCAGACTGAAATGGTTCGCGCAGTTACGAGAGAGGTCAGAGATTTAGACAAAGATGCCTCGAGTATATTACGATCCATTGGTGGCTCATTTGATCCATCTGCCGACCCTGCGACAGCATGCACTCTCCTCGTTGATCACTTGTGTATGCGAAGGAACAAACGATGTCTCCTCGCATACCATCGTACACGAACCGACAAGCTCGAAGAAATGGTATGGAATGGTAGCGATGTCTTGGATCTAGCTGCACAGCAACACCGCATTACAAATGAGGGACCGAACGGAGGAACTGATTTAGGGAGTGGTGAGGGAAATACTAGTAGTCTAAGCCCAGAAGAGGAAGAATACGTTAGGCAATATAGCGATTTACTTGCTGCATTTAAAGGACACTGGACCGATATTGATCTTACTGGTAGTCTTGAACCTCCCAGAGATTTGTTCATTGATGTTCGGGTCCTTAAGGATGCCGGAGAAATCCAGACAGAATATGGGTAAGTTATGGCACACCAATTAGATGAACGTTGATTGACATGATCATAACGCAGCACCATCAACCTTACCAAGAATTCGCAATTTTACGTTCGCCAAGGTGACGTTGAACGCTTGATCGCACAAGGATACCTTCAAAAACTCAGCTAAATACGAGCTCTAACCACAAGAACAATTGTGAAGTCAATATCATAACGACGGTGTTGATGGAAACACGTCAAACAAACAGAGAGAGTTCCATGAGATATGTACGGATGGTGAACGGGGGTCGGTGTCGGGTAAAGACTTAAGTTACAAAAGTACATACTCTCCACACAAGAACCACACGGTTTGTGTTTCGCCACGAAACCTAATCCACTGAGGAGAGACCCGGTGCAGCCAGTGCCAGAAAGAAGTGGTTTAGTGGGGGCCCCTATTTTCATTCGGACTTAGAATGGTAATGGTCGCAAGGAAAGGCGACGAAGACTTTACAACTTGGACGAAAACATATTGTTATTTCTATTACTATATAAATACCACGCGAAGGAATCGATGTACTATTGTATAGGATCAGGTGAGATACAAAACAAGAACTTTGGGTAACCAAGCTTTTTGCGGGGTAATCTGAATGGAAGGGCTCTTTGAAGGTACTAGGCTGGCAGGAGATATTCGTATTGTATGATCAGATTTGTGACCGGATGATGCATATTGCGAGCTGAATTGGAAGGATATTATTGGCCTTGATGAGAAGTTTTCATGGTATGGTGGCTCTTGAGGGGAATAATTTTGATGGGATTGTATAATGATTACTACTTCCTGTAGTAAGACTGTAGATTAATTAACCGGCATGCATCGGTTGACAGATTGCGAGGTTGACCGTCGTCTCTCCACCTGATAACATTTTATACGTTGGCTTTACTTGAGGATGGTTATCGAAAGCGACATTTTTATATTGGGGTACTACTACTTTTAGGGATCGTACGAGACAGATTACTAGGTATATGACTTTCCTCCCATGTTTGATGTACGAGTACAGAGTATTTAGTGCAGAGTATAACTACTCTCATGCATCTACAAATATATATGGAGACAGGGTCGTAGGGTAACGGTGAAAGCGAAAGCGAAAGCGAACAGAACAGAACAGAGTAGAGGAAAGATGGCGAGAATCTTGGCAGTGTTTGTGGCGTAGAAGGAAACCGTTTTCGTACTACCACGACCACGACCACGACCACGCACATGCAAATGAAGGGGTAATAGTGGATGGTCACGTGGTATATAGTTTGAGCGGAGTAGTAACACTGAATGCATACGTCCATCCTATATACGAAATGCAGACTCTGATGTATAAAGATTGATTGGTCAACATGGGCTACCGAATTCAAAATCCCTCCCTCCCTGGTTTTGACGTTTCCAGCAGGGGCAAAAAAGTGGTTCAGGCAAATGATTCCGGTAGTGACGTTGACCCCACCTTCCTGCTCACTTGAGGCTTGAGGCTTGAGGCTTGAGGCTTGAGCACTGAGCCACTGAGTAGAATATGTATATAAATATAATTTTCATGAAAGAGGAGAGATTGATAGTGTGGTCGAGACTTCTTTTCCTCTCTCTCTTCAAACATACTACTGTAGATACTAGATATTTGAACTGACTGATACAACTGGCTTAACTACCTGCGTCCTGCGTCTACTAGTATATGGTCTCGATCGAAACAGTCAAGGTATAAGTGGGAAATTTCCATTACAATTGGTTTACTCAGCATGCATGCCGTATGCAAACTACAGAGTATAATGCATCCGATGCTTTCCTAGGTGTTGTCCATGGAAAGGAAAACTGTCGGTCGAGGCGAGTGAGATTATATTCCCCTATTGTAGTGGAAAATAATTAAATTCTTGTTATGAGATGTTAGATGTGAGGAGATATGAGATGGATGAGCATGTAAATATATTTACTTATATACTTACTTATATACTTACTTATATACTTACATTTCTTTCATACCATACTCTGTAGGTCTATTCTTATTCTCTCCTTAGTAAAACCCTCATTCAAGCATCTCCTTCCTTTATTTATTATATTTCCTAGATTCAAAGTCCTTAAATAGTAACAATTAATACCTTGGATTTGGTTCGTTCCATGCCATATCTCCGCTTTCCTCCTATGTACAAGGAAATTCCTAGGTTTAAGCTATCAAACTACAATCTACACTGGCACTAGTTAGGGGAAACTAAAAATTTGTACTGGTAGTAGCAAATCCCGTATCTAGACTTTTCAATCTTTTCCACTTTTCATTTTTTATTCCTTCACAATTCAATTTACATCATCACATTATTATTCCCCGTGGTCCACCAGGTGCTTGCTTTGACGCTCTGCGAGCGTGAGGCAGATACGGAAACTGAGATATAGCTTACCATACAACATACACATACACATACACATACGCATAACACATACACATACCTTTCATACACATCCCTTCTATACATTTGCCCTTTTGCTTGTAGCAATTGGAATAATGTCATTCCCCTCACCGGCTTCTGCCCCTTCTCGGCGTCGCGGAGATTCCGTCTCTTCATACTCCAGTCCCCGCCTCATTCCTTCTTCTGCTTCGCAAGATGCCACTTCTAATATGCCATCCGATACGAATCACGGCTCCTTTCGAGGTCAATCTACACAGCAGAATTCGCACTCTAATCCTTCCGGCGCTTCACACCAATACCAACCTACACGTTCTTTCGTTCATCTCTCCTATCGTGGAGATCCAGGTAAGTACTACCTGATAGATTTAGATGCACCCTCCGAAAAGTGAATATAATCTGATATCGTCATAGTCCTCGTAGACAGCGCACAGTATGCCCGCAGCGTTAGAGAAGATACGGCCGAGCTTGCGTCATATGCCCTGTCCGACACACCAGCCCCAGGTCCTCCTTCTCCGACCCGAACACGCACAACCCATCAGATGCACCTCGAATCATACTTCAATGGAGGGGAAGACGAGTCAAGATCAAGTCGAGATATCGAACCATCCCGTCACGAAACGATAGAAGAAGTCTCTGAACCAGTTACTCCAGAAGACGGCCCCACGAGCAGCCTTCCACATAGCGCATCTGCCATAACGAACATGCTCAGAACTTCTCCTCCTAGCACATCATTGACGAATGAAAATGGAACTCTGGACTATGGAGCCATTGAGAATGGTCAAGGCGATTCCAGTTCGCGGAATGGCCGTCTTATAATTACATCGCAAGGGGTCCGGATGGACTCGTCAGAACGTACACCCTTATTGTCCAAAGTCTCATCCTCACAGTCTCACCCCGATTGGATAAGAGGGGATCATGATATCGAAAGTTTAAAGACTAAAAGATCTCAAAGTTGGCCAAAGTTACGGAATGTCCTAAATTCAACCAGAGAACGAGGCAGGGTCGTTGTCGAAACTGCTTTCAACCCCAAGCGCTGGGATAGAATGGCAATATGGCAGAACTGCGTCATTGCACCCGCCCAATCACTTCCATCAGTACTTCTAGGAATGCTACTTAATATCTTGGATGCGTTATCATATGGAATGGTATGTTTTGTTCCTATCTATCACAGTTTGTCACGATTTCGAGAATCGGTGACGTGAGCTCTAATCTTAGGATTCGCTTCCATCTCTGCTCTCATCTCTTCCTCTACCCTTTCATCACTCCGTCGCAAATTCATATTCTAGAAAACCCATTTTTTTTCATTGGGATTACAAGTATCATATGCTAACTTCTCTCTATAGATCTTATTCCCTCTTGGACAACCAATTTTCGAAAAACTTGGTGCTGCCGGCATCTCCATATTCTACGTGAGTACAATAATTTCGCAATTAGTGTTCTCATGCGGTATGAGTACATTCAAAGGGGGTATTGGTAGTGAAATGATAGAAGTTGTGCCATTCTTTCATAAAATGGCGTTTACGATAATGGAAGTGGTTGGCGAAGATAATCCCGCAGCCGTCATTGCGACAACTATCACGTCATATGCGATGAGTTCCATTTTGACAGGTATTGTATTCTTTCTCATGGGAACCTGTGGTTTCGGTTACATTGTTGGATTTATTCCTAGACACATACTCATTGGATGCATTGGTGGTGTTGGCTGGTTCCTCATTGCTACTGGATTTGAGGTTACCGCACGCCTTGATGGAAATTTGAACTATGACATGAACACACTACACAAGATGTTCGAGTCAGATACAATTGCCTTATGGGTCATTCCTTTCTCCATTGCTCTATTCATTGTCTGGTCGCAAACTAAGATTACCTCGAAATTTTATTTGTCTGCCGTTATCATGACTATTCCAGCAGTATTCTACTTTTTTGTCCTTTCACTGGATGAACTGGAAGTACCTAATTTACGTCGAAATGGTTGGATCTTTGAAGGACCTGAAGCTAATGAACCATGGTGGTATTTCTGGACCTTGTACAAATTTCACCTTGTTCGTTGGGACGCCATTCTTGAGACTGTCCCTGCTATGTTCGCTCTGACATTCTTTGGACTTTTACATGTTCCTATAAATGTTCCAGCGTTGGCTATTAATGTTGGTGAAGATCATCTTAATTTGGATCGAGAACTCATTGCACATGGTATCTCCAACATGCTATCTGGATTTGCAGGAAGTGTTCAGAATTATTTGGTTTACACCAATTCCATCCTTTTCATGAGATCAGGTGGCAATCGTTTAGCTGGCATTTTACTTGCTGCTGCTACTTTTGGCATTTTGATGTATGGATTAATCTTAATTGGATACATTCCGGTTATGATGGTCGGGGCTCTCATCTTTGTGCTTGGTTTTGAGCTCTTGGTTGAGGCTGTGTGGGTACCAAGAAAGAAGTTGAAGCCTCTTGAGTATTTGACAGTAAGTTTAACATTCTTCACGAATTTTCATTTTATTCGATTGTTATCATTTTCGAATGAAAGCTAACCCTTCTCAGGTATGCATAATAGTCATCACCATGGGTATCTATGATTTCGTTGCTGGTATTTTCCTTGGGATTGGCCTTGCCTTTGTATCCTTGGTAGTCCAGACATCTAGAATCCCCGCAGTAAGAGCATCTTATTCGGGTGAGATCGCTGGATCTACAGTTCGTAGAAACGCCACTCAGTCTCGCTACCTTCGAGACGTGGGCCAGCAGATTCATGTCACCAAGTTGGCTGGATATCTTTTCTTTGGCACCATTGTCAGTGTCGAGGAACGCATTCGTGCTTTGGTCGAGGATGAAGCATTTACCGAACGACCAATACGTTTCTTAATATTCGATCTCTACCATGTGACAGGAATTGACTATTCCGCCGCGGAGGCATTCCTACGATTAAATCGAATTTTCAGCAAGAAAGGTGTTACTTTATCTCTTAGCGGTGTGGATCCCGAAGGTCCTTTGGGAAGTCATCTTAGATCTGTTGGTCTTGGCCAAGGCCAAGTGATTGAAGATGGTAACGAAGTAACCTTATTCGAAGATCTTAATTCCGCATTAGAGAGTTGCGAAAACGAATTATTGAAAACACTCTACGCCAGTCAACAAGCTCACGCCAATCGTAATGGGACTACTGCTCATCTCGAAGTACCCGCAAGTCGAAGCCGTGGTAAATCATTCTCACATTCTTTCGATACTCAATTTAGTTCCCCCAGACTTAATCAACTTTATCGAATGGCTACTAATGCACTGGAACAAACTACCGTACCTGATATTAAATATTCTAATTTCAAAGAACCCCTTCGCTTAATCCTTCAAACTTTCCAAGGTCTCACCAATAAAAATGAGGATTTCTGGTTTCGCGTCGTCCCTTTCTTCACTCGTAAAGAATATCTCGCAGGGACAACACTTTATCGTCGTGGTGAACCTGCAAAGGGTTTCTATCTCCTCGAAGAAGGTATTCTTCGTGCTGATTATGAATTACCTCAAGGTCGCTACTTTGAAAGTATAGTTGCGGGAACGACATGTGGAGAATTACCTTTCTTCTCGGAAACTGATCGGACGGCGACAGTCGTGGCAGAAAGAGATTGTGTGGCGTGGTTAATGGATAAAGGAGATTGGGAAGATTTGCAAGAAAAGGATAAAGAGGTTGCTCAGGAATTATTGAGAATTGGATTGAAGTTGACGAGTGAGAGGATGAGTGCTATTACGAGTTATGTCTTGACTACTGCTGGTTAGCGAGTGAAGATTTAATGCAATGGTATTGAAATCGAATGGAATTTCTTGCTCTTGCTTTAGATGGATGGAGATGTGGATGATAATTGAATGCTCTATGCAATTATGGGACAGAATCACGAGATGGTGGTTGTATTTAATGGATGGATGGATGGATGGATGCGTATATGCAGATATGCATGTATGAAGGATATTTACCGGTCTACAGTACATTTCTTTTTGAGATAGCTAATAAGTATAGTGGAAGAGTTTGCAGTAGGTAATTCATTGATGGGAATTGGGTTGGCCTTTTGCTTTTGGGCGTTGGGGATGGAAAAGGGACAATGGGAATGGGAATGGGAATGGGAATGGGAAATGGGAAATGGGGAAAGAGGGATTTGTGTTTTGTTGTGTTGGGTTGGACATTTATTACTTTGCTTGTATTTATGGGGAAATAGAATGAGTTGTGGGAAGGGGAGGGGGTGGGTTGTGGATTGTGGTGATAGTGGGGGATGATGGGAGGATGGGGAAAAGAAAGGAAGAGAGAGGATGAGAGGAGGAGAGGAGGGTTAGTTGATATGGATAGGAGATTTTGAAGTGTGGATGCTTATATGTATATATAGCATATATAGCATATATATCTATCTCTCTATAGATTATTTATTGTGAAGAGATGTAATGTGAAGAGATATAACCCTCTACACCATTATCCATATAAGTTACAGGATACTGGATATCCAATACACTTCAACCTTTCCGAGAACCCGGCCCCCCCCAAATCAAATCAAATCACTGATATATCTATATCTATATCTATATAAAAAAACTAGTTATATAAATCCCCACAAACATATTAAGACTTACATACATACATCTTCAATAATAATAATACGAGTTAGTAACTTGGTAACTTGGTAACTTAATTAGTATTAATGCTTCTGTGTGAGAACTAGCATCTAGAGATGTAGTTTTGCTGCAGTGGTACCTGGGGGGGAGGTGGGATGGAAAAGGGAGAGTGAAGATTGTGTGGTGGGATTGAGATTACACTGGGGTTTGGAATGTTGATTGTGGTTGTGTATGTGTTTGATGCTGGCTGGTTGGTTGGTTGGTGGTGAGATGGAGATTGAGAAGTTACAGGATACATACATATATCATTTGGTTTTGTTGGATTTTCTATGGGGGGCTGGGGGGGAAGAGAAAATATAGTGCGGTTGATGTGGTGGAGATGAGGAGGATCTTATCATATCATATTAAGCGCAACTTTCTGGTATGTGAGGGTATTTTGGATAGGTAGGTTGGTCCTAATACTGCAGTGGTTGGAGGATGTATATATATAGTTCCAAAGCGGAAGATATGATATCTGTGAAGATAATTTGTAGCCTTCTGTTTGGGAGAGAATCGGAGACGCCGCGCTAGGGATTAGCAGATCAGATTCATATAACTATCAATCCTATTGCGAAATAGACGAAAAGATATAGACATGTGCATACCATGATGCTCAAACAATGCAATGCAATTCCACATATGACATATGCATGCGAGTCGACGCGCGAGAAATAAATACATCGGTAAGTAGTTAACGCATCCATATGTGCGTACGCGCTGGATTTCTGTATCCGTATCCGTATCCGGGACCGAAACCCAAGCCCACGATTGCGATTGCGATGACGAAATCAGCAGAACTCCTTAAGCCAAAAAAAAAATTCAGCAAAGAAGTAAGGTTACCCGAGACCAGTAATCAAGATACATAATACCAGTGTCATCGCATCTCCCACATTTCCGCATGCACCTCGATCGAACAAGCTCCGTAAACTTTCTCGGTGTAAGATTGATTAACCTTACCGGTACTCGTGGGATTTATTTCTCTCTCCGCAAGAAACTGTGATGCTCGGGATGGGATTGATGACTAGAGATTCTGCGATGTAGTATGGGCCAGCTGTCTGCATCTGCAGGACGATAGCTATAGAAGCTTCGTTGATGAGGTACTGTTTTTTTTAGTTTTTAGTTGTTTCTTTGATGTCTGTTTGTGAGGGCTGTTTGTTATATATGATATACGATAGATAAGTTCGGTATCTGATGGGATTATTGGGGAGATAGGATGGGTGTGATGGGAACGCATGTTGTGTTGTGTTGTGTTGTGTTAATCGGGGCCTGAGCAGTGTTGTTTGTGTATTAGAAGAGGAGCACCGGTATGAATATTAGCGAAAATCTCGCTGATGAGACGTCGTTATTTTGCATAATGCTAGGCAGCGACAGCTTTGGCGGGAGCGTGGGAGATGGTTAGTGAACTTGTCACTTGCAAGTCGCAAGTTCAAATAGTAAGGAAGGAGGAAATAATTCAGTCTTATGGTATACAAAAGAGGACGAATACAATTGGTAACAGTTTCGGGTTTCTTTTCTATCATGGTGCTGTGACTGTGAGCTTCCAAGTTCAAAGTCAAAAGCAGTTTGGATTGTAAATACATAGGGGAGATGATTCGCTTGGGAGTGAATGTTTTTTTTGTTGGGATGGATTCTAGCTTCTTGGAATACTAGTAGCTGGTATGGAAAGATTGGTGATTGGTGATTGTTATTTTCTGAATACTTAAGTGGTGATGAGGAATCTTGGGGTAGAAGGGAGAAGGATGTTTTTGGTATCAGTTTTGGGATTTGGGATTGGAATTGAAGAAAGGAATAAAGGGGTTTTGTTGAGTAGAGTTCTAAGGCATTGGTCTATGTATCTGGAATCACTAGGTCCTATATAGTTTGGAATCTTGCGATGTGTGTTTTGTATTTTATATAGTGTATTAGTGTTGAAACTCTGAAACTCAAAGCAAGAAAGCAAGCTAGAAGGCCACTTAAACCATAGTAGAGTTTCCGTATTCAACTGTTAAAGATCAGCAAAAATAGGAAGCCGTTGAGTATGTCTTCAGAATGCAATCCGAGTGCGACTTACGAAGCGTAGTTAGTATATTGGGTCTACGAATTCAGATGAATAAAGCTTGGTGATATCTCGTATGAATCATGATGATAGAGCAGGGGTAAAGATATGCAGTCAATATGATATGTAAATCAATTTATCCAAATGGATCAAGAGATACGAACAGCACTACGCCGCATGCGCAATCTCACCCGTCTGTCTGTCTTATCTCAGATTCTTCCATATATAGGACTTTGTAGTATTCTAGTTAGTGTTCGAAGCTGAATACTATAACTACTTGATTGATAGGTGGTGTATTTAATCCAAAACATCCTTTGGAATTAAAAAACAAAAACTTGCAAGCAAACTGCAACTCAGCCCAATATCAAAATGACTTTAACCGAACCAGACCTCGTGATTCCCCCCCTAATCAACGGAAAAGAAGAAGATCTCAGCAGCTCAAACTTCGACGTAATAAGCAGCTTGGTAAGCTAGCTGTACATGTGGATTTGATTTGCGAAGATGATGGATTGGGCTGATGGTTTAACTTGTAAGGAATGTCCCGTTTGCATTGGGGATGCGAGCCGCAGCTACCGCGATTGCTCCGGGAAATACGACGGTTATCAAGGGGTCGTAGTTGACTCTGAGATGTTACTGGCGCTGGGTCGAGTTTTTCAAGATGCGGGCTTGCAAGCGGGTGGTTTGAATATTATTCACTGTAAAGCATCCATCCGATGGGGCCGTCGTGACAAATACCATAATCAAACATCCAGCAGTGAACAAAATCAATTTTACAGGAAGCACAGAAGTCGGTCGAAAGATTGCTCGTACCTATGGAGAGAATCTCAAGCCCTGCTTGATGGAGCTTGGGGGTAAAAATAATGCGATCATATGTGCCGATGCTGATTTACAGAACGCGGCTATGGAGTGCATTATGGGTACTGTATTTATTATATGTAAGTAAGGTCCCGTAAGATTATGTCATGTTTGTTGACACTCCATTCACATTCTAGACAAATATGCATGTCCACAGATCGCATCATCATCCACGCCGATATTGCGGATAACTTCTTGGATATTTTGAAGACTACTCTTACCAAGCTCGTCATCCGATCCTGCCCCACCATATCTTGTTAGTGCGGCTGCAAAAGCTCGACTACAGCGAGTAGTTTCCGAAGCGCTATCTGAGGGAGCTTCTAGTCTTCTTGGTGGGACGGAGCAATTGCAGTCAGAGGAAAGCGATGCAACTTCTCCTGTGAATTTCGCACCTATGATCATTGAAGATATCAAGGAAGACATGGCTTTGTGGCGAGACGAAAATTTCGGGCCTGTTGCTGCATATCGAATTGCCAAATCTGATGAGGCGGTAGCGATAGCAAACAATACTGAATTTGGATTATCGGCAGCGGTATTCACAGAAGATCTTCGCAAGGGGTTTGCCATTGCAAAACAGGTGGAGTCTGGATGAGTTCCCCTTAGATGATCCGCTACCAAAAAGATTACTAACCACCTTCGATTTCTAGAGCTGTGCATATCAATAGCATGAGTGTCCGCGATGAGCCTGCATTACCTATGGGAGGGGTGAAGAATAGTGGTTGGGGTAGATTTAATACCGTGCTTGGGATGGATGAGTTCCTAGTAGCAAAATCAGTAACGTGGAAAATTGAGCGGGATAATTAGTAGTAGCGTGGGACACTTTGATTCCAAGCAACACAGCGTCATTAATTGGCATCGGTTTACAGCCTTAAAGGTGTGTACGAGGATCAGCATGGGCTCCATTCTGCCTCTTTTCTACATATACCGAACATGGCCCTTCTGCTTGAAGTGTGATTATAACCCATCCAGAAATTTCAAATTAGCATACTGGATACCCTTGCTGAAGAGCAAATTTCATCAAATGCATCTCTTGGGAATCAGAATTGGATTTTGTCTAACCAGTTGTCACCCCTCACTTGAAAGAGATTTCTCACAAAATTCATCATTGCAGTTTTTGCAGAATAATACCGACTATTTGAAATGTAGAACCATTCCTCATCGCTTTGTGTGAGGATTACTCAGTCAAGTATGCCACCCACCTCGATTGACCAATGACGTGTATGCCAGGAACCGTACCTCATTGTAAATTGAAATGGCTCTTGACTAAAAGTTATAATTCACCATTGCGAGGAATTGCCTCTGGCTACCCAGAACATGTAGTCGAATTACAGTTGCGACAAATTGAACGCAGACAGCCGTGCCTATTTTTTGATACAAATAGTCATAGATAAATACCAACAGCGAAATCAAACCCCCCTTTGTTTGAATGCTACTTCAGATCCAGTTCCAGAATCATGTGCTCCAATCAGATCCATCTTGCACCTACTCACCGACCTCGGATAAGCTCAGCTAAATGTGTTTGTAACCGGCAACCACAAGGAATCAGGAGAGAAAAGTACGTACATGCTCGCATGCTTTAACAAAACGTCTGCAAGAAATTGAAGTCTGGCGTCCATAGTATGCATGATTGGGATAATGCGATTTTGACCGCTTATCGGAATATGTAGCGCCCGCTACTCCCGAACAATCTTATCAGCGCCACTCAACAGGGAAGTGCATGACAATCAGTGCCATATTCGTGCTACGCAGAGGCTAGTATAGGTGATAAGGTACGTGTATGCCGACTGAAACTACCTGCCTGTGCTTGCCTTCAACTATATCATCCATTTCTACGAGGCTCCGAAAATTCAAACTCGAGAGGTTGACTAAGATGATACGCGTAGAGTTGCAGCCGTCGGATGTAGTTCTACTTTTAGCTTTCCGTCGTGTAGGATAAAGAGACGGGTTTATGAGGCATGTAGCTTTCTAGCCAGCGAGATCTCTCAGCAGTTGATCGCGGTATCGTTCATTGATAAACGGGCATAGAGTAATTACATGGCTCGCTTCAATACGCAGTTCAAAAAACTGACACAGCAGTCTATAAAGGTTGAATGTCCCTCCTTACCAAAGTGTGATATTGCAATTTTACCACTCCGTCGCGGAGTTTGACGCCTTGCAGATGCCAACATAAGACACAGAAGCTTCTTCTAGTTATAGCATACACCAACCTGTTCGGTAGACTTCACAATTGTGATTATGTCTACGAAAATATATATCAAACCATTGCCCAGACACAAAATTATGCATTTCAAGAAACATCCAGAAATCACACGTCTATTTCTTTCAGCCACCCTTCTTGCAATCACCTAGACTACTGTGCGATATCTTAGATTCGAAGATGCAATGGTCTTAGGTGGCAATCCTTTTGGGTTTTAACATTGAGCTTAGGTGCAGTTCTCCCTGCTTTTAAGGATGAGTAGCCATAAGTGGCAATGGTCCTTTGGAAAGACCTTTCTAACCTTGAATAGATGTGACTGATGGACTAACCACATCGTTTAGAGCGAGCGAATGCTGATGACTTCATCGGCAGCAGCTGGAGTCGAATCCTCGGAGCGGAAGTTTTGCCACTGCCTGATGTTATTGAGCCTCAAATTAGACGAATATGGAAAGTTTTTTTTTCCCCAGGAGAATCGTCATCTTCTTCGACATTTCGCCCTTCAAATCACTGGATCTTAAGAGAGCTAAGAGTGGTGGGGCGATTTTCATATTTTTAATGTTCGAAGGTTGGAAGGAACTTTGCAGATAAAAGAAGTAGAAATAGAGGTTTTTGCTATACTGTCTTTATAAACCCTTCTATTATGATGGCAATCGGGATTCCCTATAGGTCGGAATCATAATCGAGCAAAAGGAGGGAGCTCATTACCAAGATTGTGATGATGTGGAACAGAATGGAATTATAAACCTTAGACCTCAGGCTCAATAACCTTAATGTCCAGAACGCTTCCAGAATTTAGTGAATGTACTCCAGTTCATAGCCTCGCGGCTCAGTCATGACCTCGAGAGTTACACAATTCAGTGCTCATATTCAATATGCTGCTATCATTGAATATTGGTTGATATGAATCAACGCCGAAAACCCTCTTGTCCAGGAAACTTATCAGAACACAACCTAACCAAGTCCATTCAACTCAGCCTATTGACTACCCCAGAAAACCACACCCAAATACAGAGGACAATGACTGGATTTAAGATAGAGCTTATGCTCTATGTTTTGGCTCCAGGCCTTATCAAACGATAACAAGTCCAACAGTTGTACAGTTTACCTTACCTTCCTTTTCAGGAAGGTAGCCATAGCATAATATTGGTTTGAAATACACCATCTTGAAGTCTTCTTATATGACCCTTTCAACCCAGGTACTTGCGAAGTATAGGCAACTTTAGTATTGCTCGTACTTCAATCTTTTGTTGTATCCACTTCTTTGAACTTCAAAAGTTTCGAGCAAAGATTGGTATCTCCGATATACATGTCAGCTTCGTCGGATCAAAAGGCCGATATTATTGACCTAGAAAGCGGCCTTGTTCGTGAAGCTAGTTCGGGAATAGAATATGAATTTGAAGAAGATATATCGAAGGAAGATCAAGCTCATTGACACAAGAGATCGTGTAAATCAAAGGATGGAGATTCTATCCTAAGTCTTGCGTGAGTCACAAGACTCATTTCCAAGACATAAGTTCTTTGAAATCACCAATGTGATATAGCATTGGGTTGTGTGTATTTTCTGTAAATATGGAAGTTTCCATTGTAAGCACCTCACTGACGATGACAATGAGTTTCATGGCTTCAATGAATCCACTTGGGTAATCACGGCGTACCTTGCTCTACACAGGTAATATAGATTTCTTGCTTTACTTCGTGAACGGAAAATGAGACTCTCATTTGGTATAGAGATATGCTGGAACATCGAGGAAGGAATGATCCATTCAAGACCGTGCAAATAACACCTTGCCGCTTAGGCTTCTTGATTGTATGGGGAAGACTGAGTGATGCCCTTGGTCGAAAATGGACCTATGCGCGACAAACTTCATATTCTTGACCTTTTTAATGAACATTTAACTTCCAATTTGTTAATATGGAGAGCAGTATCTTTGAAACCGCGGTTATTCTTCTGTTGATCATCTTTTTGCTCCCTGGAGGATTCCCTATCATGATTCAGCTACTCCACCAATACATATCCCTTGGCAATCTTTGCTGAAACGGGCCGATTTTGCGGGCGCTTTCATACTGTTAAGTGCTTCGGTGCTCCACGTCATAGTATTTCTCGTAGTTTCTTCTGTCTCCGCGTGGTCTTCTGCTGCCACTATATGCCTCTTAACAATATCTGGGTTGGTCTGCATAGGAGCATCATATGGGAATGGTTTGTAGGAAGTAGCAAGGGCGTTCAAGAACCGATATTCCCTCGGGTGCTGTTAGATAGTCCAATGTTGGTGGGAATAGCTTTGTAAGTTACCTGTGTAGGTGATCGACTGACAACTCCAGAATTGGAGTGGCATGTGAGGCTCAGTGAATAAAAATTTGATTGCCAAGGACATCCTTCCTCATCGGTATTCCATCTCAGGTCATCACCATCGAGATTGCTCGAAAGGCAGCAGTATATGGAGATTCCGCATGGCAAGCCGGATACCAGCTGCTGGCTTACAACCTCGCTGTGCCCGTTGGTAGCATCGTCGCAAACACACTCATTGGCAAAGCGAAAGTCGCTCCTATTTAGCTTCTATTTCTGACACATATTCCAGCCACTGCTTCCGGGGCAATCGTTCAATTCCGCCTGATAGAAAGCACACTTGGTCTAGTATCCGTAACCACAGCTCTTAACAACCATCTACCAGATCAGCTTCCTAAGATTCTCAATGATACTCAACTTAATAGTGTTTGTCATCTACTTCGGCAATTTCTTTGCTGGAAAAACAACTTCTGAGAAGTCAACTACAGGAATTTATTGTTGATTTGGATTGGAGAGGGGGGCCGGTGAGCATCAGAGGGAAAGGGCATTAGGGAGAAATGTGAGGGATTTGGAGTGATCGATGTTGACTCATCTCCCTTTTGAGAAAGGAGAAGAAAGGAGGCGGTTTATGGGACATGCATACAGGTTTGTCTAATGTAAGCTCGATGTACGCGTACATTTATGTATTTGACCGCTTCATAAAAATGAATGTTGCAATGAATCTCAACTAGATTGTTAATGCATGAAAAATGGGGCAATATAAGGCTGAAAGACTGATGGGATCTATGTGAATAATAAATACGATGTAAATAATACTAATTTATTAGTAGCGAAGATCATGTTCCACTCAAATCACGTGATGTTTATGGTATTATATGTATTATATTATCTGGAAGTCGTCTCCACCGGATATTTGGCGGATAGATCATATATTCATACATAGATAAGATATATAACCTTTTCTCGTATAATTACTCCGTCTCCGTATTTCAAGTTAGTTGATCTAGACTACAATGTGATCATTGTGATATACTGCTTTCTATTCATCGTTCTATGAGGTCTGAATATTATAATACGAGTTATATTATTAATCTAAAAGTACTCCGAGATCACTTATTACTAACATCAAATCCATACTCTCACCACCCCTCCCCTCTCAGCCCTCGTACCTTTCCTCAGCCACAATAGCCTTGTTTTAAAATAGTACATTACCCCTGCCACATCCGAGCCTTTACCGTTTGTGGCACAAGTGCAACTGAAGCTCGTGTAAGGAATTGGTTACAGAAGCCATTTCAAAAAGTCAATCATAATCTTTGATATTCAAGAAAACAGAAGAAAACAATTTATTCAACGTATTCGAAAAGAAACACACAACTCAAGGCTTTTTAGATTGCCTACGAATTGAAGAAAAAGCGATACAACCCTAGCGATTATGATAACGACTTGAAGATTAAAACGATCCGCTCCACGCGTTGGTCTCTGGAGACCTCTTGCGAATTACTTCCTGGCGATTGTTTATTCCTGCAACGATAGACTCGAAAATTTATAGACAACAATTGGCTGGCTTTCTGAGGACCGAGATTAGGCATAATGCCTCCAAATAATACCTATGGTTCCAATAATTCTTCGAGCCCTCCTCAATCGATACCTTTACGAGATCTAACACGACCACCTGATTCTGCAGATTTGGGAGATGGGGCGCGGCGGCACACACGAGGGAGGAGTCTTTTGGCAGGGGGAGGACTTGGCCCGATGAGTAGTATAAATGCCGGTACTGGATACGAAAGGCTGGGAGATTCTTCTCCTAATCCGGCGGGGAGATCAAATCGAACGGGCGGCTCGGCGATACCTCTGACACTACAATCTTCTGTTGGAGGAAGGCTCGAAAATGAAATCGAAACACCAACATCGCCTGTGGGAAACCCTGCGGATTTTCAAGCAGCAATGGGATTCGCTGGTCTGAACGTACCGGATATCAGTCTATCTCATGCTCCTAGAGAAAGATCCATGTCTTTTGGATCGGAGCACTCACTTTCACCTTATGCGCATTCTTATGGAGATCTGGGTGATAACGATAATTCTTATTTTCCTTCCGATTCTGACCAAATACCATTGACGGATTCGAACCACCTTCAACCCATAAGCGGGGTACAACCTACTACTCCAGATGGGCAGTTTCATGATGGATCTAGCTTCCAATCTATCAATTTCAACTCACCAGGATCAAACTACAGAGGGTCTAGACTAGGTGATGATCTTCCTAATGCGGAAGCAGGTTACTCATCGTATGGTACAAGGTCAAGCTATGGAGCCAACCTGTCACCCACTGGGCGCAGATCCAGATCTCCATCTACTGTGGGGGCCCTATCCAGAGCTGGGTCGATGATGAGGGCCATGTCGCAACGTGTGGTCAATCTTAGTGGTGAAGCCGAGGTTATTGAAGAAAGCGCTAGGAGACAGGCACACAGTATTGAGGAGCCATTTTTCCCTTCACGGAGATCCTACGAACCAAATGTCGCGGATACAGCCTATCGGCCGAATACCATGTTTTCTCCATTTGAAAAACCTCCGGCAAGGACTTTGGATGGCCCTGGAACGGATCAATGGCAGGCGCAGAATGCTCCCAACCCTCTTAGAGGAAAAACACTAGGGATATTTTCACCGGAAAACAAGCTTCGATTAAAACTTTGTGATATTCTGGTTTATCCAATTACTGAACCAGCAATTTTGGTATTGATTGTCATTCAAACAATTCTCCTTGCGGTAGATGCGGGCCCTTCTGTGTATACTCATCCTCGGCGCCCTGGGTGGGGCTCTAAAACCGACTGGGCCTTACTGGGCTTGTTTATAATTTTCACCCTGGAAGTAATTGCACGTGTCATTGTGTCCGGTTTCATTGCCAACGCAGCTGAATACAGTACTATAGACCGGCAACGTGGAGCTAGAGCAGCAATCGTGGATAAGTATCGATCTATATTCGCACCCCAGCGAAAATCGTCTATCAGAAGAGCACAAACATCGTCTTCTGAGCAAACCACTAACACACAAATGCCCATTGTCAATACCTTTGCTCAAATGCAAGCCATGACCAGCACTGTCGAGCAAGCCCAACGATTGCAACTAGCCAGGAGAGCTTTTCTCAGACATTCTTTCAATCGCCTCGACTTTGTAGCGGTTGTATCTTATTGGACAGCGTTTGTCCTCAGTTTTTTTGGAATAGAGAATGGCTACCATCTTTACATATTTCGCATGTTGAGTTGCTTACGCATTCTTCGATTACTCGCCCTTACAAACGGTACTGCTGTAAGCTCTATGTTGCTTTCGCTTTCATGTGCACTTCTAACAATGTATCTAGATAATTCTTCGAAGTTTGAAAAAGGCAACTCCATTGCTACTCAATGTTTCCTTTCTTATTGGATTCTTCTGGCTGTTATTTGCTATCATCGGTATACAAAGTTTCAAAGGAAGTCTTGATCGCCAGTGCGTATGGATTGATCCCGATGACATTGAAAATGCGCAAAATACAGCATTCGTTAATGGCAACCAATACTGCGGAGGACAATTCAACAAGGACAACTCGTCTCATGATCCTTGGTTGAAATCCACTGGGACTAATTTTCTCTATCCTTTAACCCCTGGTGCCACTTCTTCCAAAGGTTACTTGTGTCCTGAGGGATCTTATTGTGTGCAACTGCCTGCCGACCAACTTCCTTTCAATGGAACTGTCACCTTTGATAACATAGCGCAATCTTTGGAACTCGTGTTTGTCATCATGACAGGCAACACCTTTACAGACCTCATGTATTACACCACAGACTCCGACTACCTTGCCGCCGCAATCTTTTTCGCGGGCGGAATTGTTATTATGATGCTCTGGCTCATGAACTTGATGATAGCCGTCATTACCTCGTCTTTTCAGGTTATCAGAGGAGAGGGTAAGACAAGTGCATTCGCTGCCCATGCCGATGATGATCGACCCGATCCAAATGTAGATATGCCACGACAGGTCAGTAAGCTAAAGCAGATGTACGATAAAACCTATTGGCTTTGGATCGCGATTATTGTCTACGATCTCATAGCTCAAGCATTTCGGAGTTCTGATATGACAGAGTCTCGCGCAAGATTCATCGATTTTTCAGAGGTTGTGGTGACATTTCTGTTGCTAATTGACATCGGTTTGCGGTTTGGCGCTGATTGGCGGGACTTCCACAAGCACAAGAGAAATTTATTTGACTTAGGACTTGCGATTATTACCACAGTGATTTTATTGCCACCCATTCGAAACTCAGGTCAACTTTATGCTTGGCTTACCGCGTTTCAAATTCTCAGAATCTACCGGGTTGTCATGGGTGTCGAAATCACGAGATCCTTGATCATGTTGGTCTTGGGAAATGCAAGTGGTATTGGAAATCTTGTACTCTTCGTATTTCTTATCACTTTCTTAGTTGCGATACTCGCAGTCCAGCTGTTCCGTGGTGAAATACCAGAACGGGATGACTCGGGAGAATATATCCAAGTCAATTTCTCCACGATATTCAATTCTTTCCTGGGTCTATATCAAATTCTATCGAGCGAAAATTGGACTACAATTCTTTATAATGTCACCGGCATAGATAAAGCACGCAACACTGCTTGGATTGGAGCAGCATTCTTCATTGGGTGGTTCATTCTTGCCAACTTCATTCTGGTGAATATGTTTATAGCTGTCATTCAAGAAAATTTCGATGTTTCCGAGGACGAAAAGCGCATGCAACAAGTGAAGGCCTTCCTAACCAGGAAAGAGGTTGATACCTCTTCTAGCAATCTCGCATTGTCATCCATCGTTCGGTTTGGTCGGTCCAAAGCGAAAAAAGATCCCCTGGATTATGGGCCAGCAACAATGGAGATGTTGCTGAAAGATGCAGTTGTTAAAGACTTTCTCGATGACGAAATAGTCCCAGGACAACACGAACATAGTGCGGAAAATGCAGCTGCTGACGCTGCTGGCGTCAAGCCCGGATACTTATCCTCGGTCTGGGGGAATTTCGTGTCTAGAATTTGGAACAGGGAACCAAACCCTTTCTATTCCAATATATCGTTCTCTCTCAAGACTGATGACTCTAAAGGCACCAGGGCAATGGCAAAAGAAGCCGTCTCGGCCACGTCTCAACGCAAGAAAGCACAGCGTGAATACTTGGCAAAACACCCGTCGTACAATAACGCCTTATTCATTTTTAAACCCAATAGCCCTATCAGAAGGTTTTGTCAGAGATGCGTGGGGCCAGGGCGTGGAAATGAACGTTTCGATGGTGTTGAGCCTAATTTGTCCATTTGGTATGGCTTTTCGGCCTTTTTGTACCTATGCATTGTCGCAATGGTCCTGTTGGCATGTATAACAACACCTCTTTACCAAAGAGAATACTTCATGGCGAATCCTGAGAAATCAACAGCGAATAATTGGTTCGTCTTTTGTGATTTCGTCTTTGGGATCATTTTCACCGTCGAGGCTGTCATAAAAGTCGTTGCAGATGGGTTCTTTTGGACTCCAAACGCATACTATAGAAGTACATGGGGTTTCATAGATGGTTTAGTGCTTGTCACCTTATGGATCAATGTCATCACATCGTTAATGGATGATGGGGCAATTGCACGAGCAGTTGGAGCTTTTAAAGCCTTGCGGGCTCTCCGATTACTTAATGTCAGCGACAGTGCTAGAAACACATTTCACTCCGTGATTCTTGTCGGTGGCTTCAAAGTGCTTTCGGTAAGAAATTCTTTTCCGTGTTATTCCAACGGTTTTGCTAATATGTCGACAGGCCGCTTTCGTTTCCATGTCCCTCTTGATTCCTTTTGCAATATACGGGGTAAACCTTTTCAACGGCCAACTGGAGACGTGCAATGATGGTGACATCACTAATTTGACTGACTGTTCTGGTGAATTTTACAGTCAACCGTTCAGTAGTGATTGGAATATTGTTTCCCCTAGACAAGTTGGAAATCCCTGGTACGATTTTGATAATTTCGGAGGCTCCTTATTTATCCTTTTCCAAATCGTATCCCAAGAAGGCTGGGTCGACGTAATGTTTCAGTCAATGTCCATTACTGGCCGTGGTCTTAATCCAGGCGATCCTACATCATCCCAGTTCAATGCAGTTTTCTTCGTCCTTTTCAACTTGCTTGCTACGGTCTTCATCCTTACTTTGTTCATCTCTGTGTTTATGCGAAATTACACGGAACAAACAGGTATAGCATTCTTGACATCCGATCAGAGATCTTGGGTGGAATTGCGTAAACTTCTTAGGCAGGTCTCTCCATCTAAACGCCCATCCCAGAAAGATCCACGTCGGTGGAAAGATTGGTGTTATAAAAGAGCCACTCGAAAGCATGGAAAGTGGCATTCGGCTATGACTTTGACTCTTGTCTTCCACCTTATCCTACTGTTGGTGGAATTTTACCCAGAGCCAGAGTTGTGGGATAGATTCAGAGATTATGTGTTTTTGGCTTGCACAATTTTTTATGTTCTCAACATTATCGTCCGTATAATTGGTCTGAGCTGGCCTCGATTTCAACGAAGTTCATGGGATGTTTTCTCGATTTTTGCAGTCTCCGGTACATTGGTCACGACATTACTCCTTCTCACCAACTTCAAATCTCAGGTTTATGTTCAGCTACACAAACTATTCCTTGTAGCTATCGTTCTACTCTTGATTCCACGAAATGATGCTCTGGATCAGCTTTTCAAAACCGCAGCTGCTAGTTTGACAGCCATTGGAAATCTGTTGGCAACTTGGTTTGTCCTATTCATGGTTTTTGCTATTGCCATGACTCAAACCTTTGGACTTACTCGATTTGGTGAGCAAGAAACCGACAATCTTAACATGCGGACAGTACCGAAAACGCTCATTATGCTGTTTCGTATGTCTTGTGGAGAGGGTTGGAATCAAATCATGGAAGACTATGCGACCATTACACCTCCATTCTGTACTCAAGGCGCCAATTTCTTTGACAGTGACTGCGGTAGCCCTACTTGGGCTCGAATATTATTCATTTCGTGGAATATCGTGAGCATGTATATCTTCACAAGTTTATTTGTGTCACTTATCTACGAGAGTTTCAGTTATGTCTTTCAACGATCCAATGGCTTATCTAAGGTTAGCCGCGATGAGATTAGACGCTTCAAGGAGGCATGGGCTACATTAGATCCGGATGGTACAGGATTCATCGAGAAAGATCATTTTCCAAGACTATTGGGTGAACTCTCTGGTGTCTTTGAGATGCGTGTATATTCACATGAAGATTCGGTTCGCAGAATTCTCGAAGATATACAAACGGAACCTACCAGTGGCAGAATGAATTCTATTTCTAGTCCAAGCGCTTCTAATGGTATTGATTTGAAGAAATTGAATGAAAGAATTGCTCAGATTGATGCTGGTAGGGTAAGAAGAGACAGAGCGAGATTCAATCTTTTCTATGAAGAGGTCTTGGTGTCGGCAGATCCTGATCGGGGTATTTCTTTTACGACAGTATTGATGGTTTTGGCTCACTACAATGTCATTAGTGATAATAAGAGTTTGAAGTAAGTTGTTTGACTGATGTTTTAGGATTATAGCTAATGATTGATATAGACTTGAAGAATTCTTACGTCGACGCGCACGTCTTCAAAGGGTTGAAGAAGAAGTCCGAAGACGAATCGTGGTTGGTTTCTTCGATACTATGTATGAGAATTCTTTTACCATAATCTGTTTCAATTTACTGACAACCACAGGTACTGGTCCAGAAGATTCCGCAAACACATGGAAAGAAAAAAGTCAGGCCGAATGACGGATATTCCTCAACTAGGCCCAGAAGTTTACGTCGACGACGAAGATTCATCTACTCAGAAACATAAATCAACGGTTTCAAGCGGGGCTTTACTTTCACCAACAGATATTACGGATTCAAGAAATTCATTTATTACGCATGGACTTGATGGGGCGCCACTCAGGCAGAGAAGAGGAATTGATGCGGATATTGGATTGGGTTTGAATACTACGTCCCCTTCAGGAAGCTCGGCAGTGAGTCCAACTTTGAGTCCGCTGAAAGCACATGGGGCGCATGGATCGGCGTTTTCATTTGAGGGGGTGGGGACTGGTGAGGGGAGTGCAATCAATAGTACGGCGAGTAGTAGGAGGAATAGTGCGGTGTCTGCGGAGAATGTCTTGGAGGTGTTGGATAATTCTGCGTGGGGAGAAAGTATTAGGAGGAGTTTTACTATGAGGAGGAGTAGTAAGAGTGGGAATTAGGGGGTGGGGAGGGGGGAGGGATGTGCATATATTATTGAGAAGAGGAAGAACATATACATTAAAAAGGTCTATGGAATCACGGACTTGGATAAACGGGTATTTTGGTCCGGGGGAAGAGAGGCGTATGTGGAAGAAGGTGTTTTATTGGAATTGGAATTGGAATTGGAATTGGAATTGGAATTGAAAGATGGAAGATGGAAGATGGAAGATGAACTGTGTTCATTTTTTTCTTATATATTTTTTGGGTTCATTTGTTTATAATATGAGGATTATTTTTCTTTCTCTCTTTCTTTCTTTCTTACTTGTATTGTATTCTTTTGTGTTTTAGAGGAAGGAGACGGGAAGGGGAGGGACGGGAAGAAAAAAGTAGTTCAGAGGTGGAAAATCATTTGCATAGCTTATGGCGTTTAGTTTTTGGTTCTTTTTATGATACGTTTTATGCTTGATAGAATGGGGGTTTGGGGGAGGGGAGGGGGTGAGTGAGTGAGTGGAAAAGGAAGGGAGCGGGTATAAGTGTATTTGAATAGAATTGTGGATAGATGGATAGACGGGGAGAAGGGAGAGTGAGAGGGTGTATCATGTGTAGATAGATGAATTGATATGAGTGAGAAGAAATTGTGATCAATCAGAGTGGAAGTGAAAGTGAAAGCGAAAATTTGTATCTATATATGTGTGTGTATATGTATTTGTGTATATGTATGTGTGTGTGTATGTGTATATCTCTATGTAAGATTATATATATCTGTAGATTTTGCGAGGTTTTTGAGGGGGGAGTTGTGTTGAGTGTTTGGTGTATGGATTGAAGATAATACATCGAACAGAATTCTTGAATGTGAAGTTTGAGGTGAGAGAGATGGTTAGATGGATCTAAGATCTAGATGTCGATTTTGCTGGATGATTTATTATTAAATAGTTTACTCGAGTACAGTACAATATAGAGAATAGATATACTCCATCAAGACCTCGGGACAGATTTCACAAACGTGTAACTTGTAACATGTAACTCACGTGATTGGGTTTTCCTCAAGGAGACTACTAGGCTTTATCGCATGAATCATCAATCCCAAACCCAAAGCCAGGGAACGATTAATTAATTATCCTTACAATAATCCATGCTGAGATCCAGACGGGAGGGAGGTCAGCTGGTCAGGTCGCTGGAGGTGGGTGGGAGATCGGGCTACGCTTGGCTTGTTTTGTTGTTGGGAATGGTAAGCGATGTTTTGAGGGATGATGGATGATGTTTGGGGAGGGAGGGGGGAGGGATGAGGATCTTCGTTTGGGATGATGGTTTGGGTTGATACTGGTTTGAGATGTGAGGCATGAGGTATGAGGTATGAGGTATGATGACATATGGGGGGATCATATCGTAGAGGATGGATGTAATGTGATGAGAAGGGTTTGTTTGATGTGCGGATTTGGTGCTGATCTGGTGGTGATCTTTATGCAATGGGTTTAGGGAGGTTTAGGGAGAATCAATAGTGGAATTGATAAGAAGGGAGTATGGAGTGATGAGTGAGTGAGTGACGGGAAGTATAGACCATTGAATTGAATTGACGTGAGGAATCTGAGGATGTGAGAGTATGAGGATTTGAGCAAAGGGTCAGTTTGAAGGAGAAGGGAAGAAAGAGAAGGATAAGTAGAGCCGGATTTACATACTGTATCGACACCGAGTTGAAAATTCCCTTACTGTACCTATCAATTTGTATGTAAGTCTTATGTACCAGGTATATACAGCCCGTATATACCCAACCATTCATCCTCGGTTACCCCTCCAGAATCTAGCTACTCACGTTTCACTCCTGAAACATGTGCTTCCAAACCTCGTGATCTACAAACCTACCCCTACCCGTCCATCCATCCATCCATCCTATCTAGGTAATCCATAAAGTGGGAACTGCGAATGAAGTGTTTTTGCATTGCATTGCATTGCATCGCATTTCCTGTACGAATGTCGACTTGGGCACGAGGCACGATGTACAGAGTAGGTTAAGAAGACTGGAGGTTTAGGTGGGAAGATGGAGATGGAGATGGAGATGGAGGAATTACTCTGTAGGTGTGTTGTTTGGAGATTGGTCGATGCATATGGTCTGGATTGAAAGAGACGAGTTGGAAAATGTATAACGGTACTTGTGCAGCTGCGGATAGGGAAAATATTGGGTCGGGATGGGCTTCTAGATCTTGGAGGGGGGGGTTCGGTGCAGGATGGATGCAGAGTTATGGATGCAAAGGGATGCAGAATGTTGTTTGACGTGTTACGTGGAGTTGGAGTTGGATCTAGAGTTGTATTCCGTAGGAGGAGCTGCCTTTCTTTTTCTTTTGAGAATGCTCGTAGTTATTGATGCTGTTGATGTTGGTATACAGTTAGATATGGGTTGTCAGTGATTCATTCAATACGTTTTTTGTGGAATTTGATAATGATAATAATAATGATAATGATAACCTTAACATGATTCAATATTATTCACAACTCTTCTCCTTACAATTTACTTTTATCATCACCTTGCCGCAAGTTTGATATGAAGTTTGAGAATCTTCCAGATCAAGCACCATAAACCATAACCTGGTGGCAAAGGAGTTTCGTAAGAACTGGTGTCATCAAAGCGTAAAGCTTCACTCCCTTCGTATAACGTTAACGTTATCATTTCAATCACACTTTGTTTGCATGATCTTTGATGCTTCAGATTAGTACTCTGTATGTACGTACAGCTAGTAGATGTAGATGGTGCAGGGGATGGATTTGTTTTATCTACTGTACCTGTATTGCTTGTTGTATGATGGTTTTACCGGTATCTTTGCTTTGCATTGTGCTCCAGAATACTAAGTGAAGGACTGACTCAAGGAAGATTATATTCAACTGTCTTGATTGATTAATTGTTTTTGCAGGTACTTGATTCTTATACAATGTAGAGAGTTTTCGGAAGTATATACATACATGCATGCACACAGACGGACAGATAGACAGATAGACAGCAAAACACCTATAGGATTCAACGTAAAAGCTTACCCGGAGAATTCAATCAAGATATGCTGTGTGTGTGGGTGCGGTGTTGAAAGTTTGACCTCTCCAGACAATATCTGTAACATGATTTCGGAGATGGGGATGGATATGAATATGGAGATGGATATGAATATGGATATGAATATAGTTATGGTTATGGTTATGGTCATAGTAGAAACAACCACGAGTAACACATACAGATAAAATACTATATTGTACATATTTTATACCTAATCTGTATCTAATCTACATCAATATCAATATCAATATCAATTATATCAATATATTGATCAAATAACTAACAAATCATGAATCATCAATAATGTATAATAAATAAAAATGTTACAATTTTATTGATTATTTCATTCTTTTATTTATACATAATACATCTTACCCCTCTTCATCTCCAAAGATATCATAATCCAACTCTTGGATTCTCCGTCTTTCATTTCTATTTCTAGATATTTCCATACCAACAATCCTAATCAAGGGAAAAAGCCAATTCCAAGTTCTTCCAACTTCCTTACCACTTGTGGAGCAAAAACAGATAATACTCTCAAGACTATCTCACCTCAATCCTTGCATCTCTCAAATCAATCTCAGCATTTCCCTTCCCAAGTGGAACCCGTATCGCATTACATTACATTTTGCATAACATCACGGAACGAGCTCCATGCGTGCGTGTATCAGAAATACCACGATGGTAAGATTACATTACAGACAGAGCACATACATAGCTAACTTCTAAGGTTAACCAACAAGATGAATTGAATAGAATCAATGTCATTTGGAATTTCCCCTTGCGCGACTCTTTTCTGTCCATTTAAGAACTGGAGCATCTGCTGTTCCACGTCGTCGTGTCCTTTTGTTTTTCCCTCGTCTATCTTTGCTTCATTCTTCAAAGTTTTAGTTCACGGTCGAGATTCTTGGTTTAGGTTTATCACTTTATCCACTTGTTGAGAGATATTCGTCACTCGTTTATTCTTCTATATCTTTAAGGCTGTGCCGTTAGATATATATATATATCTATCTATCTGTCTTTATCATCATCAATTACCAAACTACTACTTTCGTTATCAGGATTGATTGAAGATATACAATATCTTTGGATCATCAACACTTTCGAGAGATCTCCAATAACTTTCATCCTCTCTATACAAATCATACACTCAAGTCAATCAAGCTTAAACTTTCAACCAACCACACACCGCACAACTCACCACCACCAACCAATCATGCGTTCCTTCTCCATCTCCAGCATCCGCAGCTCATTCCGTCGTTCCTCTTCCCCCTCCTCCATCAACTCCACCACCTCCACCACCAGCAGAGACTCATACACATCTCAATCCTCGCACAGTCCCATCAACACCATCAATTCAATCATGCATCGTCAACCCTCGATGCAAGATCTCGAAGAGGAAAAGAGAAGCTTCGGGAGCGGGTTGGAAATCATGGAACCGAGACCGATTGTTTATTGGGGAGGGATGGAGGAGAGAATGGGGGGGTTTTAGATTTGTGAAAGGTTGAAAGGGGATGGGAGTTTTGCGGGTTCGTGCAGTGAGAATGAGGGGTTGGGGGAGGGAGTGATACGATCATGTGTGCATGCATGTGGATATGATGAAGGAAAGGAAAGGAAACGAAAGCAGAATGGTCAGAATGGGTTGGGGTGCAATGCAATGCAATGCAATACAGTGGGTTATGGGAGAGGTCTTCAATTTCATTCCTCTACGGCGTTACGAATGATGACGGATGAATGCATGGATGCATGGTCAGGAGAACTTGAATCTTCTTAAAATATGGTATTTGGGGCGTTGGTATCCATGATGGACCTTTTTCCTTCACGTCGACAATTATTCAAAGTCATAACGCAACACTAAATTGGTAGTTGGATCAGTAGTAGTCAGTGTCGATGACTTTTTTTTCTTTTTTTTGCAAGAAATATTTATATTTATATTTATATTTTGTTGTAATAGTTAGTCGGTCGGTCAGTCAGTCAGTCAGTCCTATCTACTTGATATTTATCTTTATCTTTCTTTTAGGAGATGAAAATAGAATTACTACTATACTATACTATACAACACAATACAATCATTCCCCAAATATCCTTCTTCGTATATCTATACTATACTATCTTTATGATGATAATAATAATAATAATAACTCACCAGCCATCTCGTTACCCCTCTAATGCCCCCCTAGTACCCCTCTACTACGAGTACATATATAAATTCATACAGAGTACGCGTATACATACCGGTAACTTATATACTCGTATAACCCAATTTATTAATTAATTATACCCTTCTATAATAATCTCAATACCTAATAATTATTTACCATTAAATAATAAATAATATTATTGTTAATGTTATTATACACGTGTTAAAATTGCTATACCTGGTCGGAGTTCTCACTTTGTAAATTAGTCCATTTTCGTAGCACGTCTGAATACCCCTAGGGAGGTCCACCACAGACGTTAAGTAATATAAATAAATAAATAAATTATATACGTGTTATTATATCTCGAATTTCTATACGATAATACTCGTAGAGTATTGTTTATAGATGTATTTTGTTTATTTATAGAGTATTTATTCTCAATTCTCAATTCTCAGTATATAATTCAGTACAAATACATACATATATACACACTATCATCATTACCCAGACTCAAATGCAAACCTCAACCCGCTGTTTCCACTGCCGGCCAACTACCTATGGATCTTTCTTTCCTTTCTTTCCTCTTTCTTTTTCCAGGGAAGTAGACCACTCTTCCCTTCGCATCCCTTCCTATCAATCAACTATATACTCCGTAATAGAGAAAAGAGAAAAGAGAAAAGAATAACCGCGGATACCGTATACTTATACTTATGATTATGATTATGAATCCCCTGCGCTTTTAGGGATATATTAGAGAAAGAAAAAAAATAGATGCGAGTATTAGTTTTGTTTCTGAGCTGGATGATTTATACTAGGAGATGAAGAGGGTGAAGGGAAGTGATTTGGATGTTTAATCTAGCTGGGTATATGGGTATGTGGGTTGGGAATTTTGGGGAGGGGAGGGTTGTGGGTTAAGGGTTGTGGGTTGTTTATATGGAGTAAGGGTTCGGGTTACCTATATAATTACTTACATACATACTTGAGCAAGGTTATATCAGAGATTAATCTTCTGTGCATACGATACTGGATATCTATCTATCTATCTACAGAGTACAAGAGGGGAATCACATTACATACAATTTAAACCACGTGAACAGAGGGGTTTTCAACGCCTCAGCTAAGGTTAACTTTAAGTAATACAGTACGAAGTTCGGAAGACCAAAAAATTTCTTTCTTTGGATTCGAGACGTTGGTCATTCGGAAGGAAAAAAGGCTCTGATGTTAGAGCGAGGGAGGGATGGTATAGAGCTGTATGGTTGGTATCTGCTTTTGACTTGCTTTGGTTTGGGTTGGTTTGGATCCGTTTGTGAGGTTCATTTAATTTTATTTAGTGTGAGGAGGTACTTCGTACTCGGAGACGAGGATTCTTAAAATAGTATTATAGAGGGCCGGGGCAGCAGGGGCACCTACGACCGGATTTCTAGAAAGGAGAGAGAAGAGAAGAGAAGAGAAGAGGAAAGAGGAAAGAGTCGGTGCTTGGAGTTGAGAGTATGCGAGGGATGGACGGAGCAATTATAGATGAGGAACGGCATGGTGAGGATAAGGGAAAGGATTTGGGGGGTCTATGGACCGAGTGTGAAGATGGAGGGTCCGGAAGAGATGTTTTGATATTGGATTCGCGGGGTGAGGATGAGCAGATGGGGATGGGGATGGGATGTAGGGATATAGATGGAGAGCTTGATTCAATTCATGCCGATGCGATGGATGGAAATGGAACGGGAGGGGTTCAATTGGCTTCGGGTTCGGAAAACTTGGCTTTTGATTTTGATTCGGATGATGGGAATGGGGATGGGGATGGGGATGGGGATGAGGAGGATGAGGAATCTGCTTTGATATCGAATGAGGCTGAGCAAGGAATAATGCAGACGGATATGAATATGAATATGGAAATGGATAAAATCCAAGCCTGGACTCTTTATCTAAGTCATTTTTTATCCACATGGAATGGAAGGAGTTATGAATTCGCTGCTGTGAGTTATGCATACGATGCAGAGTCTAGATGAGTTTACAGAGAACACGATACTGATGATCCATGATAGATTATCTTCACTGCAAATGCATGGCCTAATACATTGGTTGCTGCTTCTATACGGTATGTTTTCTTCCCAATTGCATGATTGGGATGCGGAAATCAGAGATGAAATTATCTATCACGTGATAATTAAGGTTATGTACTAATCAAAATGATTTGGTTTCAATAGAGGGATTGTAAGAACTTTAGCATCGGTTTGTTTCTCCTCGAGTGTGGGGAGATGGGTTGATAAAAGTCCAGATCGATTAAAGATTCTTTTGACGACGATTACGGTTAATAGAATTGCGGTGATTTGCGCTTCTATATTGTGGTTTTTCGTGGTTGAATCAGAGAAGAATCGTGAAGATGGAGTTCCTGTCATTGAGTCTAGAAAAGAAAATGTTACGTTCAGAGATGTCATGAAAATTGTGATATTCTTACCTATTCTCGTGTTTGGAATCTTGGAAGCTTTAAGCGCTAACGGGAATATGTTGTCAATGGAAAGAGATTGGGTAGTTAGTGCTGCGGCCCCGGAAGGGCATGAATACGATCTCACGCATCTAAATGCAACAATGAGACGAATCGATTTGAGTTGTAAACTTCTTGCGCCGATATTAATCTCATTCCTGATCTCGCGATCGGGTATCAAAATCGGAGTGCTCGTTGTAGGTGGGATGAGTGCTGCGAGTTGGGGATTGGAAATGTGGTGTGCGAGGAGAGTTTGGAGTTGTAATCCTCGGTTACAAAAGCGGAAGAGTGTGAGAGATGATGAAGGGGGTTCAGGTGTCGAGGTTCGAGGTCTGAGGTCAAAATTGAGGCGAGGACTGCGTTTGCACAAGGAGGACTTTGGGAACTATTTTTCGTCGAAAGTTTGCGTTCCTTCGTTGTCGCTCTCGATACTTCATCTTTCGGCCCTGTCGTATGGTGCGACGTTTATGACTTTCCTGCTGAATGCGGGCTTTTCGTTGGATCTTATCACGTTGGCACGTGCAGCAGGGAGTGTGGTGGAAATTAGTAGTACAGTCGTAACACCATTTGGTGTTCGACATCTTTCCAAAGCTCATGGTCATGGTCGATATGATTGTTTGCATCGATCAAATGATTCAGATGAAGTTTCATCGCAGGCAGAAGGCGAAATTGATGAATCGGGAAGAATTACTACTGGGTTGGAACGATTGGGTCTTTGGGGTCTTTCATGGCAATTTATGAATCTCGTACATATACTCATATATTCATCACCATCAACTTACTAACCAAACACCAGATTCGCGTAACCCTCATCCTCTGGGTCCTTTCAACATCCACCGCTCTCCCTTCACCTCCCCTCCTCCCCCGCCTCATTCCCCCACTCTCTCTTTCCTCTCCCTTTCTCCCCCTCCTCCTCTTCACAACCCTCTCTCTTTCCCGTCTCGGTCTCTGGATCTTTGATCTCACCACCCAACAACTATCTCAAATTCTCATCGCCCCGACCCATCGCTCTTCATTCGCCGGCTGCGAATATTCCCTCGTGGCACTTTTCGAATTGGGAAATTATCTCATTGCGATGGTGTGGTCAAAACAGGATCAGTTTAAATGGGTTGCGCTGGTTAGTTTGGTGGCGGTGGGGATAAGTGTGTTGGTTTATGCGGGGTGGGTGAAGAGTGTGAGGGGTCATTTGGTGCATTGGTAGAGGGTGGGTGGTTGTGGGGGGAAGTGTGGAGGGGGGTAGATGGTGAATTGAAGTCTAAGTGAGGTGTGAGTGGAATTTATGGTTTGATGATATCATAGAAGATTCGTGGTGTTTGTGCTGGAGATTCAAAGTGTCTGAATCTTCGTGCCAACCATATTAACCTTATACTGTGAACACGGTAAGAGCTACTCCCTCCTGCCGAGTGCCTACCATGCTAAAACATCGAAAAGTTTCTGATACTTCGAGTCCCCGATACTTCGGTAACCTTACTTTGGCCAACCTACCTCACCTTTGCTCATTTCTTTTAAGAAACAGAACCATCCCATCTACCTCGCCCCAAACCATCTAGATGGCTACAAAAGCAAACCCCAAAACCTATATACTCATCCAACAGCAAACAATCAATAATCAATCAAGCAAATAAACAATCTACCACAACAATATCAAGTCTTTTTTATCGGTGCATTATATTATATTATAATACAATACCTTGAATCTGGAATCTGGAATCTGGAATCTAAATCATCAATCTAGAATATGAATATGAATACAAATACTTCATATCCTGGAATGGAATCGATGGTATAGATAGTACAAGTTATTATGTCATCGAGTTACATATTTTGTTTCTATTCATTTGATTTGTTCGCTTGTTTGTTCATTTGTTCATTTGTTCAGCTTGTGAATAATATGTTGTTTGGAGTGTGGATACAGATGATGAGGTGATGAGGTGAGTGTGGTGGGTATGATAGATGTGATTTTGGCATACTGTGATATGCTGTAGCGTTGTGTAGCTAGCTATACATATATAAATCAAGTGGTGATGAATCATACATTTATTTACTCACTCAATCGCTTAATTAGTCCTTTACTTTCTTCTTGTTATTGTTATTATCATCGTCAATGTCGTTGTTATTCTTCGTTATTATCACCGTTATTATCAACGTCATCATTCTCATCGTGATTGTTATTATCATCATTATTCTTATTCTGATTATTATTCCTAATACTGTTATCATCACCATCTTTGCCATCGTTATTCTCATTGTTATTTCCCATTACTGTTATCATCATTATTCACCGATCTGATGATTCACCGACCGATAGACGCGTAGAGTTTTATAAGTATCTACCTACCTGCCTACCTACCTACCTACCTATATATCTACGTCATTTCATCTCTTCTCTTCTTTGATGCGTGTGTGCTGTTGTCTCGGGATTGGGAGGTGAAGCTCTCTATTTCTTAGTTTAGTTGCTTCATCATGTTGCTTGAGTTGACATTGGGATCGGGAAGGGGAAGGATTCTCGGTATAGTGTAGGGAGGGAGCCGTATTCTGTTTAGTAACCAGGAACCGGTGAAATTCCAATCACCGCGTTTGATAAGTTATTCATAATCAAGTTCAGGACAAATACGGTCATCAATAGGTTTGCTGCGCAATACCAATATCTGGGCTTGGGAATTCACGGACGGCTATGGCTATCAAGTTCTTCCTTTATTTTACGGTTTTGGGTAGATAGAAATACGGTTCGTTTTAGGGTTGTATATATCATAAAGCCGTATTTACTATTCACTCCGCACCGATCATCTATTCTATTGGTAATTCATAATTCAAATTCCGGTTTAGGGTAGATACGGTTATTTATAAGTCTACCGTATGATACAAATACCAATATCTGGTTTTCGGATTCACAGATAGATGTTATTGTTCTTTCATTTATATTTGATATTCAGGGTAAATACGGTCATCGATATCTTTGCCGTATGATACAAAACCGGGTTTGGGATTCACGAACGGTTGTTAGTGCTCTACTTGTTTTATGGGTTTGGGTAGATAGATATACGGTTCCTCTTAGGGTACTATTCATCATACAGCCGTACAGGATACATGTAGCACTACGTCTATAAAAGTTGTATATTTTTCTGGATTCTATATATAGTCTATACTAATTCGTACATGTAGATTTGTATTTCAGTCTATTCTCAGCACCACTTTAACAGACACGCACAGGAGAAGATATCTAAACACAAAACGAAAAGAGACACACCTTCACAACGCACATTCACAAGCCATACATTTTCGGATTCATATTTAAGATCATCTTTCATCTCGAACATCTCAACGACTTCACCACACGAGAAACTTCTAGACAATTGGATTTTCATCGCGTCAGTAGGGAGCTAAAACACCCCTCGACAAATTGATAAAGGGAATTCAATACAACATACGTCACGCAATATCTTTCTACAAATACCATCTATCTCCCAACCTTATCATGGCAAACCCAGAAACCCCGCGACAAAATAAGTCCCTTCTTTTGGATCAGAAACTTGTTTCAGAAACATCACCAGAATCGCCAAATTCACTCACATCAACCCCAACCCCAAAAACAAATTCAAAATCGAACCGAAAATCAACACCTCACAACCCTCCCCCGCAAAGATCCTCATCTTCATCCTCTGCAAGATCTTCTATTTCCCCCCAATCACATTCACAATCACAATCACACTCCAGCACCTCAACATCAACCGCACCAACCACTCCCCCCTCAAATCTCACATCCAAGATGCGTACTCTATGGAACAGCTCGCAGAGCAGAAGCTTCCTCTCGAATCTTCATGTTGGGGGTATTGCGACTAAATTGAATCTTACCCGTGGGAGTTCTTTGCCGTCTAATGACCTTAGTAACCATACGAGCTACACCAACCAAGACAACTACTCCAAATATTCCAATCACGCCACCCACAGCCAAGTGTCACCGCCAATGCCAATGCCAATGCCCAAATTATCAAGTCCCAACGGAAAGCCGGAAAAGCCCTTAGGGTATTATGGGGAGAAAAATGCTCATGCATTAGATGCAAATCCGCTTTCTGGGCCGTCGACAAGACATGCGGAGTATCTTTTCTCGAGAATAGAAGGGGGATTCCTGGGGCCGGATACACCGCCCTTGGGATCGCCTTTTGAAGAGCGGGAGCTGAACGCGGGGGTTGATGAGTCCCCACGTTCTCAGGGTATGGATTCACCGTTTGATCTTACATATAGACAGTGGAATAATGAGAAGATTGAGGGGATTCATGAGGATGGGAATGGGGATAAGGATGCTGCAGATCCATGGGAACCAGGAACTGTGAATGACAGAGATGAGAAGAGAATAAAGGGAAGAGGAAAATTGACATCGAGTACCAGAAAGCAAAATCAAAATCCGTGGCAATCGCTTCATAAATCTTGTAAGGACATGCTGGATAATATGTATCTTTCGAAGTGCGACGGGGGAGTTAATACAATCACGGGGCAGGAAAATGGGAATAGAGATTTGGGAGCGAATAGATATGTGGATATGGATATGGGCGATGGAAATGATGATGAGGGTGATGGAGAGAGAGATGATGAGTTCGATGTATTCACCGAAGCACGCCGCGGTGAAGGCGGAGAGAAGGTTCGAGTTCAACATCAGCTGATTCACACACAGTCTTTGGAATCGATGGTGGAGATTTATACTTCTTCCTCTGCTGCTGTTCCTACTTCTCCCACTTCACGTCTTGCGTCGAGGAAATTGGGACAAGTCAAGAAGAAGATGCAGATGCAAAGTCAACTCGGCAAGGAACTTTCACAACAACAGGAAAAGCTATCAACACAGATGGCTCACCCCACAAATTCTTCACTGGGAGAAGAAGCAGCAATCAAAGCAAGTTCTGATTTGGATATCAGCATCAATTCGGTCGACGAAAATGAGGGAAGAGAAAGACAGGCGAAGTTAGAAAAAGAAATCGAAGAGGCGGTTCGTGAACCTATTTATTCACCTCAGGCAGAAGAGAAAGATTTCGCTTATATGGAGATGAGACCTAAGCTCAAGACGACTCCAAATGCCAACATTAATGATACTGATGGTAAAAACGTTACTACGTCGCAGGATGGAAATTCTGAGGGGGAAGATGTATATCAATACCAATATCGATATCAAGATGATGACGCAACATCTTCACTTGATATGGAGGATTCGCTGTACGAGACTCCAAAGACAAACAATACGGGAATCAAGAGCGCAAAAGCTAATTCTCGCACTGTTGGAATGTATAATACAATGAATACGGATACGGATATGGATACGGATATGGATACGGATATGGATACGGATATGGATACGGATATCACTACTCCTACAAAACAAACACAATCTGGGAATAAACAACACCTTATATTCGATGCCGACGCGGCACTTGCAGCTTCGCTGTTCTCATTGTCTCGTCTTCAGTTTGAATTTGAACAACAATGTCGACAGGAATTCGTTTCTCGATCACCTGGCTTGACGACTTCTTGAGTGCTGATTCATCCCCGGGCTTGAGTTCCTCTGCGCATGGGCTGGCAGAAATTGGTATAGAGGATTTGAGTTTCGAGCTGCTTTTTCCTGGTTTTGTTGAGGGAAGAGATGAGAGATGAGATTCATCTGGAGGAAATGGGATGCAAGGATTCTTAGGAAATCCCGAGGATTTATTCGAGGATGAGGATAATGATGGGGATAAAATGGTATAGCGGGATGATAAGGGATAAAATCGGGGAATCGTCAAAGTACTATAGCCAGCACGGAAAAATAAAATTGGGGAATAGATAGATATACACATACACATACACATACACATACACATAGTAGTAATAGTAAATTATTAATCGATTCAGTCTATCTATAGCTATTACTAGGCTAACCATGAAATACGCGTATGTATATATATACATATACATATACATACACATATGCAAACACAAATAAAAGAGAACAAGATAGAAGTTAAAATTCCAAGTGCAACTCTTGCTCTATACATTCTCTTCTCGGGTATAGAACTTTATTTACATGAGTCTGTTTTGGGCCCAATGTCGAGGTCTATGTCGAGGATATCGGAGATCGGGGAGGGAATGGTTATGGAGATGGAGATGGGAGAAAGAATGAGGTCAAATTGGAGATAGAGGAAGGAGTGATAATAGGGGGAAAAGGCGCAATGAAGCATTTTTGGCGGGAATTGACGGAGGAAGGAAGAAAGAGGGCTTTGTTTGTAGTGGATGGATCCTGATCAGGGGTTTGAGTTTATGGAGCGGGGGATATTGGATATTTGGATACTGGATGGTGTGTAAGGGGAAGGAGTAATAGAATAAAGGATAATGGATAATAGATGGATGTATAAATAGATGACTAGGCAACGAATGAATAACGATAATAAAAAATAGCTACTGAAATCATAGGTCTTCTCCCCAGTTCTTGAGTTAGTTTGCGACAGAGTATAAGAATAAGAATTAGAATAGGGAAAATAACTAAGCGAGATTCTGTTCTCGGAAAAATAGAGGTATGCGAATATGGGAGTATATTATAGTCAATTGCAATGGAAAGGAAATTTGCAGTAAGTAATTCAACATCTTTGGAAGTTTGTTCATACATATTGATGCTGAAAGGGGGGGAATGGGGAGTAAATTTATAGTTGTTAGATACACGTGTTGGAGAGCTGGTTCTCTGTTAACCTCACGCATATCAGTATATATTATTATCTACATAGAATGATATACACGATACTATTTTTGACAATTGTAAATAAATAGCGTTTCACAGTAGGCCGTGAATGATCCGAAAATAAGAGAGAGAGAGAGAAATGTATTGTTATTATGTGTGCACAAGAAAGATTCTTATCTAAATCTAAAGAGCCCAGCGATCTAGATATCAATTTACTGTATCTTTGTCTTCATTTTCGTTTTCCTTGGCACTCTAGCAATCCAGTAAAGTCCCAAAGCCAACCCCATATTAACCAAACTATACACCAGCGAAATACCAAAATCCCTCCACCTATGATCAAAAAAGACGCCCACGCTTGCTAACAACGTACTTGTATTCCTCACCGGACAAATTTCGCACTGTGCAAAACTCTCTGGGTTCAAGAGATTGGCGTCCGAAGTCTGGAGATATGAAGATAGATATTGTGCGCAGGTAAGAGGAGAAGGAGGCTCAATGTGAAGAATCTCATTGCTGGCGCATGTAATATTGACACCTGATATTCCAGTGGAAATCAAGGAAGAGGCGAGATAGGTAACAGGTGTGCTTCGGTACATGAAAGTCCAAAATTTGGGGAGGGAGGTGATTGGTACCAAAATTCTGTTTTTTGTCAGTACTGCCGCTTTGTGTTAAGGTTATGGGGTTTGAAATATTGATGAATGTAGTTACTCACCCACAGAAAATCAAAGACAAAGTATACAAAAGTGCCGAGATATTAACACCAGTAGCAGGATCCGGCATAATGGTCCCCAGCATTTGCGAAAAGGTTGATGAGAAGAGAAAAAATGACATATTATTCAGATACATTAATATTCCCCTCGAGCTCAAAGATCCAGTAGCAAGAGCATATTTATACATTCCAATTGGATAGTACCATGTCACAAACTGAATTGCTGCGAGAAACAGTACACCTGGGAGCTCCGCAATTATATTTGACAGTACAAATACAATCCAGGAGTAGGTTCGTGATGACCGTTCGCGAGCCTCGTAGAGTGTTCGACTATCCATAAAGTGGGGCAAGGTCAGCTGTACGAGATTTCCATGGAGAGTGAGAAGAAGGAATGTGGAGAATATTTGATTCTGGACTCCTTGAACGCTAGTGTGTGAGTTGTAGAACGAGAAACCATTGGTGAGTCCCTAAATCTGTTAGTGACCGAGGTCTCACAATAGATTAGTACTTACTGCTCCAAGGGTCAGAAAGAACTTCGAATATAGATAGGCTGAAGTCCGCCAATCAAGCTCAAAATTCCTTTTAGTTACTATGTATAATTGATAAAGGAACGACGTCGCGAATTCATTCGATGATGGTTCATGGGTGTGATCATGCGAGTAGGAGAGCTCATGCTTCATTGTCATCAGATCTTCTTTGATGAATTTTCTTTCCTTTGAAGTGCTCCAAATATCAGTCCAAGATACAGCTGATTTATCGACGACTTCCAGCAACCACTCAGCTGGATTTTCGTCAATCCCACATTCCCGAGATCCATGACGTTGGAAGTAGTCAATCAAGGTTCGCGAATTATGTCCAAGTTCCCCAAAATATACAGATCTTCCTTGATGAAGAAACAGAAGCCGGTCAAACATCTCAAATAATATTCCAGATGGTTGGTGAATAGTACAAAGAATTGCTTGACCTTCATTGGCTAGCTTTTTCAACAAGGTACAAATTGACCAGGCAGTATTGCTATCGAGACCAGATGTGGGTTCGTCTAAAATCAGTTAGTCTTTCAGGAAATGGCAGGTCAATGATTGTACTCTGGGGTTTACCTAGAAAGAGAAGAAGTTCGGGCTTAGCAGCGAGCTCAACTCCTATAGTCACACGCTTTCTTTGCTCAACATTTAAACCCTCTCCCGGTACCCCTATTATAGCTTCAGCAAAACTGGACATGTCTAGTGTATGGATCAAGTCATCAACCCATTCTATCTTCTCCTTATCCGAGTAAGCCTTTGACTGACGAAGTCGTGCACTAAATATCAATGCTTCCCGAACAGTTGACGTTGAGAGATGTAAATCTTGTTGCCCACCTTTCGTGCAAAACTTGGCATCAACATATTTCTCTCCTCCAATTACTCCGATTGTTGTTCGGTTTGCCAAAACGTTTAAAAGGCTAGTCTTTCCTGCACCTGATGGACCCATCAAGGTCGTCAACGTTCCAGGTTTAATCCAGCCCTCGATATTATCAAGGATCTTCTTTGACGTCCCATGACTATGCAACTCATAAGAGAGTTCGTCCCAAATAAAGGTTGCAGCGTGTTTGTTATCGTTCTCAGAGTTATCTGTAACGGCTGTTAAAGGAGTATGCGGGTTATTTTCAGTATTGAGAGGCATCGGTGCCACGAGAGGGAGTGGGTCTTCTTCGTCTTTCTGTGTAATCTGATTGGGCAATTGTCCACGTCTAAAAATCAAAACTTCTCCCTTCGATCGTGCTGCAGAAATATACTCTGTAGCCAAAATATACAGTCCACAAAGAAAAACACCAAATGCTAGTATTATCCCAAGGTTTCTCCACAACACGGCCGTTTCCATCTGAAATGCGCTGGCAAGATAAGCATCTCCGTCAACAACGGTTGCCCCGGGAGTCGCGCCTACTGTTGTACATTGTCTCCCATTGCGATGAACCTGAGTATATTCAGGTCCTTCCGGGATAAAATGCGCACAGGAAAATTGACGACCAGAGAATTCGTTGATCATCAAGCTTTCGAAGGTATAATAGACTGGGTCAATATAATTAAACCACCGGAACCAAGGATGCATGCTAGAAATTGGCAGCACAAATCCTGTATATGTCATTAACAGCAAGATAAAGCATGCTCCTGGTGCAATGGATCCATTCAAAGTCTTTGACATTGCTCCTATAGTTCTGAATAGCATTGAACCAGTTAGAAGACTGCAAAATGCAAACACAAAGAACGTAAAGAATGCTGCCGGAGTTCTTCGCAAATTTGCCAAAAAGTAAAACGGTACGTTGAAAGATATCGTCAATAGTATTTTATTTGGAAGATCGGCAATCATTGAGGCGATTGCTTCCGCGGATGGATGGTACATCGCATATTGGAAATGCTTTTCGACGATAGGCCGTTGATCCCACAATACAACGCCTTCGAATGCACCAAGGAATGTATTGGTTAAAACAGTGAAGAAGATCAGAACGCTGCGACCATAAAAGCTACTGGTATCCTCAGCTAAGTTATAGAACATACTACCTAGAATGATTGAAACGATTGCATTTCCGCCAATGCTTGAGATTGGAGGTGCAATATCGTTGACTAATCGCTGGAAACATCGAGTTAGGCATAATATAACCTGAGAAGAGAACAAAATGAGGTAAGGAGACTTTGTTCGTTGACCAGCAGCCTTATACAGCTTCTGGTCAGCTCTTAATCTATTGAGGTTCTCTTTGCCCACGGGAAACTCTTCGTTGTAAGCCACGATATCTTCCATGAGTTTCGCTCGTTCATCACTTCTCTTCCATGCTAGTGCAAAATCATCTGGAGTGTGAGGGACTTTTGTTCCAAAACCTGGGCTTATGAGGTGCGTTCTTTCAGCAGGGTTGGTGAGAGAAGCTAGAAAGTCGCTAGTTGTAGCTCGCTGGGGACAAACAAACCCGAGATGAGCGAAGTATGTCTTCGCTGCGTCCGTACGGCCAAAGTATATCTGACGGCCTTCGTAAAGAAGAATCACCTTATCAAATAGATTGTGACATCCTGTGCAGCTTGATACATTGTAACAATATGTGTCGAACCTGTCAGTTGAGCTGCTGTTTGAAGAACCTTAACAAAGTTGAGCGCATTCGAGCTATCCAGACCGCGCGTGCTATTGTCCCAACATTGAAGTGATGTTTCGCATGCAACAACCTCAGCAATGCTTGTTCTTTGACGCTCTCCTCCACTGAGCCCCTGTATAAAGTCATTGCCAATTTTCGATTCCAGCGTACTAGTAAGGCCTAGACTGCGGCGGTAGCCATGATATTTCGTTTGGTAAATCCTCGTGCGTCAGAGCTATGGATCAATGAATTGGCTGATGTTCTAGCTCGCGTAGGTACAGCTAAGGTTTGTGCTACGGTCAGGTGGGAAAATGAATGTCAGATTCTGCTCTATAGTTGCATTCCCCTCGAAATTCGGAATGTATCAGATTGCTCGGAATTCCTGCTAGCAATTAGATCTTCACCTCAATCTTATACACTCAGGCCTACCTTGATAATTTAATTGTGATTCTGAGTCCACAAACAGGCCATGAGTCTGTCCTGCAACTGTCTTGAGCAACGTCGTGCAGCCACTACCCGGCTTCCCAAGTACCATGAGCATTTCTCCACTACGAACTACTCCTTCAAAGTCTCTGAGAATGTCGATTCGCTTTTCTTCCTTATGACCGAACAGTTGAAGAACTCTATTATAAATCACAAACAGATAATTTGAAACAGTTTTCTGGTAGTCCGTTGGAGTGTTGAATCCATAGACGTTGAGATTTGGAAAGAAACGCTAATATTCATTTTTCGGCATCTTTCTGGGTGTTCATACTTCTCCAGAAGCCAGTCTCTGTAGTTGAAGTTTTCAGTCATCTCATTCCACCATGAGCTTGCCTCCCCGTCTGAACCATTGGGAACGGATGATTTTGCATGGGTACTTCTCTTTTCAGATCGATTCAAATCAGTCTCTTGCAAAATATTCTCCCTCGACATGCTCAGTTCGCCATCGGGGGCTGAGAGGTCATTTTCTCTGCCGTCTTGTACTTTTTCTCCCATTGCGAAATCTTTGCGTAAATGTTGAAGTGTGAGAAATTCAAAGGCACTTCAGTATAGACAAAGTTATCCAACAGGGAAGTGATTGGCTCTGACAAATGGTGGGTTTCACAAAAAACGAATCAGTATGCAGGGTGAATCTAACGGGTAGTCCTGTCATATACATGCACTGATCTCTATTTATCCTAACACTCCCTCATTGTATATATTGGATCATCGGTCCCTCTGTTGTAGCTAAGTTATTCTTCGGTCACGCGCTTCATCATGATTTTTGATACCGTTGGAAATGTGTTCGGCCTTTTCTCATTGAGCCAAAATGCTTCAACCGCTCTTCATGCGCCTCCTTCATATCTACCTTTGCTATCTTCTTTGGACATCCTGATTTCATTGTCAAGATTATCCAATTCATAACTTTCTCAGGTATCTTTGATCCAGTCCCCCATAACCCATCAATTGATTCTATACCTTGGTATTCTTTCACTTCCTTTTCTGGCTTGCTATTTGAAGACCTGGCAGTCGTTCGAAGCTCAGTGCTCAGATACCACTCTTATTAGAGAGCCTCCTACTGTTCCCTATATGATTCCATTCTTCGGACGGATAGTTGACTTGAACATCAACATTCGAAAGTTCTTCCATGGATTGAAGTAAGTTCAAAAGTCCCTCATACGAATCAACATGAACTCACTCTGCTGCCAAAGTGACCAGGCTGTTTATGGGGTCAAGGTCTTTGGGTACAAGATTTTCTTCATCCAAGGCCCGGAGATGATCTCAGCTCTCTGGAGAACCAAAGAGACAATCACAGCTCCTATTCATCAAGTTTTGGTCTTGAACATAATATTTGGTATGAATCCAAAAGCTGTACAATCCTACGTTCTGGACGACTCGGGTCTCAATGTAAAGCCTCACCCACAAAGCAAAGTGTCAACCCATAATCGCATCGACCATATTACTCACGTCGGCTTTTTAAGATTGCTGACTGGAGACGGGCTTTCTGGACTCTACAAACGATGGTTACAAGAGTTCCCTTACAAACTCCAAAATTTGAAAATTAGTCAAGAATGGACCGAGAATGCTAATATCATGAACTTCTGGGAGTTGCCATTGGTAGCGTCGATGAACAAGGCTATAGCAGGTCCACTCTTGGAAGCTATAAACCCCAACTTCACAGAAGATTTCATCGAGTTCCTTCCATACGCTAACCGACTAGTGAAATCTTTCCCTCCTTGGTTGATTCCTAGGGCTTATAATCTTCGCAGAAAGCTTGTTGCTACCGTTAAAACGTGGCACAGTATCGCAAGATCCCAGTTCAAAGATCAGTACGTTGACGCCGATGGTGATGCTGATCCTTGGTGGGGCTCCCGCTGCATACGAGAACGACAGGAATGCCTATCCAAGGTAGATAACTGGGACTATGATTCGATAGCTGTATCGGATTTTGGTCTCTTATGGGGATAGGTCGCATTTTACTTTTCCTCCAACAATGGACATTGATTTACTATCTCATCAGTGCAAACATCAACGTCCATAAGGCAGCAGTATGGGCCATCATAGAAACATTCAAAGATCCAGTCTTGCTTTCCCGTGTTCGCAAAGAACTACACGAAGCTTCTTTTGATCCAGCATCCCTTGCACCACCACAGCTTATCGACAAACTAATTCAGATTCCACTCCTACAATCAATTTATGCAGAAGTCATTCGTCTGCACGTGGAAGTTCAACACGTTCTTTACAGTCATCATTCGCCTGTACATGTGAATCAATGGATCTTCCCCAGAAGACCCCTATTCTAGTACCTTGTGGCCCAGCACACCACGATACCAAAGTCTGGAACACGCGAGATGGCGAATTTCCGCTAGATACTTTCTGGGCGGATCGGTTCTTGCTTTATCCCGAGGATGCTATGAGCGGACCTATGATCACAACACCGTCATCTTATGGCATTCCCGATTTCAGTTCTTCTGCCGGTCAAAATCGTTCCCTAAAGCCCATATTTCGCGAGTCCATGATGCGGAACTCTTTTATCGGTTACGGCGTGGGAGAGAGAACTTGCCCGGGGCGCTTTTTGGCTAAACGCGGGATCATTGCCGTTCTTGCAAAAGTTGTACAACAATTTGACATCGAGCTGTTAACAAAGGAAAAGCATTTTAAACATAGTATGACCTTTTATGGATTTGGTTCTCAAGCTCCAAAGAACAAGATACCTTTTAGGATTAGGAAGAGAAATATTGATGGGTAAATAGATATGCGTGGAAGGTATTTGAGGAGCCACGCCGCTTTAGATACTGTTGGTGGCGCAGAGAGAAATTCAAGGGGGGCTATGCTGATTTATCCTGATTTATTCCACGAGTGTTCGGATAGAAGATAGAAAATGATGAACTCAATCAAATCGACCAAAGAAAATATCTTATACTTGTTTTACAGTGACATGGTTCCAACGATAATATCTCTTCGTGATTGATCAAGATTAGGCGATTGCATAAAACCTTGAGATACCGCGCATGAGTAGCTTTAGCTCACGGCAGATCTAGCTGGGATGAATGTTAGATGGATCATTACAGGAAGTGCTAAAATGCCAGCAGATAGGTTCTTGCAGCAGAATATCATACGAAATGGAATTATGATAGCAGCGACAAACATATACAGCAGTAAACCCGAGGAATAAAAGGATTGGGGCTAATTAGTTGAGATTATTTGATAGTTTTGAGGTGAAATATATGCCCAAATTTACCATAAACAAATCGTACGCGGAATAAAATGTTTCTATCACTTTTGAATTGCTAAATTGATCTTCTGGCGTGGTTCTTATTCCTAGTTATTCTATATTTACGACAAAGGAAAGAATAATATAAATAAGATATTGGACCTCATGTAGCATCATTCTCACCAAAGAGATAAGCCAGTGGCAATGAAGCAGCTTGAGTATATAAAATTCGAGTATGCTAAACGAGACCAAAACCTCCGCTTTTTATGATATTCATCGCTCATTTTGCCGATCACCTTCTCATGCACTATCCGTGTCAACCATATTGAATCTAGACCATATCACGATCCGTCACTTGTGGATGTGATTCTTGCAATCCCACCTGTTCTTTATTAGCGGACTGGTCACAGGTCTTGGGAAGACAAATCTACCCTCTCACTTGTAGTCCAAATCTGATGTTGAACCTTGATACTCTGTTGTTGTTCACTCAGAGGCCATCCGTCTTCCTCCTCTTCCACTGGGCTTTTAATAACCTGACTTACTATCGATGCGCTCCCCTTTCCATTGATAAAAGTTCTGATACCCGTCATTGTACCCCTTTCGATCCCTGGTAGCTCCGTCATCCTGTGTATGCCATAAGGCGCACTTGCGGAATCAGTAGGGCAGCTCGTCTCGCTACTGCGTCTTGTTCGCCATTTTTTCGGTGTTACTATCAGCCGCAATAAGTTTTTCGTTTTAGTGAAAAGCTTCCCGCTGTCCTCATGGGGCTGGACGTCCATTACTTTCTTATTACGGGAGACAAATAAAGCACGGAAGGCAGTACCGGTGGTGAGAATCAGACCGGCTTCGCCAGCAACGATGAGCCAGTAAACTTCCCATGCGCTATCGAAGCTAGATCTGGCACGGAGACCCGATACACGGATAACGGTCAGAACAATCATGCCAATGGTGAGGCAGAGGGAGAAACCGAGGGCAATCTTCTGTGTCCAGCGAACCTTGATTTGCCAAACTAAGCGAACAGGAATTACAAGAACTAAAAATTAGTACTTGAAGTATGTAGCTGAAGGGTATATCTCACTGAGAAGGTCCGAAAATATGTCTAGAACCATTTGAGATACTGCATAATTGATTACAACTTGGGCCTTGGCTCCTTGACCACATTGTACTGTATTGAGTAAATCGCGGAGCATCATAGAGGGGATAGCGATGAGACTTACAAACTTGAGGACTGTTGTAATGCGGACAAGCCAAAATATATATCGCCATTCCGTATCCCGCGATTGCCAAGTTAAGCATAAAGACCACCCACCAATAGCGAGTCATACTCTTGATTCTATCAATCAATTTCTTGAAGAAAAATAGAAAGCTAAACTTGACGCTCACAATGGCGCCCCAGGCACACATCAAACTTATTGTGGAGCGCTCTGAGTAGTCATAAACACGCTGAATAAAGTCCTTGGGAAGTTGGGCATATATCTCAGAGGATCCCAGTATTAAGGCTTCGGCCATAAAAAGGTTATCTATGTAATTGAAAAGAAGGCCAATAGATGCGGTGATGCAAAGGATACCGACTATAATAAGAGCATCGTCTATGGCAAACTGGTTTTGAATTCGAATGCGTATGTAAAAACGAATAAAGGCAGCAGTTATTGCGAGTATATAGAGTGCTAGTGTTGAAGCCTTTTCCATTAGCTTGTGCTCAATTTAGATGAGGGAGTAAACTTACAAATAGTGCTTGCTTATGAATTCGGCCCTTATAATCAAATTGCGATAAACCCATCCTGAAAGCTGTTGTTCAAAAGCATGAAAACTTTCGGGGAAGTTACTAAAGGGTTAGCTTTTCAGATATGTAGAGACATTTATGTTATATGAGTATGTAATGTGAGAGAAGAGAGAGACAGCTCACGCTTACAACTACTTCATACTAGCATGACCAAATCACCATATGTTATAGGGCATAGCTACCCATATTAAATCTTCGCATTTTCCCTCGTAGCCACATCTAAGTCTACCCTAAGTGTATTGGGGGCCGACCATATCGTCACCGAGTTTTACCGAGAAAGCGACATATGTGGCAACTGTTACCATCTATCATATCTTGATGAATAGACAAGGGCGTACAGCAGATCGGAGTACGACCGAAGATTTTCTTCATCCTCTATGTACCTCGCTGCCCGCTGACGGGATAACACTATCGAAATCTTCCTCCAGTCTCGCCTATCAGCCACGCTGCAGGTCTACAGTGAAGATAGTTCTAGAAATATTCCACACCTCCACATCTTCCGCAAATTCCAGCTGTACAACAAGCTTGCATGGAGATTTCCTGACACCTACCAGATTTCTACACGCATTAGTTCGTGTATGCATTCTGCAATACACTTGCTATTTCGGTCTTCACCTAACTTGAAACTTTCAATCCATGGTTTAGTACTATCTTGACATACAACTTAACCGGCATTTATCCAATCATTTTGTTTACCACGATAACATCTTTTGGAGGCATATAGATCCTTGTGCCAAGATACTTGATGAAGGAGGTGGTATAATAATTATTTGAGACAATCTAATCTAATATTATATATAATAAAGAGTCCTTATGGTATATATAATCAGAATATTCGAAGAATACTATTTTGAAAAATCATATAAAAATCATCAATTTTAATTCAATCTTAATACACTACATTTCAGAATATCTAAAATGACATATTAAAATAAAATATTGAATATTATTATTGAATATAATTAATGATATATTTTTATTAATCTAAACCTCCAACAAAACAAACTACAACATAGATTCCAAAATGCCCTGAAAAATAATAAGAAAAGCTTAGCAATACGAAATTATTTTTCCGATATTAAGGGGCTGGAGACAAAGCTCGTTTTTATATATATAATATCAACACATAAACGTTGTTGCACAGGGCGCAATAAGAAAGAGATATACACCCACCTATGATATTGCCGGCATATCAATGCAATGTCGTACAGCAATATCACGACCATGAGCCCATTAATGCAGCCCCTGGCCACTCCAGCCTATAGCGAGATGCAAACAAATCGTAGCCGTTTCATGCACCACGCCTCATGAATACTTCGGAATCAATACTTTCAAACCAATCTTTTTTTGTTACACACCAGTAATCTTTTGGATCAACCTGCAGTTTTACCTTGGAGAAAGAAGTAAGAAGAATCACAGGTGCGCTTGCGCCTTATTGACGCGTCCAAATCAATCCAGCCCGGTCTAATCCCGAGACAAATTGACGTAAGTTATAAATATCTTTGGGGTCGAAATGTTAAAGAAATATTCTTAGTGGGGGAAACCAAGTTTTATGCGCATGTCTTCAATCTATTCACGTCATCATTATCCAGTGTTATTGGCTGCGAGTCTGACGTATACTGATTCTATGTTGCTACTCGGTCTGAGAATCTGAGCCCCCTATATGCCTCGACAGCCTGGGGGCTATACAGAAAGAACTCACTACAGTGTTCGCTGATTTTTCTACGACTCTCAGACTTGATGGTTATTATAAATCGAGTTACTAATGTCTTTCGGTCGTATTAACACAATGGACACTTTAGCCTCGTACACGTTTAGTACAGCAATGACAGTCAGTTCTAGTCTTTCCACTTATCTCGCCCTCCAGAGACAGGATCTAGGAGTATACATAACCACGCTTGTCAGAGTGTTTGGACTTTTTGGATTTTTTGCTTTACCATTCCTCTTCTCCCAAATGGTTACCTATTTCCTCATCCCCAAAGATTTCGTGGAAGTGAGGAATGAAGATATTGATGGTTATGACGAGGAAGACTTTTATGCGTATTTTGCTATCAATAAATGAGATTTTTCTACTCCAGTGATAGGCATTGGTAAATATTCTCTCAAGTCAATGATGGGATGTGGCTATACTAACTTTTAATAGTTCTCCGCCACGTATCTCGGGCGCTTAACAGTAGTAAATTGGCTTGATTTTTCGACCATTTGCAAGCCGCCGGATGCCGCGAGCGAAGATTGGATATCTGATTGAGCTTGGATATTAGCAAGGCTGAGCATAAGATGCGTTCCATAGCTATGGACTGAAAGAGTTTACACAGCAATGTTTCTGTTTTGTGGGGCTTACTGGGAGTGCCATGATGAGAACACTTAAATCCAGGAAGTGGCGTCGATGGATAGCACTCTTGGATTTCGAAGGGTAGTTGTTCGGAAGCAATGCACATGAATCGCCTTCCTCCTAGTAGATGAAAATGAAGCTCATGAATCAAAGCACTATGCGTGTATGTTACCGGAAAGGGTTTATGTATGAAGGTAGAGTACGTACATGTATCTCCAAAGCCTTCCATGCGTGTCTTATATAAATTTGCTCATAACCAACACGCTCAGAATTTGAAATCACTTCATCAGTGGGATTGAAGATGTTGAAACTGAATAAAGTGCAGAAATATCACATAAAATTGGACGTCAAATTTCATGGAGCAAGTAAGTTGTGCCATAACTAGTTTAAATCGCCGATATTACAGGCTCTTTCTGCAATTCCAAGCTATCTGCTGGAACCACCTCCTAACCCATACTCCCTGTATCTATGCTATGATCTAGCTTCTCCTCAAAGAAGATTCAGAATTAAGATTGCGAGAATGGCTCCACCAGCCTGAAGTCTAGACTGGGGTTTTTGTTGATTTTCCGCCCCAGCGGACTTTGAATTGACAACTGACGAAGTTGTAGCTAATCAATGTAAGCTATTGCACGCCATAAGTATCCAACCGTTGTTTTGGGGGGTCTTACATGAAGCGGGAAGAGTCCCACTAGTAGTTGAGGGGCAAGATGGAAGTGCACTGGCAACGGATATACCCGCTCTAGGAATGTATATGAGTAAGAATCTTTCGCGAAGTGGACCAAATGTACTTACCCCGAGCATAAATTCACGGCGAAGGAGATAACCGCTATGTACCATATGAGAAAGTTTGCGCTTGAGAAAGATTGAATATGTTATACATACAATTGAAATCGGCTGTATCGCATTTGGATAACGCACAGCAGCCAATGTTTTGGGAGAACGAACTATCGGCACAGATGCAACTGATATCGGTCTGGCCGCACTGCGATGGTAAACTAGATAGACAGCTTTGCTACAACAAATGTCAGCAGTGAAGGCGTATAGCCAACGGCCGAATTACTTACCGCACAAGAGGGCAGCTGAGCCGAAGCTAAAGAGACAGTGCTCAACAATGCAAAAAGTTGATGTGTGACCTTCATGATGTGGATTTGTTTGATTTAACTGAGCTTTAGATCTGATCTGTGATAAAAAAAAGTGTTGAATGTCTGATGGGATATCAACGGTATAACTAAACTTGGAACTCTTTTAGGGTAAAATTGCTTTCAACTATTTCCCCAGGGTAGCTTGCTAACTATTTTTCAGACCCCATTCTGTATCAAACAGCTGAATGTTTTTCTTGGTCTCAGGAAGATTGATGTTTTAATCTTACACACCACCTTCGAATTGAGGAAACCGCGTGGCATATTGACAGATTCTTGGATAGTTAAAGTAGTGCACCGCCATACTTTAACATTTGTTTATCATTTGCGGAGTCTAAAATTGGAAAATCCAAGAAACTAAAGCAGTATATATGCCATTAACCTTCTGCGGCAGTGCCTCACAAGTCAGAATCTGCAGATAAGATTTGCATTATCAGGGTCGCGGCGCTACCATCTTACCCACCATCGTTGCAGCACTAGAGTGGCGTAATCTTTAAGCAGTGAGCCGCACAAGTGCAATCCGGGAACAATACACGACTAAATAATCTTCACCGAGTGAAGTTCTCATCAATAGGAGACATTTTCGGACCCCTTAGACGAGCAGTGCGAGTGGAGACGAAGTCGAGAATAACCTATCGGAATATATCAGACGGTTCAAAGTCTCTTGCGGAACAGCCACCTCCAGACTATGGAGTGATAAGTATTAGCGATTAGCCTAACGTCTGGAATGGCAGGGTGACAAACGACCGCTGCACGTAATTAAGGAGGCGGCACGGATCGGAAGTTTGGGTATAAGGTTAATTAAAAACTACTCGTTATCCTTGAAATAAATACCTGCACTAAGACTTACGCCCTCAGAGCCTCACCTAGGTACTTGGGAATATCTCAACAGAAACGAATACTATAACTGCGATTAGTTTAAAATATCTATTGTGTCTAATCAAAAGAACAAATTGATGTATCGGAAGTTCCGGGATTGATGCGTATGAATATCTCTCCTTTTTCCCTTTGATTGAATATACTTAACTTATTATAATCATAATATTGATTAGACTCTGTCGTAGTGGTCAAATGAATGGTAACCGCGCCCCCTGTCGATCGATGCTGATAGGCGAAGTCATAGGACACGGACCTCCGGGGGTTATTTTATAACAACTCAATAAACTTACCCCTCCATGATAAACAGATGCTTGGAAAGTATTGCTTTCCAACAGGTTTCTATGCATAACGAAATTGAATTTGTGCTTTGCCTACCTATCTAGGTAACCCAATCTTAAATCACTATACTTTCTAACAGTTGGTGCTTGAATCTCGCCATCGTGGTCCAAAATAAAATATACACAGCACTAAAAACCTTACTCCTACATACAACCCACATTGCTGTGCCCCTTTGAAGCTCTTACCAGCCTATCAACCAGCCTCGCTAGCTGTGCCGTATCGTAGAATGCGGAGGCGGGAGTGAATGCTCAGCACGGCATACCATCATTAATTTTTAAGCAACCAGAATCAAATCTTCCACAAAGAAACAAACAAACTGTCAATCAATCAGTCAACTACTCACACCATTATGGATGCCATCCAGACCAGGCCAATCTTTACGGCTATCTCAGTCGTAGGAGTAACTCTACTGGGCTATTTCTTCACACGACTCTATGCAGCGCGGATGCTCATGGTAAAGCTTCAGAAGCAAGGCTGCGTTTGTTCCCCCATTTCCTTTCATGAACACCAACTAACAACAATCGTAGCCCGTAGCACCTGGACATTCCTTCCTCTTCGGCCACCTCCTCCTGCTTGGGAAGATGTCCAGGCGCTTACCAAAAGATGCTCACTACCAATATATGTTCGGCGAGATCTACCGCGACCATTTCGAGTCTACAGGCGTATATTATTTGGACCTATGGCCCATGACTGGACTCTTTATGTGCATCCACTCTCCCACGACTGCCATCTCTGTAACGCAGACCAACAATCTAATTTCCATGCGCAAAGTTGACCTTTTGCCGCGCTTTTTCAAACCGATTGCAGGAGGCCCCTGTCTTTTCGATATGCCCGAAGAGTCGTGGAGACCCTGGCGCGCTGTGTTCAACAAAGCGTTTAATAATGAACATTTCCAGAAACTAGTCCCGGGTATGGTCAAGCAGATTGAAGTCTATAAAGAGATTTTGAGGTATACCATTGAATCCTTTCTTCATTATTACCCAATGTCCACCTCTGTTTATTTGAAGCGCTAAATGCTTTTTATTCTCTGATTCAATATGTCGTCCTTCAATTCTGCTCTTAAGCCTTTCCTGGTTCCACGTTGCTAATTCTCTGATAATGCGATAGAGAGCATGCTGAAAAGGGCGATATGTTCTATCTAGATACCACGACTCTGCGCTTCACTATGGATCTAATTGGCAAAACAATCATGTACGTCTCTTTTACTTATCCTATTACTGAGCGAAACTAAATAGGTTAGGAATACCGAGTTCCATGCCCAACGTGGGTACAATGTTCTTGCAGACTCTATGATTAGCCAAATTCGCTGGCATGAGCCTGCTGCCGCTATCGATCCCTTCAGCCGCATAAATGTGGCACGATGGTATATGGAATGGTCTAACGCAAGAAAAATGGACGCATATATCAGTGCAGAGCTAGATAGAAGATACGCGGAATACATAGCCGACTCCAAGGACTCGCGTAGCAAAGCCATCATCGATCTTATCTTGCAAGCGGAAATTGCCCCCGACGCCGATACCAAGCCTGAGAAGCTAGACCCTGAATTCAAAGCATTTGCGATTAGACAGATACGCTTATTTGTTTTCTCAGGTCATGACTCACTCAGTAGTACAATCTGCTATATCTACCATTTGCTGTCGAAAAATGGCGATGCGATGCGAAAAGTGAGGGAAGAACATGATCTTGTCTTTGGAAAACAGATTGATGGAGCAAGCGAAATTTTGAAAACCAGACCGTATCTCGCAAATGATTTGCCTTACACAACAGCTGTTATTAAGGAAACCCTTCGGCTTTTCCCCGCAGCTTCAAGTTCCAGGCAAGGATATCCAGGTGTTACTCTTTATGATGAGCAGGGCACTGCATGTCCTACCAACCACGCAGTCTGTTTCATCGATCATGTAGGCATGCACCGCGCACCAAAATACTGGGTTAGACCTGAGGAATTTCTTCCAGAGCGATGGCTAGTAGACCCTGGTCATGAGTTATACCCTGTCAAAGGTGCATGGAGACCGTTTGAATACGGTCCAAGAAACTGCATTGCCCAGGGATTAGTTATGACGGAGCTGAGGGTTTTGTTGGCCTGTACTGTACGAGTGTTTGAGTTTGAGGATGCATATGAAGAATGGGATAAGTCTCACAAGAAGAAAGGTCCACAAACTTATAGAGGGGAGAGGGCATATCAGATCGAAGAAGCTGCGGCACATCCGAGTGCTCATTATCCTTGCCGAGTGAGGGTGGTGGATATTTGACATCAAGTTTGATCTGAATAAGAGGTGACGTGAGGTGTTGATGGATTGGGTGATTCGGCAAGGACAAAAATTTAGGGTATGGCTAGCAATGAGATAGATAAGTTGAGTTAACTGCAAAGATATTGTAAATATAATGACATTCATATGCCTAGCAATCTCAATGAGATGCTTGATCCATTAGGTATTGGCCATGATCAAAGGCTATAGATCTCTAATGGTGCTTGAGAACTTTCAAGACCCATCACGACCAGATGTATGGTAAATTGCAGCTCTTTAGATAGGTAGGATGAATATATACTGTGCAGGTACTACCTGCCGATAGAATCCCGTATAATGAATGCAATGTGTTATTGATAACCTTGAAGCCTCAACTCCTTTGGAATGACTGCTGCAATATTCGCTGCCACATTTGGATGATGTCTTTTTAATCTAGTACATGTAATGATAAAAGATTTTTATAAGCATGATATATACGAGTAATAAAATTATAAAAGTAATGTTTCTCCATAACACAAACCTCAAATGGCAATCACAACCAAATGAAAAATGCATGAGGTGAATTCGTGGAAGCTTGGACGCTAACCGAGTCAGGACTAGCCGGATCTCTAAGACTTTAGGTCCAAAGTGCTTGTGGTTTCCAAACCGACAATGGGATATTCTCGCGACGCGTTTTGAAATATACATAGGTAGTCAACGATCTGTCAGAAATACTATACAATTCTTCCAGACTGCGCAATTTCTATGGTTATGATCGCATAAATCCATAATTGGTTTTGAGAGGCTTTTGAGCTGTTTTCAAAATTCAAATCGTTCTTTCGCAAGACCCAAGGAACGATTGATTGAATTAGTACTTCCAAATATTCGACAATTCCACATCAAGATGACGACTCGCAATCCCCCTCAATCTTTTATTTCGAGTTATGCTCCGAGATTGCGCACCTATGCCAATTCGCTGCTTACCCCAGTCATACAACCAACAGCAGCCGTCGCGACACCACTCGGTCGAACAACGAAAAGAGGAACCACAGCAATAAATTATGCAGAGGATGGATATGAATTTGAGGAGGAGGATGATGATGAAAATAGGAGAAGACCTACAGGCCTAAGAAGTTTACGAAGGGAAGATCTTGGGCAAGCAAAACAAGACCCCGCAGAGAAGGTCGGCAAAGAAGCTACTGCGCCAGTAGAAATTCAAGGCATTTGGAGAGATTGGATGGGCAAGCAAAGGCCAGGAAAAACTGACATGCAAAATTATGCACAAATCGCATTACCTTTAACATTAATACCAATTCGAATCGACCTCGATATTCCTTCATTCACGCCGCCTGCGCCTTTACCCGTTCCTGTAAACATTCAAGTATCCTACCCTTCGATTGATACTTCCCTTCCAGCATACAAACCGCAAGAACCGACAGTCCCATATCGTCTGAAGGATGTATTTTTGTGGAATTTACACGAGACATTGACGACCACCGATCAATTTGCGCAAACCATGGTACAAGATTTGGATTTACCAAACAGAGGACAAATGGCAGCCGAAATCAGCAAGCAAATCCGTACACAGCTTGAAGAATACGCAGGTGTGGCTCTTCATCCACTCTTTTATTCGCAGCAGACTGCAACGGCGAATGGCACTGTGACCACCATCAAACAAGGGCCATCGTCTCGAGATGCTTCAAGTACACCTGCAGCAAGTGGTAATGCGACTCCCATGCGAACTACCATTGGCCAATCTAATGGCTATTCAACTCCTGCTAAAGCTCCCACTTCCCAGTCGCAAGATATCACTGCCACTGCAACCTCAATACCACCAGAATCTGATGAATACAATCCCGATGATATGTACCGGTGCATCATTAATTTGAATATTAATCTTTCGAATCATCTCTATACAGACAGGTTTGAATGGTCATTACTACATCCTCCTGGAACGGCTGAAATATTCGCAAAACAAACCTGCGCAGATCTTGGTTTAGCTGGTGAATGGGTCCCAGCCATGACCCATGCGATTTATGAAGCTGTCTTGAGATTAAAAAAGGAGGCATGTGAGAGTGGTGGTTTGGTTGGTGGTTATGGGGGAGAAATACCTAATGATGCTGCACATGGCAAGGATGCCGGATGGAGATATGATAATGAACACTTAGCAGATGAGTGGGAACCCAAGGTTGAGATCTTGTCGAAAGAGGAGATTGAAAAGCGAGAGGGTGATAGAGAGAGACAAATCAGGCGGATGAGAAGAGAAACAGCTAGATTTTCTTCGAATTCGGGAATGGCTGGTGGTCTTCCAACACCAGGTGAAAACAGAGGATATTTTGATGAGCCACCGGCAGAAGAACGCATGGGTCGTGGTGAGAGAAGTAAGAAGAAGAGACGCTTCAGAAGTCTTAGTCCATTGGGGAGATCTGGAACACCTGGTGGGAGAGGAACACCTGATACTGGTGGCGTTACCGGGTATGGTGGTGGGGGTAGTCTTACCGAGTTTGAACGGAATAGTTGGAGATGCTCACACTGTAAAGTCTGGGGTACATCAGTTTGGTGTGTTAGGGATGGTCCATTTGGACCAAGAGTAAGTAATTTTTATGTCTCAATTATAAAATGCATCACTAAAACTTTCTAGACTCTTTGCAACAATTGCGGCTTCCTATTCGAGAAAGACCGCAAACTACCTCGATCTACCAAGGATCTTCACAGACAAGACATCCGCTCAAGTGATTACAGATGAAGAAGTTTCGAATTTGTTCTCTCAATTGCCATACGAGAAATTTCTACTTCGATTTTCATGAATTTTGGGAAGCCTTTTTTGCTAGGAGTCTGAGACCGGGGGGACTTGATATCACGCAGCGATGTGGTAATATGGATCACAAATGATTTACTTCTGGTATGCACATTGACAAGTGTTTGATTAAGGATGGAAAAGTCGGTTTCATAGAGCAATGACTTTTCGAGAAGAAACTTTTGTACAATAGAGAGCTTAGGCCAATTAATGAAGGTTGATCAAGAATATGTGTATGAAATTTTCCATTTGGATTGAGGTTGTGAATGGATGTCTTACAGTATCTGTAATAAACGATTTTGGAAAACTTCTGGGAAGATAACATGCGAGATCAGAGATGGTCACAATGTACATCCATTGCTATGAATGCTGTTTTTATTTATTTACATTAAATGCCTCTTGCGGTTACATGAGGTAGCAACTGAGCCCTAATTGACCCGGAGCCAGAGCAAGAGTGAGCATTATAACAAAAGCAAACTTCCAGCCCCCATCCTGCCATTAATTACAATGGATAAACAACCTTGGCAAGAGAATCGTATCAATACCAGCCACTAACCTACTCTCAACCAGCCCTCATATCCAACCACCAGAACATCAATCTCTCCGCTTGCAGTAGTATCCTCAACACAGAAAGTCCACGGCCATCTCACAGCTTGCAGTTATGATGTCTGACATGAATCCATATGCGTTCCATCCATCGGATATCTACATATTCATCTTCAATTTCTTATTCGATTCTTCGTCGTATCGGCTTAGGCTGGGCTCCCTAGATCTCTTGTTAGGATCTCTCGGAGCAGCAGCAGGGAAAACCTCTAGAGACGAATGTTTTTGAACTGGCATTTCCAAGTTTCTTCCTTCTTGTGCCTCTTGGTCCTGTTGTTGCTGCTGTTGGCTCGACTGTGATTGAGATTGTTCCCGCACACCTCCGTTCCGATCTACCAGGTCTTGTTCCTGCGGATCTGCCGATTTTTCTTTTTGCTCTTGTCCCTGTGCCGCCGCTGCGTCTTGATTTTGAATCTGTCTCTGCGTAACAGCTGCTTGGTTCCGAGCTTTCACAAGCATATCAACACCCTGAGCTTGTCTCACCGCGTTCGTCTCCATTTGTGGTGCTGCATTAGTTTGTCCTTGTGCCTGTGCTCTAACTCGATCTTGCAACTGACTCCGAGCCAGCGCATTATTTTTTACTTGGGCATGAGCCTGTGCCAACATTCTCTGTGCTTGCGTCTGCGCTGCCAATGCCTCGCCCTTAACTTTCTGTCCCCAGATCTCAACAGCTTCCTCTCCTAAAACATTATGCTGTCCATTGACCGTCACAGCAGCGTTGACATCAACTCTAACTCCTCTAGGATTCGACTCCGAATCACCCATTGGGATACCGCGTGATCCTTCGGTGGCGGCTGTCAGAGCCTGGAATATAGCGTCTGCAATCTTTTGGACTTGTGGAGCCGGGTGGAAGGAGATTATGTTGTTATCACCGGTAATAGTCAAGGGAGATTCGATCTGAAAATGGAGAGCGTTGGTTTCGAAGGCGCTTTCCTGCTCTTCTTCTTTTTCCTTTCCTGCTTGTTGGCTGGGATCTTGAGGGTTTGCGCTAGTTGAGGGGGTAGGGAAAGGATCGGGCATTCCATTGAGCACTTGATATTGGGTGGGATTTACAGCAGCACCTGTGCCAAGGAGATGTTTGAGCGCAGAATCTGTTGGTATATCATTCAGCTTTAACGCCGTCGGGTTCGGGTTTGGCATATTTTCTGGACACGTGAGTACTGGTGGGCGTGCCTGCGACTGACTAGCATGCTGCTGTTGCATTTCTTGTTGGTGCGTTTCTTGTTGTTGTACTTGACTTCGCTGCATTTGTTGCTGGGCCATATACTGCTGCAATTTTTGCTGCGACCGATAATTTGCCATTTGTTGATACTGCATTTGTTCATTGTGACCTTGCTGTTGATCGAGTCGTTGCTGCAGCAACATAGTGGGATCCATCTGCTGTTGCATCTGCGTGCTTCCTAGTCCGATCCTAGCATTGTTCATTGCAGAGCCTAGACCATTGTAATCATGAAAGATATTAAAGGCTGCAGCTGGACCAATTGGCAGGGAAGCAATTCCCAAGCCTTGATATTTGGGCGGAGGACCACCTGGAGTACCACCTGGAGGATTACCTGAACCAGGCATGGAGCCCGACATAACAAAAGTTGAGATGATTGGTGTGATTTGTGTAAGAGAATTGCAGAGGTTGCCAGATGAATATGGCGAAATGTGATGGTAGGAGAAGTTTGTTGCAGAATCAATTTTATTGGTTCAGATTTTAGCTTGGACGAAACTAATTCCAAAGTCTCAATACTTAAATATTGTTTGTGTGGGATTGATAGATGAATTGAGAATCGTCTTCAAGACGCTAAGCCAATGAAAAGGCTGTATTGCTTCTGAATTAGATGTTCTTACAGACCGTAACTTCCCTTTATATTCACTATAATAAACTTCACTCGAAACTTGTTCTGGATGATAGGGGTAAGCATGGAAGAAAGGAATGTACAGTGGATGTCTGATAATTGATCATGGAAGTAATAAGTTCCATACAACCCATTAAAGATGAGAAACAATAATATCTAGCTCTTAAGTGATAGAAAGTGGTTTCTTCCATTTTATCAAAGCTGAATCTCAAGTAGCATAAAGAACATATATTCAGATAACCCAGGGAAAGAGATAAGGAATATGACCGACCTCTGATACTTAAGGAAAGGGCTCATCGAAGAACATAGAGACAGGAGTATGAATATTGAACACTTCGATAGGTTGGTGAAAATCTGCGAAAATCTGCGCAAGAGATTTGGAGAAGCACAAACTGTGTTTCTTTGAACAGTATGATAGAAGGCATGTAATCAGGGCACTAGAGGATATATCATTAGTGTAGGAATTTACATCATAATCCAGCTAGTTTCTAATAAACACGAATGGTTGGTCATCACAATTATCTTCAAGTCAGAGTTGACTGTAGGGCTCCGGAACTAACAAATAACAGATTCGATGACCATAAGAAAGCACTACGAGCACTGAAAAACAGCCTCTGCTAGCACTGGATATCCCCATGATCCGGTAACTTCTCCTATAGGATGCTGAAGGGGAATGTTGAACGAAGATACCACAGTCATCAAAGTGAAGGTGAAAGTACTTGGGAGAATGTTAAAAGAGTACCAAATCCAGGCAATCTGATGGAGAATAATAAGAACTAGAGTATATGTGAGAATGATCTCCAAACTGCACTGGAAACAGGAATGAACAATGATCAGAAGTCTGGATGGTGACATGTAGAGAAAGCTGCTGTTGGTGTATCCGGACAGGAAAATTATATCGCTGGAAGTAGGAATAACAATGTGTGTGGGCAGTGAAGTATATAAAAGTGATAAGGGCAAAGAGCACAATGATGGAAGATGAGAAAACCACATTCACTTGAACAATCAGTATGCTGGTCTATGACTATTTCCAAATGAAATCGATAACATTTCTTCACTAGTTGTCAAAATCGTTAGTGCTGGGCAAGATGCTTTCTTGATTCATAGAAGACACACCTAAAAATCATTTATCCTTGACCTTGACCTCCAAAACACCTTCTCAAACAACATCAATCACTCATAGAAATTGTTCTTTTCCTCGTAACACATCATGAATTGGTATCATCTTCTGGCCCCACATCATAACATCTATCTCTCATATCTTACAAACCCCCCTGAGAAAAAGAGATCTACATTCATGGAGCTCATTTCTTCTCTACGGACTTCCTAACACCGTCAACAAATGCCTCAACTGCCTCACCACCTCCCAATGGAACACTTCCTCCCTTTACCAAACCATTATTCTTCAGCTCAACTCCCAATGCATCCGCAATACTAGGCAAGCCACCGTCTCGAATCGCCATAGTCAAACTTCCTAAGCTTTGATGAAATTGTGGACTTCTAACTACTCTCTTCAATATCGACTTTTTCTGGTCTAAGCTCAAAGCTTCCATGGCAGCATTCGCAGTTGAAGAAGTCGGTTCGGCCATTCCTTCGAGAGAAGATGCGGATTCTTGTGCAAGTTGTAGGATTGTTGGTGGAAGATAGCTAAGGAGATTATCCACTTGAGATGGGGTTGCAGTTTCGATCGATGGGATAGTTACCGTATTTGGTAACAGGTCCGGTAAAGTGGTGTACATTTGACTTTGGGATTGTTCTTGCATGCCAGCTCCCCCAGACCTCTTCAATGAATTGAGAAAGTTTTGAACAACTGAGGCAGCATCTGATGGCCCTGAACCAGCACTTCTCACATAGTCAGCGGAAGGTTCTTTTTGAAGGCTAAAACAGATGGTTTCGTAATTTTGGATTTCATGCGCGCAACCTAGCTGTCTAGAAGTACAAGAACAATATGGTATGATTATCGTTGAATCTTCCAATGTACCAACCAAACGCCTCGTGTTGTATATGCTTGTGTATTTTGTAAAAATTGGATGAGAATTAACCTACGCTCTTCCACCATCCGCTCCAGCCTCCCTTGAGCTAGCCCCTTCTTCCCTAATATCTCCACCAGTAGCACCTGCTCCTGCTCCTCCACTTCCACCTTGACGTTCGGACGAATCACCATGACCTTCAACATCCTCCATCGTTTCGTCCTGATCGTCGTTTCCTCCATCATCTCCTCTAACTTGCGCGATTTCCTGTTCGACATCGACTTCATCCCCTTGTAATAATGAATTCACAATTTGTCCAATCTTCAAGTCCCGGGGACTAAACCAGCTTGCATCTCCATTTCGTGCTTGAGGTTTTGATTGCATCCAGAAGAGATGTCTTTGAGAAGAGGATGAAAATTTGAGAACGAATATGCGACCATTAGTTTTTGCGGTTGGTTCAGTGGTTTGGCTGGAATCGTAAGGTTGAAAGATGGCATCGGTTGGTGGTAACAGTAAATCCATGTTATCCTCATCATCCATAAGTTTGCTTCTTTCGCGCCATTGGAAATGAATTAAATCTTCATGGCAGTTAGTTAAATCCTGTCTCAAGGGATATTTAAATAGCCTACCATCTTCAGACCAAAGGTAGATATAACCTGGAGTTGGATCAGGCTTAACTTTGTAAGGTGTACTTGATGTCTGGTGGAAGTAGAGATGTTAGTTTTATATTTGAATGCAGAGAGATATGAATATACTTACATCAATATCACACTTGCCCGCCTTGAAGGTAATAATTGGTGAAATAGACATCTTGTTGATTTTAATAAGCTGTTAGGTGACAAGTATCTTGTTGAACAGAATAGCTTTAATAATGCGTAATAAAGTTATGGGAAGCTTCACTCTAGGCGGCCGGAGCTTCGCAATGAAAGTGACCGGGTGGGTCTGCCCATTATGACGCTGAAAAAGCAGTCAGTCTGTCAGCCTTATATGAAAGGCAAGCTTTCTTCAATCTTAGATAATCATGCAATCACATGATACACAAATCATTAAGCGAATTGAAATTCCAAGTGTAGTGTCGCAGGTTTTAGCCCTGCTTGAATTTCTGTATCGGAAGAACATCTCGACTTTTACGCCAACGACCAGCGACAAATTTTACGACAACTACCCACCAACGGTTCCTTCTTCAAGATGTCGGCAACAGAAGCTACCCAGAAGAAGACCTTCGGAAAATCGACCCGGGTCGTTTCCAACGAGAAGGCACAAAAGTACTACCCGGCAGAGGATGTCTCAGCTCCAAGAAAGGTAAATACAAGAGGACCCTTTTTTTGAAAGAGATGGCAGAGTATTGGTTGGAATATCGTCAAATTTGGAAATGAGGAGGCGCGGAATCAAAATATATGGGAGTTTGCGATTACAATTGCAATCAGCAGACATATATTTGATTTTGATATCAACCAGAGCGCCGCCCATTATATTACATCACTGCATCGCATTTCAGGCATTTCTTTATGGTTGGAGAACCCCATCACTAACAATCAATTTACCAGGTCCGCAAATCCATCAGACCATCTAAAGTTAGACCATCCCTCGAACCCGGAAAAGTCCTAATCCTCCTCGCCGGTCGTTTCCGTGGCAAGCGTGTCGTTCTCTTGAAGGCACTTGACCAAGGTGTTCTCCTCGTTACTGGCCCATTCAAGGTCAACGGTGTCCCAATCCGCAGAGTTAACGCCCGTTACGTCATCGCCACCTCCACCAAAGTCGATTTGGAGGGTATCGACTCAGCAAAGATTGAGGAGCTCTCAAACCCAAAGTACTTTGCTAGAGAGAAGTCAGAGAAGAAGGCATCAGAAGAGGCTTTCTTCAAGCAAGGCGAGAAGCCAGAGGTAAGATCTTATGCTGGATATACTTCAAAGTTACATGAATTTAACGAATCAAAACAGAAGAAGCAACCATCCTCCAGCCGTGCCGCAGACCAAAAGACCATCGATAAGGCCATCCTTTCCAGCCTCAAAAAGACCCCAGAACTCGCCAGCTACCTCGGTAGCTCTTTCAGCCTTCGCAAGGGTGACAAGCCACACGCAATGGTATTTTAAATATGTGTGTTGGAGATTGGGGGGAATGGGTACATTTGGGCGCGGAAGTGGGAAAATTCTAGTCAATTTGACGAGTCGCTTCTTGCATCTTGACCTCTGAATGGGCATGGGTCGTCTCATTGTGAGGGGCGCTATGTAATCTGATTTGCAATGATGAAGAAAACCACAAAGCAATGATATCTTTTTTTACGCGGATGATTGTGAGATATGTGATTTCGGGATGATCTTTGGCAGGTAAATATGGAAGGGGGTGATGAACGTGCAATTTTAAGGATGATTCTGTGACGACTTCAGCCAGTCAATATATGTCCATTTGACAGTGCCTGGCTATAACGCCTGAGTGCGATCCTGTTCAATTGGTGGAATTACCAAAGGGTAGGTAGAAATCAGTAGGGCGAAGCAACTTTCTTTCACTCTCCATACTGTGAACCTCACATGGCATTTCCTTTTGGCCATGCATAATTTGGATTTTCTTTTCATATGATGAAGGTCTACGCGCTAGCACTAATAATACTGTTAGAATTCCAAAGACCTTCAAGCCAGCCAGAAACTGGGATGGTTTGATCATGGTTTTTTACCAGCACTAGCAAAAGCACAATTTTAGTCTCACTATTATGCGCAAACGCCATGGAACAAGATTGTCCCGCGCCTTTTTCTCCCGTTCAGAGTTTTGTCCCCCCCCTCCTCTCATCACCTCAACTCCACAACTCAAACATCCCTCTCCGCGAAACTTTTGATCATTCCCTCACAACTCGCCTCATACTCCTTTAACTCTACCTTCCCATCCTCTCCTAACACCGTGTTCGCCTGCACAAAAACCTTTCTAGGTTGTTTACACTTCAACACCTGATCTCTGACTTTCTTTCCCCAATATTCTGGCTCTACGGAACACATGTCGTTGTATACCTTAACACCTGTTTCTAAATCCGCAATAGATTTATAGATGTGTAGTTTTTGGAGATAGGATTCTACGGCTTGACGACCAATTGTAGGGATGAGGTGACGTTTGAGATTAATTGTTAGGTCTGAGAGATCAGGAGTGGAGTGGGTGATGGTGCAGAAAGAGTCAGGGGCCGAGAGAAAACATTGGAGGATGGAGAAGCGGGCTTGAGAATGGGCTTGGCCCCATTTGGTGGAGCGGGGGTCCCACTAGGTAATGTTAGCATTTGGTAGCTTCTTATGGAGGAGGTTTGGAGGGAGGATACATACGAGTTCCAGAGAACAAACGCCCATTCTAGCCATAGATAACCATGCTGCATACAAAACATCTCCAGCTTCATTGTCCATATCAGGTGTGCCATCACCATATCCGAAGATCTTCAGAACCTCAAAATCGCAACTGAGAGCCATTGCGATAGCCTCAGCTCTACATTCCTCATAACTTGAGGCCACACTTCCGAATACAGATCCCCATGTTTGTCCTGGTTTATACCATGTAGTAATTGGTTTACCAGTAAGAGGATTGATAGGAGGATTCTTGATATCGAAATTGTAGGCTCCTGGTTTGGTCTCTTGAAGTAGTTTGCCGGTTCCATGACCGAGAAGCTCGTGGACTCCTACGTGTACTTCGAAGGCTGCATCACGATATTTGGAAAATACTTCAAGATCTTCATCTCTGATGAAAGGGATTTTCTCGTTGGGGGCTTTGGCTGATAGTACGTTGCCTAATGAGACATTCTTGAAACCTTCAGTTTGTCTGATGTCGTCGTAGTTGGGCTATAGTATTTGTTAGCAGTGCTGAAGAGTTCCGTACATCTAAAGATACCTTACAATATTTATACCTGCTGGAATTCCGGATCCAGAAAATGTCAAAACTTCAAGACTAGTGAAATCTGGGCTCAAGAATTTATCTTTCTCAAATTCTGTTCCCCAAGGCAACTTAGGAATAAGACTTTCAGCAGCATTAACAAGACCGCCAAAGGCACGAGTACGTTCAGCGTTTACCATAGCCGCAAATCCTAATCACAGGATTACTCAGCATTCCTGTTCGAGATTTGGAAATGTAAAAGACATACCTTGGAACTCAGCCCTCACACCCTGTGGATCTCTCAAAGTCTCAATAAATCCAATGTTAGATTCAACTGAAGGTCCCTTATCTCTAATCCAATATCTTTGTGAATCTTTGAAGACTTGCGATGAACCAGTTTCAAAGGATTTAGCATATGCTTCATACATATCCTTTTGCGTATCGTTTGCTGCATTCTCGGCGGCTTTCTTACAATTCTCAGCGACCAAAGCCAACTCTTTTGAATAATCACCAAAGATGATCTTCAGCTTGCTGCCCTCCAATGGTCCCTTCTCAATCACGAATTCGGTTTCACTGCCGATATCACTACCATCAGATGGGATACTAGTGACCGCTGAGGCAAGTAAAAGTTCGAATGATCCTTCAGGGGTCTTTCTCAACCTTGTGTTTTCCTTTCAACGGGTTAATGATACGAGCAAGTGAATATATACATTCGACTTACCACAAGTAATCCCTTTTGCTCCAAAAAGTCCCCCACAGCAATGATATCCAATTTTCTGATATTAGTTGAATTGGGATAATAATTGGACAAATTTCCATCATCAGGAAATCCAAGATTCATCAGGCCAGGTTCTTGAGTTGGGAAGATAGCTCCTTTGGTAGCTTTATAGTGTTGCTTTGCTTCTGGGGAAAGCCCAGCCAAAGCATCGAAGACTTTCTCGTCACATCTTGGAATGATCTTTGAATCTCCAAAGGATTTGTAGTTTCCGCAATTACCAAGAAACTACGTCAAGTTAGATTAGTGGTTCAAAACCTTGTTGTGGTTGTTTAATGAATCATGCAACTTACCTGACCGCAATACTCTAGGAAGAACTTCAAATCTTCATCACTAATGCTAGCTTTCTTTTGCGCGGAACTCCAGTCACCGTCAAAGGTCTTGTGAAGTTCAATGATAAAATCGTAGATATCTTCAGATTCCGGGGAAACCTGTCTCAAAGTGATACGTGTTCCATGCAGAGATGCTCTATCGTATAATGTCAGCTGATGACCTTGTAAACAGTTTGCATGCTTCAGGCTAACGCCAATAATCCGGATGACGTTGACATCCATGATGATGTGCATACAATTGAAGCTCCCCCCAACTTCTAAAATTGAAACATACCTGCTAATATAATGAGCGTATCTTTTTTCCTTATCAGAAAGCGCTTCAAAGTGCTTTTTGATTTCAAGCTGCACGACACTAGGGGGCGAATCCGCAAGGAAGTGTTTGAGTTCCTGAGCATTCATTGTGGAGTATTGTCGTTGAAATTGTTGTATTTTATGAAGTGAAGATGGTATCATAAGTTGTTGAGAAAAAGATCTGGTGTTGGAATAGCGGGGAAGGAAAGGACGATGAGGCTGACGTGGGGTGAAATAATGAGCCAATGAATATGAATGTTTCACGCGCCCCGACAAACATTTGGACATCCTCAGATGTTGTTGTTTTCTATGGGTTTTTACACGGCATACATGCTACGAGAATTCACTCAATTTTGGTATGAAGAGATCATTGATGGCTATGATAGATATTTTATACTCACACGGACCACACGTGGAACGGCCCTAATGAGTGAGATTCAAGGATATAAGGAAACGGGGGAGGTATAGGGATGAAGTGTGCATGCTCCGTAGATGTACAAGAATGATACATGTGATTCCCGTAAAGAGCTTCTTGGTGATCTATTTAGAAGAAATGATATTCTCGTCACATAGGCGGAGAATGGTAGTTGAGCAAGAAATATGTCATGACAATGCACTCGATCGCTCATACCATACACCAGGATATTAGATCTTGGGAATACTGACCACAAGTTTTCGAATGCCTTCATTTGGTGTTGCAAGTGGATGGGAAGATAATCCAGTATTCCATAGCTCATACCATCAGTCCACGCACGACATACAACTCTTGGTCCGGATGGTGGATAGTTGTAAGAACTCCAACTGAGATCCATACAGATGAGTTTTCCGCTGTGAATCTAATAGTAATTGCCACTTCTAATTCACCCATCGAACCTTTCGCGTTGCCTTACAATCATTGTTAATATCTTTGTCTTTGTCGATGTAAAGTTCATGTATGGAGTGAAGCTCAATCTGAAGATTAATTTTCCCATCCACGTGACCTTGAAAAGTTCTTGCCATTTTGGGTCCGTCGTTAGCGAAATTTTAGCGTCTCCCACAACAATTTTGATTTTCCGCGATCTTGAACTTCTTACCTAGACGACGGCCAGTAATTTACACCTTTTCGCCATTTACGACATTCGACAAATCGGCCAAGATGAAGTACATTCATTCCGAAGAGACTCTGACCATCCCAGAGGGTGGTAAGTACGGTGTTTCTTATTACTGGATCGTTAAAATGGGCAGAGGAGAAGATTGAATTCGAGGTCGAAGGAATTGGTGAAGCGCATTGAGGAATACTGGGTGGAATTTTTTGCAGTCGAGGAATGAATGCTGATCGATTTAATTGAATAGTCAAGGTCGCCATCAAATCCCGTCAAGTTACCGTTGAGGGACCAAGAGGTAATTTACAATTCCTACACATCAATCGACAATCAACCAAATCGCAAATCTAATACATTCGAAATAGGCAAACTCCACAAGGATCTCAGCCATTTGGCAGTCAACTTCTCTCAACCAAAGAAGGATGTCATCAAGATTGAGCTTCACCACGGAGCCCGCAAGAACGTCGCTACTCTCCGAACCGTCCGTACCCTCATCAACAACTTGATCATCGGTGTTACCAAGGGTTTCAAATACAAGATGAGATATGTCTACGCACATTTCCCAATTAACGTCAACGTTGAGAAGGGACCAGACGATATCCCAGTTGTTGAGATCAGGTATGATGGTCCACGAAGAAAGAAATTTGGTTTGGAAGAAGGAAATGCTGATTGTTTTGGAATAGAAACTTCATCGGCGAGAAGATCGTCCGTAAGGTTCAAATGAGAGAAGGTGTTGCTGTCGAGCCATCGAAGAACGTCAAGGATGAGCTTCAATTGTCTGGTAACTCCCTTGAGGATGTTTCCCAATGCGCCGCCGATATCCAACAAATCTGCAGAGTACGAAACAAGGATATCCGAAAGGTTGGCAAAAAATTCTTATCCCATGGCATTGCACATACTGACAAGAATAATAGTTTTTGGACGGTTTGTATGTCTCAGAGAAGGGTAACATTGTTGAGGAATAAATGGAAGGCATTTGTGGTGGTCACCTTTTCTTACATTCATGATATGTACTGGGAGCATTAAATGGGTTACTTTGCATATTGTGTAGCAAGGTGCTCGGAATGAATATCTTGCGCAACCAAACAACTACCTGCGGTTCCAAACTTTGAAACGATCGATGCCACGGTGACCTGGATTGCAATGATGGATCAGTTGGAAGAAAGGTGTGCCAGTGCAACAATTTGGGGAGAGCTCTTGAGGAATTAATGAACCAATTATGGACCCTTTCAAAAGTCATGGCATAGAGTTTCAAGTCCGAGTTTTGGCATTTGATGAAATATCTGACTGCAATTTACAGGCCTAGCAATTTATTCAATTTCCATTCCAACATACACGGGCACCACCGCTATTGGACTCGACTAATCCCTATTGATTCAATAGGATTCTGGGTTATATCTCCCTTCATCGCATTTTCAACTACCCTACAGTCATTCTTCATCTTATCTTCACCCAATATGTCCTCCTTTGCCAATCCTTGTTCTCTCCTTCAATTCCATTACCACGGCCAATTCTATTCCATGCCCGTTAGATTCCCACAAGCCCTCTTTCCCCTTCCTCAATTTCCATCATGCAAATGGGATCTCAAAAGTAGACTTTATGGAAGTATTTCTCCTACTCTATTCGGTCAGCCTTCATCCCTAGATCAATATACACTCTTCGTTCTTTAAGGATGGAGAGGCACGATTTGATTATTTATGTTTTCTGCAGATTTGTGTGGAGGAAATTTTGAGGATCGTGTGGACATTTTGATGAAGTGGAGAACTTGTCGCAGGGGCGAGCGGTGTACCATCAAGAGGGGTATGAAGATCTGGTGACTATGATGCAAGAGGGAGAATTACTGAGTATTATGGTTGATATAATAATATTCATTTGGATCAATTTGTTCAACCAATTCTTCATTGTCATGCTTCTGCCGTTTAAATTGTTTTCAGATGTGATGATGATCTAGTCCCGAAGGCCATGCAATCTGCATTTTCTAATCTCTTCTTGCTCCTTCTGAATTCATGGTTCGCGTATGTATATTTACTTTTATACCTAATTATTTGTTGGAATAAGGTTGATTATGGAACCACCTTGCTCAACTTCTACCTTGTTGATCTATTCATTCATTGCTTGGTCACAGGCAATCAAATAGATACCACTGCAGAGCAATATACATAACAATTTTCGATATTTTTACAAGCATATTTATTCCCTCTATTTATCTATCTACCTATTGCAATCCATACACACGATGCGTACTCAACATTCATATCACTTAACATCACCATACTTTGCCCCTCCCCAACCCGGTCTTTCTTTCCCTCACGCGAGTATGTATATAATAAGTAAGTAGGTAAGTAGGTATTTTCTACCTCAAACTTCACTCCAAAATTTCCATCTCACCTACGTCACTCGAGAACAAGAACAAGAATCACAATCTCCCGTATTTTTATTCATTAATCTCCCTATCAGTTAGTTATATATTGTCATGGAATTAGATGGATGGGATGGATTGCTATTGCTGTTGTGATTTATATGTATGTATGTATGTGATCTTATGTGATCTTCGTGGTTGTGTGTATATATACAGTATAGAGATAGATATAGAGATACAGGGTAAATATAGGATAGATAGAGATGTTACAGATATTCATTGTTACTTGTTGATAGCTCTGTATGGTGGATGGATTATTGTTGTCGTTGCTGTTGTTGTTTCTTATTGTATTGTTATTATCGTTGTTGTCTTGCCGATAAATCTCTCATTTGTTTTGTCGAGTATCTTGTTGTTTGAATGAGTAGATGGGTGGGTGGTGGTGTTTTGAGATGTTTATATGTATATATGTAGATTTAGATATGGGAGAGGGAGGGGGAGGGGGGTTTGTTGGGATTTATCTCTATTTTTCCATCTTCTTCTAACTCATCATCACTTTCTCAAGATTCTGCATGTAGATATATAACCGAGAAATTGGAATGAGGGAGGCAGCGATTATATACAGCACAATTTGTCAGTCTATCTATCTATTTACTATTTATACCAGTTAGTTAGTTAGACCCGAGTACTTCTTTAAGAAACCACCGTGAAGGGGGATATGTAATGTTGTATTAAAAAATACAAGAAGGGAAAAGGAAAATCCTGGATAGTTCTGAATATAGATCTAACCAACCGCCTCATATTGGTTCTTCACGTGTGTACATTGATTTGTTTTATACATACATATATATATATGCTTAAGTCCGTACAGAATACAGCTACTAGCATACATACAAGTAACTCACAATGTCAGGGAATAAATAGCACGATTCCAAAACTTCCAAAAATTTATAGTTTTAAGCTTTCATTCGTACCATCGGCTGTATACATTTCTTCAATATACATCTATGTAAGTATGTAAGTATGTATCGCCCCTCCCCCTGCCCCCCCCCCCATCCATTCATTCAATCATTCAATCCATACCCAAACCAACCCAATCCGCTCATCACACATTTCATTAAAATCCACCCAGCCAGCCAGCATATTCCAGCCCTCCAATTATTCCTCAATTTATACGTCGTGCCTCATACAATTATCATAAAAATACATTCGCAACCCGATTCCCTTCTGCTCGTCTCATACTTTACTATCCTATGCACGCATGCTCTAATTGGTATAAACGCTTTCAAGCTTTCGTAATATACGCACTATTGTGAAGCGTAGGTTGCGAGAGAATCTTGCCACCCATCCATGGATCTGTTCATCATTCCTCGTGCATGTTCATCTCTTGCTCTTGCTCTTCCTCATTCTCTTAACGTCAAGGAATCTCTTTCGATGCGAAAGAAAGAATGCAAAAGAAGCAAAAGAAGCCGAGAAATGAAAATGCAAAAGCGAAGAAAAAGAAAAGGAAAATTATAAACAAAAACAAATAACGCCAGAGAAATGAATCAAATCGCTAATGCCTGCCTGCCGGGAAAATATCTTAAAAATCTCTTAACTTCGTGTTTTCATTCATGTGTATGTTTTTTTGGTTGGTGTTGTGTTTTTGATATGTATGTGGGGAGACAATCTCTCACGGACATCAAATGATGTCCAGATGAACTGAGATGATCAAGTAAAAGTAGATCGCGAAAGATAAGATGGAAAACAGAATTATCTCCTCGCGCTCCGATCTCTCCTCGTATCCCTGGTTCTTCTATCCGAGCTTGCCGAACCTGCGAAATTATATTAGCCATCATTCTCCACATATGCAAATTCCACGCCCGAAGCGCAGAAGGAAATTAAGAATACTCACTAGCACTCGTCCCCGTATAACTATCCGTATAATAAGTACTACTAATATCCGTGACCGTCGCCGTAGGCCCCGGTCTCCTCTTATCATCCCTCCTTTCCTCCTCCCTCCTCTTCAACCCCAGCACCGCCGCCAACCCCACCAATCCCGCACCCATCGCTCCCAATCCCCCCATCCCACTACTCTTCGTCTTCCTCGTCTCTACCACCCTCGTCGGTTTATCCGCTCTGGCGCCCCCAAAAATCCCAGAATGCTGTTCTCTACGCGCTGCTGCCGCGGCTCCTCCAGCCACCGATCCGTGTCTCGAATAGCGCTCTACGGTCTCGATGCGCTCGGTCCGCGTTCCACCTTCGCGTCGGGATCTCCCTCCCGCGAACATCCCGAGAACGGAATCCCACATTCCCTTGACAATACAGCAGAAACACAAAAGCAGCAATAATATGACTCCGAAAATCGTGCCAATGACAATCCCCGCAATGGCACCTCCGCTCAGATTGCCCGAGCTGTGGCTCGTGATGGGGAAGGCGCTTCCGCTTGCAGTGGCAGGCGGGATGAATGGCTCGGTCGTCGTGGCTGATACGGTAGAGGTAGATGTAGTTGCGCCGCCTGTGGGACGAACAGGTGCGGAGTATGCACCAGAAGTCGCTGTGTAGGTCCATGCACTTGTTCTCGCGGTACATTGTCCGCTATACTCGCACATCTGATCGCTGGCACAGCAAATTGTTCCACAGGAGGTTTCTCCCGATTTGGTGTCGCAGATGGCGGCGCTGCCTCCAGAGGTGGTGGTGCCACAGTAAGAACTATATGTGCTTGTTTTGACTACTAAATCGGTTTTGGTGTAGGTGGTCGTGTAGACTACCCAGCCGCCTGATCCGGCAGTAGGGGCAGCACAGTAGGCTACGTTCCCAGCGGAAGTGTAGCAGGCTTGTCCTTCGGTACAACAATATTGGTTGTCGGCGCCACAGTAGGAAGCGCAGGAGCGGTCCATGAGGTAGGAGAAACCGAGATCGTGGATATCATCTTTGGGGAAGGGACCTGCGGATACTGGAGAGGGATTGGAGAGGGTGAGGAGGAGAAGTGAGAGAAGTTGTGGGGTTGCTTGAGAGATTCGCATTTTGTCGGTTGATATGTGTTGTGGTTGTATAATAGGTGAAGTCGAAGGTATGTATATGAATACCTTAAGAGTAATTAACTCGAAAGAAAGGATTGTACAACGCAAGAAATTGTATGTATCAAATCGATCTCTCCAGCTATAGACACTTTCTTTTTTACTTTTCCACCAGCGAAGATATCTTTAGGTACTCAATGACTCCTTCACATGCAGCAGCGGTGTGAAGTAGAATCGCTCGACGATAAATGGCCAATCCCAAAGATCCAAACCCCACTTTCGTCGACGCTATCACTTGTATACTTGTATGTATGTATATCCTCGAATCGCAAAAAGATCGTTTCTATTCAAACGAATGTAAATAAGTCTAGAAGTTCTTATCTCTAGAAATTGTTGATGTCGATAAAAGAAAAAAGTCGCCGATAACCCAGAAGAATGGTATCTCTGGAATGGAAGTTTTTTTTGATTTTCTTTCTCTTTGGGAATAGAAAAGAGAAGAGAGTGTAACAGAAACTGTGTGGGTTTGGAATACCACTTATTCAAAAATGTCGATGGCTGAACTTTTTTTGGCTTTAAGGGAAATAAATAGCTGGGCTGGGAATGAAGTTTAGTTGACCGTTTTCCCAACCACCCAAATTTTCTCTACCAAGGTCCAAGGCGACTTTCGAATTTCTTGATTTCGTTTTTGCACACACGTATGTTTGAATGGAGATCTGATTCAAATGAAATGAAATGAAATGAATTTTGTAAAATGTAATTATGAAGTTTTCTGTGGATGAATTTAGAATTGATTGGTGAAAATTGAATCTTTAGATGTTATCGTCTCCATCGTCTATTTCATATACATTCATTATTCAGTACCTGCAGCAATTCGGTTAAGATACATTTGTTTACATTTATCGCTAGCGGGGCAACAATCATGCGATAAGCACTAAATTTGGGTACATTGGATCGAATTGGGCAAAAATGGAAATCAAAGAGCGGTTAAAGATCTCGAGACGATAATCGCCACGATCAGTATTGTATCAAAGCTTTGTAAAATATTGTCTAATTGATTGTCTACCAGTCATGCATGTAATTGAATCTTGGGAATTGGAAAATGTAACAGAGGGACTATATTGAATTTTACTATATATGTAATACCCCCCCATTCGGGTCTGGATGGAGAAGAAGGTACATATTGTAGGTGAAGTCTTTTTTGAAGATATAGGTAGAATGAAGTTCACCGAATAGAAAATACTCATTCTATTCAGGACTCATTCACCTTCCTAATCCACTTTTGATACCTTGATAAGTTACAACTCCACAAGATTACACACCGATATCCCGAACCAATGGCGTTAGCACTGTCAGTCAGGTACAAGCAACTCTCTTTCCAAGTGTTCGGTACCTGCTTTTTAAACTACTAAGCCTACTCTATTTTAAGAATTAAGATACGAAAGACTTCATTCCTTGAAAGTTGAAATCTACAGTCTAAACTTTCTTTTATACCGGGAAAACTTCCTCAACATCCGAAAGAATAGTCAATCTAGCACAAAAGCACAAAAAGGACCCGACGGATCAGAATTCCACCCACTCAAGGAACACCCACTCCATACGATCCTGACGCCATCATCATCGAGATGTGAAACACAACCTCGACTTCGAGTCCCTGCATTTAACAACAGATGTCATTGACTTTGACAACAAGTACCAATTCGGATAGCTACTCTAGTACTCGGCCTATAGGTCTTATATGCAAGACACTACTTCCGTAAGATCAAACGTTGTGTTTCTTGAGATGTGGATACTTGCCACGTCTGCCGTAACTCGGAGATTCTGATCGGGCAATCGTGAATGAATTAATGACCGAGAGTGAGTGAGTGGTTGGGCAAGAGAATAGTAATCTATGCGAACTTCATCTGAAGCTTCATAGGATCGAGAAGAATGTTTGGTTTAGTGGCGGTACAAGTGTACTTGTATTTATTTTGTACACCACTCAACCACTCAGCCAATGTGGCTCTTTGATATGCAGTATTCCAATTGCAGTATAAAAGGTCAAGATATTTTTCGAAGTATTCCTACTTTCATATTCATCCACATAGAGTTCAGTTCATGCTTTCCAGATAGCATCAAAAATGCTCATCTCTTGTTTTATTTCGCGCTTTGCACTTGGTCAATAATGAAGGCGAACATTGAATCCTCGTTCTTCCGATCATCCCAGGTCAACTCTTCCAAATGATGTTAAATGAACGCTGCAATCCTTGAGAAATGATGTATAATCTCACAGTCAAAGATACAAAGCTCTTGTAAGTCTACTGGAATGGAAAGCAACTATGATTTCCTATCCCAGTTCGAGATCCAAAAATCCAAGTAGCGTTTATCTACCGGATTTATTTCCCTATACTCTTCTCAGTCATGGCTTCATTTTGGGTATGAATTATGAGAACATACTTTGAAAGATCTGTCACTGTCGAGATGTTCATGAAGTGACGTTGAAAGGAAACTTTGACTAAAAAGTAGGTTTGCGCTAAGATCAATTGCCTACTATGTAGTAGTGCTAGGAAACAACTTTATAACCCCTTCATTTCTCCCTTCTTGATTCAGGAGAAGGCAATTTTCATACAATCGTGAAATTCCTGTAGGTAAAGAACTCCAATTCCTTCCTCTCGACCCAATTTAATCTGGTTTACATTTCATTCCATTCAATACTTTGGATTGCATCCGAGCAAATATCGTGATCGATCACAATTGCACATATCATGAATCAAAACTTCTTCGCACAATAGATCATTCATCAACTTGACGCTATCATATCAATCAACGAGGACTTTGATATCTTGAATCATAACTTACGAGTTGGGATACTAGATAATGATCAAAGTTGATTAATTACAAAATCACCAATCTCCCTCGAGCTCCAAACAACTACAAACTTCCCCCCTTCCCCACCCCAAAACGAAATTTTCCCGGAGACAGCTGTTCTTGACCGTCTCAGCATTTTCAATTCCTATGAGTCCCAGCTCAACTCGTTTGAGACAGCAAATGGGCTTGGCTTCACCCCAGATAAGTGTCTCGGACAGCGTTTGATTTAATTGCGTTTTGGTAATGAATGGCTTATTGGGGTCAACCGCAGCTTGATCTGAAAGTTCATTCAAAGTCAATTGTAGTAAATTTGATTGACGGATATATACATATTTCTCTTCATCGGAAACTCTATCAATCAATCAATCAATCCCTCAAAAACAACAGCCCTGTCGAAAATCTAGACATGGGGTTAACTTGAGAGCACAAATACAGTCTAGCCTGTTGTCTATTTTACTACTTTCGAACTTTGAACCTAAGAAGGGAATTGAAATCGCAACACCCACCTTCATCATTACTCGATATCATTAAAATCCTTTATCATCATCAAACTCTATCATGGCGACCATCCAAGTCGGCGTAGCAGGTTTTAATTCTCAAATCACCCAACGAGCCCATTGGAAATCCCAACTTCCTCATCGGTAAACGCACAACTCTCACGGCGCTGCACCTATGCACTCCTCGGTAGCTATCTCGAGTGTGGAAAAAACGGCAATATTTGTTCGTTCAACTACATGCAAAACTCAATCTTGGGAGTTTTTAATCATGGATTTTCTGCGCAGGTTAATGCGGTTGCGGTATGCAGGTCCGGTGCAAAATTCCCAATCTTCTATATAGTTTGTATGCTTCCTATGATTTCGCTCGGAAGGATTACTTTATCAATGTGACCAACGAACAGGAATCATATAACCCGATACAAGGAGAGCTCATTGATGCCGTTGCTAAGCTTGCCACATGAAAGACATTGTCCAAGGATCTTGATGACTTCAACAAAGTGATCAAGATCTACAACTCAATTGCAAATCTGTATACAGGATACGGGATCCAGTTGCTGTAATTTCGAGTTATAGTAATTTCTACTATATAGAAAATTTCAGAGTAACCATCGAATGGCAATTCTTCACTTCTTGTTATGTGTTAATTGTTGGCGGATCGAGGACTTACAGTCAAGCAGGATTTATTCGCTTACCCCATTTGTATTACCAGGCGTAAAGCCGGCTTCATTGACTAGTATAATGTCGAAGTGTGATGGAAGAGGTATCTCTGTATTTATTGGAGATGAGTTTTGATAAAACAGTTTCGGAATATCTCATTATCGCAGAAGTAATCTCAAACTATCCCAAATCTGGGCCTTGGTGTTGATTACTCTGCGGTAGGCTTCGGAGTTTAGCATCCAAAATCCGACGCGAGCCTGGTATCAACAGTTGCAACTGCAAGGGTTCGGATAGTCCACCTGAGATCTGGTACAGTAGACGACAGTATACTAAGCAGAATATATCCTCCCATATCGTTGATTACTTGTACTGTAATAATTTCTTCGTTCTTGAGGTTTATGCGTAATAGCCTGATCTTTGACATAATTGCACTTTGTTTTTACAATGTCGAGTATATTGATGTGAACGATTGATATCACATGATTTTCCCGGCTCCACTTACTTCCTAATATCCTAACTCCGGAAACTCTTGGTAGCTCTGCAAAAACAGTCAATGCCAGTTATCGAATACATTCTTACTCTTGAGCATACCAACTTTCATCATGCAAAGCTCTAGCAAGAAACGTCGTGTATCAACCTGTTTGTCCTGCTACACCAGAAAGCAAAAAGTAGGCGTAGTAAAGGCCGAGAACAAGGGACAACGCTAACTGTCTCAAAATTCAGTGCAATCGACGATATCCATGCAATCATTGCATAAGACGTCGAAGACCTGAGGATTGTGTGTATACTTCTCAAGCTTCGGCTCCTTCGAACTCCGTATTATTGGCGAGTTCGGGCAAAGGAGAAAGCCTGGGCTGGCAGCTCTCTCAGAGCTCCAATGTGCAGGGTGGCATCATTTGGGACACAGATACAATTTTTGGGGGGTTGAAAAAAGCTGTGGGATACTCGCAAGGTGAATGTTCGGCCATAATAGAGTCGTTTGGGTATTCGGAGGACAGTTGCTCGAATACAATGGCACTACTTAAGATGGTAAGTAGAGATTGGAAGAAAAAGAAAAGGAAATTTTGTATTGGTTCTAAGTCAGAAATACTGAATATCCTATCTAGTTGCATACGAACGGGATGGAAAACACAGCTACGGGCGCTAATACTGACTTATCAAGCATTCTGGAGGTTGCCCAACTGGATCTTGAACGAATGCCGCCGCGTCAAATTCTTGACTTCCTCATACATTATTTTATCTCTGAACTGAATTGGTAAGATCATCATCCAATCCAAGTCAAGTTTTTGACACAAGTCGCCCCGTTTTCTTTGTCAATTGTCAGGTGCAGTCTAACCCTAACAAAACAGGATGAAACAGCTTATCCATGCACCTAGCTACTTAACAAGCTACGAAGAATGGTGGACCAAAAAAAGACCATTATCTGTAGCCGACCTTGAATTCGCGGTTCTAATTCTTCGGATATGTTTGTATACCACGCAATTTCTTCCATCACCTTCGCATACCATGAATGCAATTTGCGACATATCACTTCCCACGATCCGGAAAGTGTGCGATGAGCTAGGAGAAAAGTTGGCTAATCACTGCATTGCTCTCGATTGGAAAGGCTCCCTAGTCCGCGTTCAGCATCTTTTGTTCGTAGCAATGAAATACTCATGCGAGGGAAGAACGGAACAGTTTTGGGAAGGACTTGCAGCTGCATGTCAAGCGGCTCAAAAGGCTGGGATCCATAGAGAATCGGCTAGCTCTATCGAAGGAGACCGTGAGATACAAAAAGAAATGCAGAGAAGAGTGTTCTACAGTCTATACGTTTTAGACAGGTAAACCACAGTTTTCTTTCCTAATCCCCAAGCAGCAAATACTGTGCTAAGATTTCTCGATGTATAGTTATTTATCTCGCCAACTTGATAGGGTTCCATTCTTACAAGAACACATGGTAGAGAAAACATTACCACGCATGCATCTTGTACCAACAAGTGATTACGCCGATGTTGACTTCGACATCCCCGACATGTTTACAGAGCGTCTCTTACAAGTTAGGCTTGCTAAGTTCTGGAGCAAGGTCGGATCTAAGCGAGACATTGAATACGATCCCATACAAGCCGAGAATAGATACGAGACATTTTGCGCTGAATACCTTCCCAATCTCCCACCATATTTTGCGCTGATACCTCAGACCGAATACGATAATCGCCTCACCAAACTTCCCATGCAGAGAGATATGCTGCACATTTGTATTTTTGATTCGATTTGCTGGAACTTCAAGCCTCTGCTATTGCTAAAGCCGGATCAGATAGCATGTCTAGCACCATACAAGCAAGTTTTAATTCAATCGCAAAAGAAACTCCTCGCGATGGCCGCACTAAAAGAGCTAGAAGCTATATCTGCTCTTCATTCTAAATTCAATAATTGCGATACTCGCTTTGGTGTTATTATCTTTAATACTTTCGAGGCTTGTGTGATTCTGTTGACTCTTTGTACACATGCCGACTTCCTGGTCGAGCAGGATATTAATCCCGTTCAGATTCTTGGATTAGAGTTGGGTCAGTTGACTCGGATGCGTCTCATGCAATCTGTAAAGAAGGGCCTTGAGCGTCTACAAACTCTAGCCGATGTCAGTGATATGGCTGCGGTGGGTGCAAAGACTTTGGCAAAGCTATTCGTTAATGCTTCGAGAGATGTTGAAGCTGCTTTCTTGACAGAATTTGATTACGGCTTGAGATGTTCGGTGCCTCCGGACTCTTTGAATCCAAACTTGATGGGTGGGTCGTTCTCAAGTATGGTGGACGAAGAGCTAAATACTAGTTTGGAATTATCATCTTTAGACTTTCCATTCACATCCGACATCAGGAGCACATAAGTATCTAGGTACCTGGTTTACGATAAAGAGACTGAGAATCTCCATTGATAATTAAATTACAAAGTATATCTACCATCAATACCAGTCACCGTATGACTAATATCTATACGAAAAATTGCGTCCCCTATTCCCTCTCCAGTGATTATGCCAACTTCTTGCGTTTCAAAAACGGACACAAGACAAAAGACAATGCTCCCGCCACAATGACTAAAATATATACCGTGTTTATACTTTCCACCACAGCCCGAAGCACAGCATCCTTGAGATCTCCACTCAAACTTCCAAAGAGCTCACTTCCCGTCCCGGAAATCGCGGCTTGTACCTCATTTAGTGGCGTGTCGGGAAGTAGAACCTCAATTTTCTTCATCGCCAGATTCAGGAAAATTGCATTGGCAATTGCAAGCATTGTGAGCAGATCACGTGATCCATCACATGACCCAACTATCAGGTGATCTCGGGTAGCTAGTATTTATAGTCCATTTTTAGATAGTTTAGAAATGATATCGAAGTTCCTACCTCTTATTTTGACTCCCTACGTTTTTTACGTGAGTGCAAATATTGCCTCCTTCCCCTTCTTTCACCTCGCTGTTGTTGTTGTGTGTTTCGTAGTCCCGTCTGCTCTTTGTGTATTGCATTTAGGCTTAGCCTACGGTATTATGCGAAGGATTCTTTATGTGACCTATACCACCTTCTACTCTTTTACAGCATAATGGCAATACCTGCCACTTGTCCAAATCCAATGAACGCAGTAGCGTCAGCGATCCGGTCAGCTGGGAATAATGATTGCACGACCGAGATAGGACCTTGTGTGAACAGACCAACGCCAAGTGCCATAAGGATGCTATAACTGTAGATAGAAGCCGCCTTTGTATCAACTCCAACCAGAGCATACATAAGCGAACTCCCGATGACAAGCAATATGCTACCAACGAGAGCCAGTGGCATGAACCAGAAACTCTTGCTCAGCAATATTCCGGTTGTAATACTGCCGAATATCATGAGGATAATTGAGGGGAGTAGCCGAATACCTGCACTGAGGGAGTGGTCATTCTGAACGAATTGAAAGTAAAGCTAATTAACCGGTTAGGTAAATTCGCACTAACGGGATTGAAATCGACTTACCGGAATGAAGTAAATAAACGTGAGACTCGCACCCATACCCGAAGCCGTCTGCGCAAACAAGACATCGGCTTCCCAGTTCAGAATGATGTCGCAGGGGAAAAGTCGGTCCTGGGGCGTAGTATAGATACAGAAATACTGCTGTAGGGCAAAGAGGATCCACAAAAGGCCAGAACAAACAAAACAGCCGATAATCCTCCCACTGCTCCAAGCGTAGAGAACTCCTCCGAAGTTTATGCCCATGATTCCCGATACAACTGCACCACATATGAGCACTGTGCCAGTCCAATCAATAGAGCGTACGCGATCGAGAAACTTAACTTCTCTAAGGTGAGCATTGGTTGATGGAAGCAACAAGATATAAGACGGAGCCGCGATAGCCGCGATAACAAGATTGATATAGAATGACCAACGCCAAGTCGCCGCGCTATCAGCAAAGGCACCGCCAACAACCGGTCCGAGAATTGTGCCCGATCCCCAGCAGACACCCATCAGACTAATATATACCGGACGCTCTTTGTTGGTGGTGGTCATGGCGAGGATATTCAAGGCGCCCATATAAATGCCGATTCCTCCGACGCCGCAGATTGCTCTTCCGATAATCTCGACATTGATATTCGGGGCCGCACCGCAAATTGCAGAGCCGATCTCAAAGATCAGGACAGTGGTTAGGAAGAGTGTCTTGCCGTTGAATTTTCCGAAGAGTTTTCCCCTTTGGAAAATGGCAATAGTGAATTGGAATATTCGCTTCTCGGAATATGCAATGAACATACCAAGTAAGATCCAGCGCCACAGAAGTGGCCTGGTATGCTACTGAGACCCAAGGTAGCTTCTCAATGTGTCCTAAATCCTTGATGATAGCAGGTTGAATTGTGGCAACGATTGTGTTATCTAGAGCATACAGGAAGACTGAGGAGTAAATGGAGAGAACGCAAATGATCCACTTTACGCCTTTCAAACTTCGGACTGGAACTTCAATATCGAAGTCTGAATGTGTAGGCAAGCGTACTGCTTCACTATCCTTTTGGGAGTCTAAAACTGATTTCTTGACTGTTGGAAGTGAAGAATGATCTGTCTCATTTATCGCGTTTGTAGTTTTTTCAGAAACGTCCTCTGAAACTGAAGCCGAAGTTGGAGCTTCGGGGTATTCCTGGTATCTTCCATTCATATCTGCGCGTAGTATAAGAAAACAAATGACATTGTACCTGAACAAGACTTTTATAAATGGAATCTGCCCCAGAAATACCATACTGATGGCATGGAATTAGGGGTTAAGCGCGGCTCAAACGCTTGGCCCGTAATAATTCGGGTTACGCTAATGCATCGCTTAAGTTCAATGATCCGACTGTGAGGAAAGACAAGACATATAATGAACGAGATGGTGCTAAGTACTTGCTAACTAATTGGCCCGTTCCGAGATCAAATGCAAAGGAGCGAATTGGCCATGTCAATTGAATGGAAATTCGCTGTTTCAATGGAAATGCGCATGCCGTGAACCGAGAGTGATTCAAAGCGAGACAGATGATTATCAGTTTTCTCAAGAACAAATCTTTGTACAGACTGTTTCCTGGAGTTTAGAATGGAGTTTAACATGATGTCTGCTCCAAATCTATGTGTGGGATGATCGCTGTTAATGTTATACCCGGAATTTCCCACCAACAATTCTTTGCAGAGTACAAAGCCCACAAAATTCACCCTCTATATCGTGTATGAACTACCCACACACGACAAATTTTGAGCCTGAGCTCATACTGAGCCATTGCAAAACACTTTAATAAATCTCTACTCTAATATCCAACAACATCTTCGGTTCTTTCATAGGGGAAACAGCTAACCGATACGGTGCATAATCAGCGATTCTCGTCAGCAAATATTACCGTGCACTTCGTCACTCGCAACACAACTCAGATTTCTCAGCTTGAAATACTTGGTGCTTTGTTCATGGTTCATTTGTTGAGAATCCCATTATCCATGACTCTGTCAAACTGATCCAAGATGTCAAGCCTGAAGTCGTGATCTGCAGCGCCGGGGCGGGTACCGGATGTGCTAGCGTTGGAAGGACTAAAAAGATGTACCACAAGGGGGTATTAGGGCGATGAATGCTGTGGCTGACACTCTTTACGAAGCAGACGCAACGAGAAAGAATATCCCTATTCTATCATTAAATTTTGGATCTCGGAGACGTAACTAACAAGCCAGCTATTTGTAGTATGAACGAACTGGAGAAACTTATACAGAAAGGGTAAGACTGCAGCTCAGATAGTTCTGTGCGGGTAGCTTTTAACCATACATGGTGATACCAGCCCAAAAGAAGTAGAAGAAGCGTTCTCTGACAGCCTTCGAAGCTGTACTGCCGCACGTGATCTTTTTTAAAAATGGGGTGCCAGAATAGTCACGTGCTGATATACACGTAACTGAGCAGCAAATGAAAAGCAACGCCGTACTCACGTATAAAAACATTGCTGGTTCTTCGCTCCTTTCCTTGTCATTTTGTCCTTTCCGTATTATGTTGATTCGCAGCTTAATCTTCCTTAGGTGAGATCCAAGTAGCTGCATCTAATTCGCATTCACTACAATCAGTCAGAACGTATATTTATAGTAGTATTCAGTGATATCAAAATCGAGAAGTAAGATATACATCGTTCAAGTCTGAAAAAGACTTAAAAATACACATATTCCAAACCCACCTAAATTTCACTTCAAAAGCTCCTTTCAACCATCTCGCCTATTCTCGCTCAACAACCAGTGCTTGAGACAACAGCGATTCCCTGCTTAGTCACAAACCCAACCCAACCCAAGTAAAACTTCAAAAATTCACTCCTCCATCCCATCCCATCCCAATTCCCAACACCAAAAGCAATAAAAAAAAACACCCCCAATTCTTCAAAACAAACCCGACCAGAATGGGACTCGAACCCACAACCTTTGCCACCGGAAAGCAATGCGCTGCCATTGCGCCATCTGGCCTTTCTGACTAATCAATAGGTGACATTGTTAAAATATATAACCGCATTTTGTCGCATACCCCACCGATAAGATTTTATTCCTGCCTTAGGGATTTAAGACTGCAGTTTAGGCTATTTTAACCCGTCCCGTCGATGGTTTGGTATATGCAGCATATATTTGCTCTTGGAACAGAATCAGAAGGATCTGAATGTGAAGCTATGCTGCAAATCAATCGTACTTTCTACTTGGAATTCACATTTTCACTTGAGGGAAAGAAGTTTGATTAGACGCAAGAAGGCTTAGACCAACCATCCTCTCTCTCCATCAATGAAAAAAAAAGTTGCTAGATCTGAGTAATACTTCATATTGATTAATTAATTAAATTTAAAAATCAACCACACACGAAATCAATAAAATCATATAGAATAAAAACGACACCTTAGCTTTTGTTTGTTCTTGGTCTCATGATAGAGAATATATTAATGAAGTATGAAGAGTAATCTAATCATTCAATCATCTAAACCTTCAATAGTCCTCCTCAATTTCGCTAATGGAAAAACCACCCTTAGTCTAAAATCATCGAGCGCTACACTTCTACCGACCGGTAATCCTCACATGTACGAGTATATCTAGCTTCTATTTTATATACCTTGAGTGTATATATATCAAGTAACCTTATAACAAAAGATGACATATCATTACACGAATAGATGGATAGAGTCATAGAATCCCCCAACATAACATACAATGTATCGTACAGAGTACATCCCACTCCCGCATGCACTCCACCCAACTCCACCCAACTCCACCACCCAAAAATCACTCTCCACTCTCCCCTCCACAAAACCACCATTTCTCTTCTCCCTCCCTCATCACCGTCTCATCCACTCCCCCCCTACATGAACTCAAAACCAAAGCCCCTCCATCCCATCTCTCAAACCCAAAAAAACAAAAACACGACCTACGACGTCGGCATGATTCGAACATGCGCCCCCGAAAGGAATTGATATCGCATTATTCTTAAATTCCCAATCTCTCGACTCACATCTAGAGAAACGAATTTTAATTCGAGTCAATCACGTTAACCACTCCGTCACGACGCCTATTTGCTGACTATATCATAAAGTAATTTTGGTTGGGTTTGGGTATATATACTCGTATTGTATTGCGTAGAGGAGGTTGTGATGGTTAGTTGGGTGTTGGGATATGATGCTGCCATGCTCTTTTGTTTCTGCTTTTTGAAGGGGGGAAGAGGGGGATAAAATGGTGGTAAATTGAAGTTCAAATAGAGGTACAGATACGATTTATCGTGAAAATATCATACATTGTATTAAATATATCTCATCGCTAATCTTTAAATATGTAATTCATACACTCCTCTACCGATACAAACCTCATAATCTTCATCAACAGGCATAGTGGCCAATCCCAGCGTCCACTTCCCTCTATAAACATTAATACAAGTTTAATTATAACCAAATCCTCATTATCCAACACCAACACCTACTCCTCAAACCCCATCCACCTCTAGATATCATGTCTAGCCCTCTTACTCTTATGTCTAATCTTCTCACCCCACGTATACAAAACAAACGGAATCGGTATAAACGCCACACTAATAAACGCCAACGTGGAACTTGCCCACGGCACTCCCAAATTCTTAAACATGGCATTAGCGAAGAGGGGGAAGCCAGCGCCGAAACACGAGCGCATGAAATCATTCCCTGCGAATGCTGATGCGGAGACTTTGGGGTATGCGTCGCCGATGTAGTTGAGGACGGAGTTGAAGAGGAGGAAGGCGCCGATGGAGAAAAAGGCTGAGCCGATGATGGGAACGATCCACTGGGATGGGTTAGTTTGGTCTTGGTTGAAATGGGGAGGGTAAGGGTAGAGTGTGCAATAGTCTGGATTGCTATCTTATGATCAAATAGCTTGAAATGATAAGTTCATTTCGAATATTGAAAGCCTTTGACCATCGGATTGCAATCCATACTATTGAAACCCCTGAAGAGAAGAGAAAGGAAGAAGGAAAGAAAACATACATGAATACTTTCTCTACTTGTCCATCCAAACCAAAACAAACAAATAGGAATGCAAAAAGCTCCAAAACAAGCTGGTTGCAATCGGATTTCAGGTTTGATATTGCCACTTTCATCAAACTTTGGTTCTTGAAATTTGTATAGATACCAGAAGAAGGGTGGAATAACCACAAGCGATCCAACAAAAATACCCAAGAAAGCCAATCCTTCTGTACCCAAACTAAAGCCGTGAATCTCGACAAAGACTATGGCGAATGATTCAAACCAAACGTATAGAAGACCGTAGATTAGTGCAATGTAGAGATTGAGGCAGAAAAGAATGGGCTCTGTGAAGGTGAGTGAGAATGGAAGGATGAGCGACATGTTGATCTTGTCTTTGGTAGTCATTTGATCCGCTTCGAGTTCCGGTTCGGATTTGAGATTATCGACATCGCTGGTCTTTGTGAGACGTTGACGTCGACGATACAAGATATTAGCAGAACTAGTCTCAGGTAAGAAGAAGATTAAGACGATCAGGGCGAATCCTGAGAGACGTTGTCAGCATCAGTCTATCCGGTGAGATGTGTCCAATATTCTTGATTGTCGGAATGCAGAACAAAATATGGGGCATCCAAAACGTATCAAATTTGCAAACAATTGATTAACTCACCAGATAACCATGTCAATTCCCAAATAGTCCAAGTCCAACCTTTGTTTTCCGCGGCAAAGCCTCCAACCAGAGGACCCAACTAAGCTTGTCAGTGATGAGAAACCTAGAAAAAGCGATAAGAAAATACATACCACCGGACCTGACACAGCAGCCATACCCCAAATTCCAATTGCATAAGCCCTCTTTTTTGGCGCATACATATCACCCAACGAGGCACCTCCGGTAGCCAATACTGGCGAACCAAAGAATCCCGTCAAGAATCGAAAGATAAGCATCATGGCGAAATTCTTTGCATATATGACACCGAATTGGAAAACCACAAAGACAATCAGTGTGCCAATGTAAACGGGATTCCGCCCAATTTGAGGTATCTCACTCATGGGAGACCAAATCATGGGTCCTAGACCGTAACCAGCGACAAATAGAGTGAGACCAGCTGTAGCTGCAACCTGACTGACTCCGAATGTCTGCATCACATCCATGATACCTGCGGAATATATGGCCGATCCAATGTAGACCGCAAAAGTCAATAAACAGATGAGGAAAGTAACGAAGAATTTCTTCGCTCTCGACCAATTTTGTGGATTCTGTTGTTAATTGTCAGCCACTATCATGGAAGAGATTCAAGACTGCATGCTTGAAGTGTATTGAGTATCTCCAAGCGCTGCCACCACATACCTCTGGGTCAAGAGCTCCATCCGTTTGGTCCCAATCAATAATTTGAACATCTTTCCCTCCGTTATCCGTTCTCACAGTATCGTCATTTGCCACTCTTGTTCTATCTGAGCCTTGTGTCGTGTTTGAGCGCCTACCCTCCTGCCTTTGATCTCTATCTCGATCCGCATTCTCAATATCCTTATCGTGTTCGGAGGATTCCTCTTCTTCAGAGTCCTCGCAAGTGCCATGATGTCTCACGTTATGAGTTTTCCGTACATTTAGATATCTTCGCCAAATGTCTGTATTTCCTTTTTCACAGTCTGCCGATACGTCTCGTTCTTCTGGATAACTCAGAATTTTGCCCCCTGATACCAGACGTAAGATTTCTCCAGCCGTTGTATCTCGAAAGAGTTCCCTCATTTTAATTGTTCGATGATAATCGAAAAAATATATCAAACAATAGATATGCCAAAGTGAAAGCGCTGAATGGGTATATGAGAATAGTATATATGAGAAGGGAAACAAAACTGCAGGAAGAAGAAACAGATATAAGTGATCCAACAATGCAAAATGTTACTTCTCCACTGAGTATTCCAAATGCATTCTTCTCGGTCTTTTTGAATTGTCCATATGATATCATATTTCCTACCACTCAAACGCATCAGAAAAATCTAGCTTCTCTTACCTCAATGCTCACCCGGCCACACTCTGATCCTTTCACCAGTCCCATCCTTTCTTCGAATAAACCCCGAGATCCAAAGTCCATTTCCCCAAAATCCATCCCAGATGCTCGAATCAGCATTCTTCCACCATCCGCCCGGACAAACATGTCCGAAAGAATTAAGCTTAAGCATACCTCATTGAAATCTCACAAACCCATGGATTCGATATTGACAAATACTCCATCCTCTCGATACCCATCAAATAACAGATGGGCAAAAACCATAAGCATGCTCGGCACGCACGATGTCACAATGCCGATCATTCGCAAAAGCTTTAAGAAAAGCTAATCACTGACGTAGATGACTTGTTTTTTTCTCGTTCCTCCAAATTTCTTGATTGGACCTAGTCCACGTCTGAGCACATACATCCCTCACTCGTTATTATTATTCTCCGAACTCCGTATCGCATTGCGAGATCGATGAAGGATGAAATCGACTTTTCAAAGAAAGGTATCTAGACCTCAAACGCTTATTGGGCCATCATGTCAAATCTGAATCTAGATGTTGATGAGAGTAAGGGTTATACGATCTACTTAAATCGAATCTGCCAAGCGAGCAATCTATTAACACATATACCTATCGATCTCCATTGATCAATCTCCCCCTCAATTCATTCAGCCCAATATCATCAAGAATTCAAATATGCCAGTGTGCGTTACACAACGTGTCTTAAGAATCTTCTTTTCTTCTCCTTTCTTCTTTTGTTGACTTCTGACATAAGCTTCTCTTACTAGGGGAAGGGAGGAACGGGACGCTTCCCCTCCCTTCAGACCCCTTCCTCTTATTAGTGTCGAAGGGCATCGAAATACAAAATATAATACTAATTAATATATCGTACAATATAAGTTTTAGGATTGTAGGATTATGTCATTATATACTATAGAACCAAAACCCTAAACTATTATAAACTTTCGGCACGCAAAACCCTTCAGCAAAAGGCTTGGCATGACGTTTTTCTCCCGCAGGCTCGAAGCATTAACGAAGCATCTACAGTATGTTCCCAACCAGAATATATAGAATCCTACCTACTCATAAATTCCTACCACCTTCTACATTGCCGAGGGTAATATCACAGTGTAATTCCCTACAAACAGTATACCTACTACCCACCCACCCACCTAGAATCTCAATTTCTTCTTCGCATCATCTCTACGAACTTAAATTTCGCCCTTAACGGGTACATCACAAACCAGTAAGACCCTTCACCATCCCTCCCACCATCCTTTCTCCCTTCTTCCTTTGTTCCCCTTAGCCCCCTAACCCCTAACCTCACTCACACTTCAGACTCCAAAGTCCAGTTCGCTCCCCTCCCTAGCTCCCCTTCTCCCTATTCCTCTAGTCCTCTAGTCCTCTAGTCCTCTAGTCCTCTAGTCCTCTAGTCCTCTAGCTCCCACCCAACCGATCAACCAATCTAGAACATCAATCCCCTACCTTCTTTCTCTCTTCCCTCTTCCCTCTCTCTCCCTCCCCCCTCTCTCTATTTCCTAGTATCTAATATCCAATATCTAATATCCAACCCTCCCTCCCTCCTTTCCAGCTCCCGTGCTCAGAACTCCCGAATACGATTTCTAGAAATACGAGTCTCATCATCATCATCTCAAGATACAAACCTTCCCATATCCATTTCCATCCTTTTTAGAATATCCAGATTCTCAGTTCACCAACCTTAATATAACATAATCGAATTCTCCGTCAAAAAACCTATCTATTTCAATATAAAATATATATATACGCATGAATGAAAAAAATAAAATCAAACAAAACAACATGCGCCTCTCAATCCATCCGAACGAAGACATGGTAATACAAAGACTGATATCGAATTGCAAGACAACGAAAATAAAACGCTATTATAGATTTATTCTGCGTGTTGACTCTTATTGCCTGTCCACAAGACGTCTGCGTAGTAATATCCCTATTTTCTGTCTCATTCCAGCTTCCCATTTTCCTATCTCCTGCCCGCCTCGAACAAAACCTCTCTCCTCCCCTAATTAGACTTAACGCTCAAAATTTTCTTCCCCCCCAAATCCTTCACCTTCTCCGCTAATTTTCCATTCCCATCCAATTCCGCCACATCGTCACCACCTCCAATACTAACCCCATTAATCAACACATTGGGGACCGTTCTCCTTCCCGTACGTTGATATAATCTCCCTTGTAATTTACCTCCTAGGGGGTGTTTATCTAATTCCACCACATATGGGAGCGGATCGATTGTGTATTTTTCGAGGAGAATATCCTTTGCTCGTTTAGAGTGCGGGCAGTAAGATTTGGAGAAGATGATTACTATATGAGTAGTTAGTTATGTTCTGTGAGAAACCCAAAGATAGATAAAAGATAGAAGAGGGAAAACCCACTCGGCGATTTCTTCAAAATAGTATTTAATTCCGTCGTGACCTCCACATCCTCCTCCTCCTCCTTCTCTCCCTCTTTAACAACTTCCTGCGCCTTATCGCTCATTTTCTTCCGTCCCGCAACACTCCTCTCCCCGCCCTGTCCCTCCGCCGCATTCCCCTTCCCCACAACCTGCGATGGCGGATCCGGTTTGAACGCCTTTGCATTCGCATTATCTCTTGCTTTATCCGCCGCATCCTTTAACCTTTGTTGCATTTCTACCGCCACTTTTTCATCTTCTTCGTTTCGACCTCCTCCTATGGCTGCCACCTCCTGTTTTCCCAATCCGTTCATGGTCTTGCTATAGAAATCTCCGGAGGCGGATTTAGACAGATTGCGCTGTTGTCGAAGAGAAGAGGTATAGAAGAGGAGCGATACGACGGCGATAAAGACGAGGAGGCCGAAGACTTTGATGCGTCGCATGGAGGCCATTTTGGTGGGCTTTTCCTTGTAGTAAGGAGGATCTGTTGTGGATTGGAGAAAGTGGTTAATTGTTGATGATTACTCATAGGGGGTTGGGGACGAAGAGAGAAACTCACTGGCTTCGTAGTACTTTCCCATTTCTACTACACGACGTTCAGGTTCTTTTGCGCGGTAGTGGTAGGTAGGTACGTTGAGACTTGCAAGCTTGCTTTCTTTCTGCTCCTTTTCTTGTTGACCCTTTCTTTCCTCTTTCTCTAATTAAGGAGCGCTGCAGAATCTGCAGAATTTCTCAAAAGCGTACGAGGTATATGTTTCGTATGTATTTCAAACCTCTCAGGTCTGCAACAAATTGTATCAAGAAACCACCTGTCAACCCCAAATCCAATTGCAATTCAATCTCACTCGATATGCCGATAATCCGAAATATTCACACCACGTATCATTTCTTCGTTTCGTCGTTTCGTTCCCACAAATAAATTGTACTCGTAAAGTCAATAATTATCTGCTCGTGTCGTAGGTAATTATTATCGTTTTTGGGTACCACATGTACTTACAGACTAGATACAGTAGAATGATTCTCGAGGATCCAATATTTCCCGTTGCAAGCTTCGCTCCAACCAGCTATTTGGTGCTCCCTGGATAGATTGCGATCCCTCCTTATTCCTTATCGTAATTATGTCAAACTTTACAATCAATATCAATTGATAAAACTTTTCACCAACGTTACAATCTTTCAAACTCTCCAGAAAGAAGCACAATAAACAATAATGGTAGAAGAACCAAAGGTCACACGATGCTCATATTTCCTACCTCATTACATAAACTAAAAGCCATCCTTTCTAGTCTGTAAGCTTCTGCTGCAGATACCCCATCATTCGTGGCATTCCAAATTACGAATCAAAATCCCAATCCCAATCCCAATCCATTCCATCCGAGTTGGCATTCAATAAAACGGTTTTATCCATTCTAAAAGAAGTTCTATCCCCCGCCGCTTTCCTCTTAGAACTATACCTGGTCTGGTAGAAAAGGTACAAAGGTACAAAGGTACAAAGGGTCATGTACCCCTGACTAATAAAGATCTAGCGGGCCTTTACTAGGTATTCACAATTAAGCTCTCATTGATATCGGCAAACATGGAAGCAACTATTTTGAGTTAACAAGACCGGCATACTTGATAGAAAGAAATCTTTTGTGTGAGGTTTTGGAACAAAAGATAAAATGTAAAAATCTGAAATAAAACCGGTGAGCTCATCTCGTTTCACAAAAATATTTGAAAGTAGACATTGAAAGTAGACATTGAAAACCAGACTGATCAGCAAGATCCACCGTTATAAAGCTTCTAGAAAATCTGAACCCGTCTTGAGTCCACTTGGAGATCCGATACATCAGTATCATCTTAACTGCATATTCAATGTCTGGGGTCTAGAAGTTTTTGCAAACCATATTCTTGAAGAGTATCATCTATTATTATATTCTGATTATGGATTAAGCTAAGTATCTAAGGGGCATATTATATAGTTATGGTAATCGTACAAGTCGTATCAAAAAAATCACTCCCGTTGAGCACCTCGTCCCATAAATAACTCTTACAAAGGAAAATATGCCTGTATGCACATATGCAAATCCACCAGGTCGCCCATCAATCATCTAGCGCCATCAAACTTTTGTCCTCGCTGGGTATTTGCCCCGATTAATCATAACATGCCACTCCAAAGCATGCATACCACCCAATATCCCTTCATCTAAAAGCACCTACACTTGCTCTTTCCCTCAAAGTTCTTTTTCCTCCATCACTTTTCGTAGACCCTGTAATCTCAATCCAATCCTCCCATTCCCGTGCTATCTCCATAAGCACACCACCCATCACAGTAGCCGAGGCCATCAATCCGTGTCCTTCTCCTTCTAAGACTCTTACTTCACATCTCTTCATTGTTTTTCCCAGCCATCGTATATTTTCAACGGGGACTCTCGTATCTTTGCTTCCATGGTGAATGACTGTCGAACGTGTAATATCTACGTAACGAAATCCAATAGTATGTCTTCTCTCCAGACATACTAGTAAATCCACCGCGGGATTTGCGCCCACAGTTGCTAGATCCCATATAGCATGTGTTAAACGTGTATCATAGGTCATTTGCCTCTCTTTATCGGCCAATGTACTTGCGGCCACGGCTAATATTGCGGCTTCATGATTCGGATCATTCGGGTCTGATGCTGCTTGCTCCATCGATTCCACTACCGTAGATTCTGGTCCTTTTGAAGGATCAAACTTTTGATTTTCCTTGTCTAGACCCGGGGTAAGTACGTTATTCCTACCGCTTGGTGTTGGAGTATCTCGAGTGGGAGCTGTTGACTTGCGTTTCGTTCTCTTTTGTTTTGGAAGACTGCTTGTCACCGAGCTACTGGTGGCACTCATGAAACTAGAATTTGCAACCTTGAGGATTGTAGTTGGAAGCGCGCGAAGAATACGCTGAGATGTAGGTATAGAGTTAGCAGGTGGTGATACTGTTTGTGTACCAAATGTTGTTAACTGTGAAGGGGGAATCCAAGGGGCAAGAAGATGAATGCGGCCGCGAATATGTTGTGGCATACGTAATGCTGTTGCGAGGGCATATATTGCGCCTGCTGAGTGTGCAAGTATGGAGAATTTGGTTATCCTTAAAGCTTGACATATTGCGTATACATCATCTACATCACATTAGCTTCAAGACAGACAACAAAAGACCTAGACAAAACTTACCAGGCCAGCTCAGTGGAGTCGCTGTGCCATCAGTATATGGCTCACTTTGCCCAACTCCTGGTCTGTCCGGTGTGATCAATCGTAACTTCAGTGCTAGGGCAAGTTCATCGTAAAACGCAGTGATATATCTTGTCAACCCCATTCCAACGCAACAGAATACAGCTGAGCCCTCTGGATCGCCTACTTCTGAGAATGAAATGGTTCGACCACTTATAGGATGCCTAATTTTTTGTGACAAGCGTGGGGATGCAAGATAAGTTGTAACGGCGTCATCGATAGAATCTGCACTGCTAGGGCGAGGATCCATAAATACAGAGCCAGGCCTCGGTTGCTCGGGAGAAACAATTCTAGAGCTAGGTCTAGAGGAATTCTTCTTAGAGGTATCATTGTCCGAATTGGCAGGACTTAGAGGTCCGGATAATCGCTTCAGTCGTGAACTACTTTGTTTTATCTTTAGTTCTGGTGGTTCTGGTGAGATCCCACCAGACTGCCTTTTCTGACTAGATGATCTCTTGTTTTTGCTGGGACTGGGAATGGGTTGTGATCTTCGTTGAGTGATAACAGGTGCAGGGGCACAATCAAGATCATCCCCAACAACCAAATCCTCATTTTCCTGTGCGAAGTCCTCATGTTGTTTGCTGGCCAGCGTTGTGGATACGGATGAAGGAGGATGGAGCGATTCAATAGGCATCTTCAAATTTGTGGATTCCCCAGATTCAGAGCTTTCCTGGCTCCGAACTTCATCATGCTCGTTAATGATATCCTCATCCTTTTCACGATCCATATCACTTTGTCTACTTGCTAATTTTGAATCGCGCTTCTTCGTTTGAGCCGCCGGTTTTCGAAGAGAGGAATCTCGTGCAGGTATAAATCTACCCGATCCAATGCCGCCGGGACTATTCGCCAGCGATGGAGACCAACGGCGAGGAATTGGGGGCGTATCGGTAGTGTCGAGTGTGAGGATGGTGTGCTTGCCCAATGTGGGAGACTCCTCGGTGATAGGAGTTTCAGCCATAAAGGTCGGTTGATCAGAAGTAGATATGGCCAGACGATCAAGACCAAGGCCTTTGAAATTTCGTGTCTTTTCCGATGCGTTGTCTCTGAGTCTTTCCTTTGAACTCATATACATCAATCCTTTATGATTCCTACCCTGTTTTTTATCCCAACTATCCGTTGACCTTGTCCTTTCCAATTTCGGTGGTGGAGCGTAACCAGGCTCTATTGACAAACTACCGATTGTGCTTGAATCATCTTTTTCCTTCGATCCTTGTGAACCCTTCGAACCGGGTCGGCGCAGAAAATTTTTGAGTGAGTTGGAACTAGAATCTGTCGCTGGCGATTTTGGTGCAGTCAAAGGTGAGAATCCTGATGGAGGTTTCGATGTTTTAATAACAGGGGGGCTTGCAGCCAACTCATCGAGAGATTCTTCCTCAATGAGTTCGCGCAATGAAGGTTGTCTGAATGCCCCGTAATCTATGCCAAAACTTCCTCCTGAATTTGTCCTAGTATATGATGGTCGTTGATCTGAATGAGTGAAGGAGATGGTCGACGCAGATGGTGAAACCGAAGTGGAATGATTCTCGAAAAGATCATTTGCAGGAGAGGATATGATGGAAAGTGATGTAATTAAAGAGGATATGACCTCTGGCGACGCAGGTTGTATTGATACACGATTTGAGGAATGCGCTGAAGGCCCTGATAGAGATTTCCGACGGGAATGTTGTCGTGAACGATATGGTATTGGTGGGGGAGTCTCCATGGCGCTCTGTGTAAGGATCGGATGTACTCGCGCCTACTATAAATGGACGGTAGGTTTAGGATGATCTTGATACAAGCATTGATACCATACACGACCTTCAAGACCACAAACAATTGAAAGAATGTTTCAAAGATACCGAGTTTGTTTCACGGCGTGAGAAGTTGTGGGGTGGTGCCGAGTTGAATTGAGACTCTGTTCGTAGTGAATGGTTGCTAGCAAGATTAGGTAGATGGTCCGAGAATATAGAGTAAATGAATGTTGATCTATCTGGATGAATGAGGACCTTTGAGCGCCTTGGTCAATTGATACTCAAGAGTTCTTGCAGAAAAGGTTACCACATCAAAGCATGTATGCATCAGAAGTATCAAAGCAGTCAATGTGCGAACTCTTTGGAAGTTATAATAAGAGACGTACGAGATCCATTTGAACTTGGTGTTGCTGTTGCTGTTGCTGTTGCTGATCTCAAAAAGCTTTTTAACAGAAAATAAAAAGCCCCCTTCGACATCAATCAATCAATCAGTCAATCCAACGAACCTTCTTCCAACAAAGGACTCAGTCGAATGGGTCTATTAGTGAATTGTCCAGAGCCCCATAGTTTACGTTCAGGGGCATTCAATGCTTATCATCTTTTTTTTCCAAGAAGTTGACTATCGCGGGGGAACGTCCTGATGGGAATTTCAATTGACAATGATAGGTTAAAGTTGCAAAGTCTGCCTGCAAAATGCAATGCAGAACATGGATGTCTTTCCCCGAATGCACTCGTGGAAAGATGTGATGAATACGAGTGGGCTTCGTGGGACGCGTTTGGCTTGTTTATTTTTTTTCTGGGTCGGCAAATTAATCTCGACAAGGCGGCCGGGAAAGGGAAGCAATATCAATTTGGAAAAAGGAAGCTTATAGAACACTGAGAGTACTTCAAGAAGATATATACGGTTAATGGCTCTCTTAGGGTAGGAAGGGAGGCGACGTGAGGAGCATTGGAGGGGAAAGGGAGGAATAAGAAAGGAAAATCTCTAGAGTCAAGTCTAGACAGATATTAAGAATCATCCATGGTTCTGGCGGTCCGGGTAATTATGCCTTATATTATATGAATACTGGCAGTTTGGATCCAATAAATCCCGAAAGCCATCGTTCTTTCTCATCAGTATCCGCTTCTTTAAGATTTCTACAATTAGAGCAGTGGATCTTGGGCTTCTTTTTTCTTCTTTTTCATATTGCTTATCGTTTAAAAAGGGCCATCTCAAAGTCAGAGCTGATGAAGGTTTTTCTATGATTGCTTCTCGAAATAATGAAATTCAAGCGGCGGGTAACCTAATTCGAACCCCTGATGCAGTAGCGAAAAGCAAGCAAGCATTAGTTTAGCAATCTTCCCTCCCCATGAAAAAAAGTGGGCGTCAATCAAGAAACGTCAGAATTATGACATCGTCACCACGAGGGGGCCGAATATTTTGTCAACTTTAACTATGGAGCGGGCCGTTCGTTGGCATACAATACTAAGTGAATCTTCTTTCCTCTCCCCACTACTGGTACCTAGAAAGTATATTTAAGACACTGGTATCTGCAAATCTTTACTCTTCCGAAACATACCGTACATTATTTGAAGAACGGCTTGCAAGATAAAACTACACTATGGATGCTCTTCTATCGCTCCCGGTGGTGGGATGGTTCCTCATGCCATCAGTTTCAACATACTCTACGTCCCTCAACTTCTTATTCTTTTATATGACATGGTCAACTCTCGTATTATCCCATACCCCTTTAAGAGTTGAGGTAGTGGGGACTCTAGGGATAAGACTACTATTCTTCATAGCACCTTCATTAGTATTCCTAATATTTGATTCGATCATACCAAGTTTATCGGTAGGAGTGAAACGGCAAGGAAAACAAGCATTACCTACTCGAACTGGGGGAAGTAAAGTATCTAAGGCAAAGGCTCCAGAGTGGTATCGGGTGGTGGGAATCAGCTTGATCAATATCCTTTTGGGAGTCGGCGTTCAAGCGGGACTTGAAATGGCCGTTACGGAAATCTTACACTATAAAACTGCCCTAAGAGTCACTACTACATTACCCATGCCATGGTCCATTGCCAAGGATGCTTTGAAATGTCTTCTTGTTCGCGAGGTTAGTAATCCTCTGAATTAGATACAAAGTTATACAGCTATAGCTAATCTGTACTTTATTTCAGGTCATACAATACTACACCCACCGCTACATCCTCCACGCTCGCTCTTCAAATTACCTTAGTCGGGGTCATAAGAATTATTACCACTCCATCACTTCTCCATATGCATTTGTCGCCCACTACGATCACCCAGCTTCCTATATACTGTTCCGCTTCATCCCCGTTTATCTCCCGGCAGTAGTTTTCCGGGTTCATCTACTGACATATCTCCTCGCCCTCTCAGTTGTCACTATGGAAGAAACACTTGCATCTTCTGGATACACCAATGTCCCTGGAATCATACTCAGTGGGATCGTACGTCGTCAAGATCTACACAGTGAGAGCCGAGGAAAAGGAAATTTTGCACCATGGGGTTTGTTGGATTGGGTCCATGGAACTAGTCTCGGGCCTGGATTTGGGGAAGATGTTGCGGATGAGGCCGGAAAACATCAGGCCAAGAGCCGAATTAGAAAGGCTATTGCTAATGGGAAAGAGAGTGTGAAGTCATTGAATGGGAGGAGAAAAAGTTCGAGGAGGGGTTGAGTCTACTTTTTAGGTGTTAGGTTGGCCATCTTTGGATTTTGATGGAAATGAATGTTGGGAACTGCTTGGTTTACATTTTGATACCCTTGGTCTATGGCTCTAACACGCCTGCTTTGTAGTTTACATGCATCTCTTTTGATACCAATTCTCATCATCGAGTCTAAGGCAAGATTCTCTTAAAAACATATGAAACGCCCTTATAAGACGGCGCAAGCAGGTGTCATCCCTCAACTCAACGATCACCTAGCTTCATCTAATCACCACTTCTCCTTCACTGCAATCATATTCCAAGCAAGGAGTGGTCGTAGTAATACTGCCAGGCCTTGTATCAAATATCCATCTACTACTTCCGGTAAGTAAAAAAGTTGAGACTTCAATTTCTTACCATACTTGGTGCTCAAGAAGTCAAATGATGTTTCAAGCTGGATCCCCAAGGATCTGGAGAGCCTTCTTAGAGTTTCATAGAGCTCAAAGTTCAGAATTTGTCGTATATTATAGTTATATGCACACCATCTCAATCCCCATAACCAAACCCCAAAGAAGGGAGTCAACTTTTCATCCTTATTTATCAAAAACCTCCCAACTCCCCTCTCCCAAGCTTCACATCCACCACCTCCCTTCCAACACCCATTCCTCCTTGAATTCTTTACAATTCAACTTTTTAACAACTTTTCCTCAATCCCAAATCCCCCATCATCATCCCTCCCTATTTTGAGAATCAGTAATAAAAGTTGAAAAAAGTTGAAGAAAAAGAAAGTTGAAAAAAAGATGAAAAAGTTGATTTTTTGGAAACCCTTGGAAAAGAACCTGCCTAAGAAGCACACAGCTTTTTTTTCCTTCAAAAGGACAAACACAAGTTGAAATGAACTATTTAGATGTGCAACAATAAGTTTGCAAGAGGGTGGAATCACGAGACTCGGGAGATTGTTGTTCCGAAGTGGCACAAGCTTTGGGGTTTTTGTTGAGTGAAGACGTTGAAGAACTTTGTGATTCTTGTTTATTCAATACATGACATGTCATGACATGAAGTGACGTGGGAATACTGCTATTCCGGACCAATCAATTGATTGTCTAAATGGTAAGGTTAAACAACTTTTGCACTTTGCATACTCTGTAAAAATATCAGCCAGGAATCAGGATATACAAAAGTTTGGTACATCAAGACCCAAAGGTTTGCGGCCAAACAGGTGCCAAATAGGAAAGACATGTGGAGAAAGATTACCCTTCGGCCTCTGGGGACAATCAGGATCTTCCTTGAATGCAACTTCGTCTCACACAGAAGTTTCTGATGCTGATGAGTTGAGGATAAAGGATAACTTCAAAAGCAATGGAACAAACATCTCTTCAAGAATATGGCAATGACCATAGCGAAGTGTTGGAGAGAGAGATCTTTAAGCATATCATGGCCCTGGTTTTGCAAACCATCATCCCTTCATCCATCCACTTGATGACGTATTCTCAAGGTCATTCGCCCAGCAGGAGTGCTCACAAAATGATGTCCAGGCGGAGTCATTCATAACTAGATTTTCTCACACTACATATATTGCGAGCCACCTATCAATCCTATTTATCCTTCCCTAAGGAGAATCCTGAAAATTCAAATAAGACAGCACAAGCACAAGCACAAATATCTTTGTCGTCCGGATATAGGAAAGTGTTGAAGTTTACTCTTTCAACGTTTCCAGAGTTGTTCACCAATGTCACAGAATCTTGAGGAAAGACAACTTCCTCAACTCCTCGACATACTTATGCTGATCACTGCACTGATGGCCAGAGTTGAGGGTGGAAGATATGTTTAAATTCAGATTATTGTGAAGGTTGGAAAGTCCATCCATCATCTTCATGGTTTTACTGAAAGATCGTCACAAGTGGAAAGTCTTAGGATTATGAGTACCTCTTCCAGAGTATTTGCAACTTGTTCAGTATACTGAGATCAATTGTTTAGTACATCTGAAGACTCTCATTCAATCAGAAGATTCCATACATTGACAAAGATCTATAGCAAAGCCTCGAGGGGTCCTCGCTATTAAGCGACTTCATTGGACCTCCATCAAAGCTCATACTTCCTTTAACTGGATATCAGTTACCTTTGAGTAGACATATGAATCCTATCTAGGCTCAAAGACTCTCAGAAATACAGTCAGTAATCCATTTGTGTTTTTGGTGTGTTAGTTAATCCAGAAAAAATTCTTTCGTTGTTAATTGTATATGTCTCCTAGGTACTAACCTCTCTCCTTTTTCAGCTACCTTTGAATATATACACTGTGTAATATACAAAGATACCAACAGTTATTTCTAAGATCCGTTCTATAATAATAAGGATAAGCCTCTGGGAATAAGTCTGTTAGCAGTGGTTGAACTCTGAGGGTTATATCCCAATCATAATTTTGGCTTGTTATTCTAATTGGGGCGCCCAGAAACTTCACCAACAAGGTTTGTTCTTAATTCCCTCCTGTTTACTTGCCGATTGATTTCTTTACCTCTTCAGATGTTCCCTAACAATCAGCAGATACTTGTAATCAATTTTTTTCTAACTCTTTAGTCGCCAATACAAGAGTCTTGGTGCTTTGTTCTATTACAAAACAGGTAATCCCGCCTTTTCCGGATTCTCGTGCCTTAAATCACCCGAACCTCCGTAGTTTGCACGAGAGCCACAACTACCACGTCTTTCATTACGCGTTTCTGCCACCCAATTCCTTCTCTAGCCTTCGAACTCTCAACCTTACTTCGTTTCTTACTTCCCACAAGTAATCTCATGGCTATCAACCTGTTAACCTCCAATGGAGGAGTAGAGTTACCAGCGGATGTATGCTTGCGGATCATAGACCTAGTCATCCATGATGCGCCCAAGAACGTCGTCATCTTATTCAAGCTTTCGCGTGTCAGTTATACCCCCTTGTTTCACCTCCTCCTTTAAGCACTACAACGAGAGCTTATTCATCACCATGACTGTTACTACTCAGCTAACCCCCTCCAGTCCTTCAAAAAGCTCATCAAAACTTACGAAAGAGCTCTTACCAAAACCGCCATCAATCTCTACTCTAACGCCCACGTAAACCAACAGATCCATCTCATCGTCCGCAACCAACCAGCATCTAAGGACTTTACCCCCAACCTCTACCGCAACCACACCTTCGCCCATTTTCTAGAAGTTCAAACCCGCGCACGAATCCAGCACGAGATAATCCACGACCCCTTTTCCCAATGCCACACCTCCACTATTTACTGGGCCGGCGGCGTGGGTTTCGATCCTCCTACCCTCACTATTCCTCTTCCCGAGCTTGATATCCGAAGGCAGAAATTCAAAGAAGAAGCGCTAAGATTATTATACGAACTTTTCGATACAACCCAAGGCGTCAAAAATGAATGGCATGCTCGAACCCGTCAAATCGATTATCTCTCCCGCCTCAATACTTCCAAATTAGCAGTTCTTTGTATCTTCACCCCTATTTTGGGGTTTAATCTCCTTGAAAAAATGAAAGATGAGAGTGTAGATACGAAAAGAGCGGTAATAGCTTTCCAGCATAATCTCTTAAGGTATGGACCTGTAGTAGCCTGGTTGCAGATTTCTGCAGATACGAAGTGTAAGAGAATAGGGCTTGGAGGAACGGTGAGATTGAACGACTGGTGGAAAGAAAGACAGGCTGAGGGGGTAGAAAAGTTAAAGAAGTTTGAGAGGGGAAAGACGGGAGAGGCGAGGATGATATTGGTACTTTGGAGGATCTTCCAGGGGAGGGAGAGTGTGTCGAAAGCTTGGAGTCCGAGGAATGGAGAGAAGCTTTGGGAAATTGCTAGGGAGATGGTGGAGGAGAGGATGAGGGGGTATGTCGCTTGAGGGGAGGGTTTGATTTTGTTACGCTTGGAGTGGGTTTAGGTTGGTCTGCAATTATATTAGGGATTGGGATTGGGACTGGGATTGACATTGGGTAATGTCTGTGTACATGAGAGATTCGGTGTTTTATAGTGGTCTAGATTGTCTGATATGATTTGTAGTTATCTGGAACGAATTGGAACTATGTTTAGATTACTATATACTGAGACTAGTACAGGCGGGGACCAACTTTGACATTACCATTGTCGAGATGGATATCAAACTGTTTGGGTTAAGCATTATGATTTGTATTAGGTTTCTTAATAGGGAATACGAGAATATATCAAGTGAACAAAATTAAACGAATACAGACAATTATTGCGAGGTGGTGAAGTGTGAATGTGTAGGGGAAGACAAGGATCCGAACTTCTCATCGCATCAATCGATATGAGAATAATGATTTGGAGATCAAGATTCAAAACTCCATCTCATGTTAACGGATAGTAGTCATGAATTCATATAATCGTTGCACATTGTTTTGCTCTCGTCTGAGAGGTACAAGATGTGAACAATCTTTGCTTTTGAGATATACGCTTCTCGTTTCGTTAGAGTAAAGGTAGTAATAATTTCACTACTTTTTTCGTTGATTTAAAGGGTCTCGTCCCATGATATCGGAATATTGATATCCTGTGTTTTGATATGAGGTTAGAGAATGAGAATGCGTGTTTAATGAGACTTATGGGAGGAGATATAACAAATGGGGAAAGTTCATAAATAAGTTTTGTGGTTCTTGGCCAAGGAGTATTTATATATAGGCTAATTTGTTTAATATTAGTTGAGATATTTGGAAATTCTCATCTCATGTTACAGGATGGTATGGATGGATGGATGTTTAAAAATGGTTTGATACATACACAAATATTAGTATAACAATCCCATGCAATTGGCCTAAAGTGCTTTCGTCTTGTGGTCAGTCTTACATTTGCTCATTCACAAGCTCTGCAGAGTATCCCTTCTAAATTTCTCGATATCTCGAGCTCATCGTCACTGTTGTTCTCCCAAAAACGATTTGAGGCCAATTCCCTAGGATCAATTTCATGCTGTCATGTTTAGCTGCTAGTTAGTGAGAGCTGTACACGCAATTAGCCAGTTTCATTGCAATTCACATTACTATGGTCTACTCATCCTCTCGAGAGAAGAAAATTGCTGGAGTGAGTTTTTAAGCTTTACGACGAGATATTATCATTCTTTAGTGTTTCCTACCCTATCTGATTTACCAAACTGTACTCTAGAACGTCTTGATCCCATCAGCTTCAAAGATACGTCCACTGGTTGTAATATTGAGCATTGGATTTATGTTTTCTGTTACTTCGGTTGTTCGGATTAATATTTTATACAAGCAACCCAACTTACCTTTCTGTCCTAATTAAAATCCTGTTAGCATCTATCTTTACAAGCCTACTGGAATCCTGAGTATGAGGTTCTTGATATTAGTAGAAAGATATCAGTTCTTCTTTCAAACGAGATTGAAGTATCCGGCATCTGATGATTCATGGGTTTCTCAGTAACAATCTTTTAAAGGGACCCTAACTGTCCTGAATATATCATGGAGGAGAAAATCTGACAAGTTGATTGGTACTGTAGCCAGCTGAGATGAGCTCGGAGAACCACATCAGGTTTGCAACGCAATGTGTAGAGAGACAAAGATGATTTGTCTTTGGGAAGGACAACTCGCACGGGATAGAATAGGGGGGGGTAAAGTTTTCGATGAAGGGGGAAAGAGGAAAGAGATGGGTTTAGTTTATTGGGGGAAAAGCGATGTTGATAAGTAAGGTTGGAACAGCTTCTCGAATAGGGGATCAAGATACACGGCGTCTAAGAATTTACTTTAGTTTATTCCCAGGTCAACAATGGAGCATCAGATTCTTTGTCTGTGAGAGGCATTATTTACATTGTCGAAAGATATCACAAAGAGGTATTCAAAGAGATATCAAAAATAGTCATCACAAAGAGAAATCACAGGGAAAGAATTTTTAGTTTTAATATTTGAAATTCAGGAAAGAGTACAAATGTAAGTAAATCAAAAACAAATGAAATCCTGTCGAGGAAAGGGTAGATAGCGCTTGCACTAATCCAAAACAAAAGAAACTCTGCCGACTCGGCAACATGGGAGCCATATTCATCGAGAACCCGTCTCAACGGTCCAGCTTCTCAGAAACCACTTACTGATTGATTGAATCTCGCATTCGAGAAGAAGGAGGTTGGAAGAAAGCCAAGCAAAGAAAGCTCACTGAGCGTGCAATACTCTCAAACGTTCCAACTCCGCTTCAACATCTCTGAACACATCCTCTGGGATTTCCGGGTGGTCAAGACCATAAAAGAGCGAGGAGATCGCATCTTCCTCTTCCTTGGTCCAGCCAATATGCGTCAATTCAGGAGTTTCCATATCCTCTAGCGCCTGAACCGGTTTGACAAGTCCGGCTTTCACAAGAGTATACCATTTCGACTGACAGGAGCGAACGGTGTACTTACGGACAGGTCAAGGATCGGATTCAAAGAGGTCGCCTCCTGCAAAATGTCGGCGTTGTTCGAGGGTCATGGTGATGGCAATGTATACCCATCTGGAATCTATGGGTCTGAGGAAATGTTCGTGTACCACTTGAGTCAGTTTAGCGACTTCGGTCTTGGTGTACATTTTAGTTCCTCCCATTTTGTTGATGATTGATAAATTTGATGGTTGTTGGATTCTGGAAAGATTTCTTGAAAATGTTATGTAGATGATTGTTTGTATGTAATGATCTGGATGGTTGAATAAGAAGTTATTGCTGAAGAATAAAACTTTCTATCTCATCGATAATCCCATCTCAATTATAGATTTGCCGCATATATTGTTCTGGTGCTGTTTCTTACAACTTCATTTCGAGGTTCTTTGTGCCACTAAACAACCGAGATTGTCCAAACGCTATCCGCAAACCATTTAGATACTTTCTTATGCACCTTTGTTGCTACATTTTTTTGAAGCAAATAATCTTCAAATTCTAATTCTGAACTTCAATATCCTATATTCCATTCTTTCTGTACTGCGTATCATATGGGTGTCTAATACCAACCAAATTATAGTCCTTCATTTATGCTCCTATCCTCACTTAAACGCCAAAACACAACTACAACTTGCTCTTTTGAGCCTTGCTCTCTTCTCTAGCCGAAGATCCAGGGGAATTCGCAGCGCCACCAGTCTTCGAACTATCATTCGTCTTGATACTAGCCATACCCTGATCCAACATTTTTCCATCTCCACCACTTGAACTACCACTTACAGCCTTCATCAAAGCTCTTCCGTTGCTCAAGCAAACCTTCCCACCTTCTACTTTGGTGATGAATCGAATTTCTTCCCAGCCTTCCTTAATTTCTCCAGTTTTCCAAATCTCGATGATTAATTTGTCGCCTGGTTTGACCGGTGATGCGAATCGACATGAAAATTCTTTGATGTTTTTGGGATCACTACCGCCAATGGCTTTCAGGAGCGCATGTGCGGTGAAATTCCATGATGAAAGTCCATGCATGATGGGTCCTCCGAATCCCATCTTTTGCCCTGGCTCAGGTGTTGCGTGTAGAGGATTGTAATCACCGTTCAATCTGGCGTTTGCTATTCATTAGCTCGAGACACCGAACATCATTCCATGATAGAATCATACCTATATAATAATGCACTCTCCTTTGTAGTCTGATGTTCCATCACAGCATCAGGTTTCTTTCCTTCGGGTGGAGGGAAGTTCTGAGTCGCCGGACCCTTAGGTCCATTCCAATTACCTTGACCAACAAAGAATGCACTCCCTACAGCCCTGGTATACACTTCTCCACTGTTCTTATCTACAATCTCTTCTTGTGTTTCAACAACTGAGCCAGATTTTCCTTTGTCATACACACCGATGACTTTAGAGCGTAGCTCGAAGGTTTTGCCAGCAGAGGTAGGCGGGAGTGGTTTGAGGAAAGTCATCGAACGTCCACCATCAAGCACGCGTGTGTAATCGAATTTAGGCACACCGGGAATCGGGGTTGCGGAGGAGGCGGCGTAGAAGTCAATTACTTCTTGGGTTGTACGTTTGAATGCTTGGGATATGTTAGCAGATTTATGAAGCGAAAGGGAGAGGAAGCTTACGAAGAAGAACAGGATATGTGGGAAAGACGGCAAAGTTGGGATGTAATTCCTATGCTTTTGATTAAATTGTGCCATTTCCAATTGATTGCCAAATACATACGAATAAGAAGTGTAGCTCATCATTCGTACACCCAATGCTGTTAGCAAAGAGCAAAACATCTCTCTTTAACCAAGAAACCTCCTCTGCGGGATATTCGAAACCAGCTCCTGGACCAGACATTTTGATGATTAAATGATATGATTCTACTGATATATTTGAACTTTGAAGTGATTCCTCGAAATACAGAGTTGTATTGAAGGATATGTAATAACATTGACCAAGAGCTTTGAGCTACCCCGGAATTTCATTCAATAATCCCCACACTTCGGCCACTTCTTACATGCCGAGGTATCTTCGGAGAAGTCATGAGTAACGTTAACGACCCATGATTCTACTACATATTATTATTAGGATTTAAGTAGTCACTTATAGTCTTTCCTGTCTAACATATGAATCTAGAATGTACATTTCAAAGCACATTGAAAGGGAAGGAAAACATGATATTGAACGTGTGGGTAGCGCTAATACATAAACTATACACTCGGAGCTATTTTGAAATATCGAAGCATCACACCAACATTGGTCGAGGTTAAATTATCTGTGGAGGAGTAATTCTAGAAGGATTATCTCCCTCATCTAATATTGAGATGCGTTAGCGGAGAAGTACTCCACTATGTGAGATGTTCACTATGGACAACTTTAGCATATAAACCATGTCAAGAGCTAATCAACTTTACGTGATAGATTCATTCTACCTAAGCCTTATTAAAACTAACCAATTTTTTGTTAATATCATCTGGATGTAGGAACTATTCTCTCAGCATGAGCTTTAGACCTCTCAAACCTGTCTTATCTGCGCCAGTAAGCAAAACCACTACCTCTAGAGTCCAGGACATTTTCGGTCCATTCTCGCCCTGTAACTATAAATCAAAATTCGAATACAAGGCAATTACGCCAAAGCATCGATCATTTCCGCAAATAAAAAGCAGAAGAATCATTAGTTACGCCTGATTTCTCCTTAATCTCAATCCCAAAGCAAAAGATCCCTGATAGGTTTTGTGGTATCACCCACTTAACTAACCGGTAGGAGCTCCATTTTGCCCTTGCCATCAGCGATCCACTCAGGTTCGATGAGTTTCTCTCGATCCGCATACAAGTATTTGTATGCTGTACGGATAGTTCCGTCACTAACACCAGCTACTAAGGATATATCCTTTGCAGACTTTGGCTTTCCGAGAAGAGCTGATGCCATATAGATGCAAGCGGCTGCAACTGACAAAGGCGATCTACCAGCGAGATCACCGACAGTAGAAACCTTTTCAGCGAGGCCTTGGGATATCTTGACGAACTGTTGGCTCTTAAGACCAAGTTGACTGCAATAACGCGTACAGAGGTCTTTGGCATTGGTTGACGTGGTTGTCTGATAACCATCTGGAGCCGCAAGAGCTTTAACGCAATGTTAATATGTACCAGTATAAGATCATCAGCTTATACAACTTACCACCAGTAGCATCAGCAGTCGCCTTCTTGGCTGAACTGTCTGAAGCAAAGAATTTCTCAAGTGCTTTGAAAGTTCTACCAATATCCTTCTTCGAAACCTTCGTCAAAGCGTAGATTTCACGGAAGGTTCTGGGAACACCGCACTGACGGCAAGCGATAAAGATGCAGCCAGCGATGATGGCTTCTTGCGCTTTACCTTTGAAGGCTTTAGCGTCATCGACAAGTTTGAAAAGATGCTTCGCTGTATCGGAAACGTTCTTTGGAATGTTGACAGCGTCGCAGTGAGCGCCGATTTCCTTGTAAGCTGCAAGCAAAGCTTTTGTTGATTTGTCTGTACCTTGTTTACCTTGAGCGCGGTAAAGCTCACGACTTCGTACGCTGCTGTCGCCAAAGGCAATTGTAGTGGAAAGTTGAGAACCGTTCAAGAGGGGATTAGCAGCGTCACCAACACGGGATGGATCATCATTTCCCTGGTCATCATTGGAGAATGTACGCCATTCAGAGCGAGTGTCAACAATTCGATCACCAATAACTACACCGCATGTATCGCAGACCAAGTCTCCAGAGGAAAACTCTTCAACAAGATTAGGCGGAATCTCCTTGCAATCCTTACACATGACCGTAACGTTGAGGTTCTGACTCCATTCTAGATTCTTGTCCAGTGGCGGTTGGGCCATCATCTTTGGTTTGTATGGTTTTGGTCGATAAATGTTATCAAGCTTGTCGAAGACTGGACGTCTCTTTGGCTTATGGCGAACCTGTGTTCTTTTCTTCGTAACAGCTAGACGGGTTCTAATATCTCCTGTAGGTTTATCGCAAAGGATTGTGGTTGAAAGCTTGATAAAAAGCGGAGAATGCAGTTTGGCGGTGTTGTGGGGAAATTAGGTTGAGTTAGTGAATCGGGAGGAGTGCGATAACGGGGAGGTTATTCCCTTGATGTGATTCACTTAGTTACACCGAAGGTCGACGAAGTTTCGACAAAGTGAGAATATGTGTTGTATTGATGTTATATTTGTAAAGTAGATAAAGGGTAGTATTGAAAATTGTGTGTGGCGGGTAGTTGAAAGTTTGATGTGTAAAAAGAAACGACTGATGTAATACGCTTTTACAAGGTCAGAGACTTGTCTAGAATGCGATTATCTGAATGTGCGACCGTCGTCGATTTGAACTTGAAGTGAGATAAATTAGGTGTCGTAAGGTAGAAGAGAGTAGGATGAGAGTAGGATGAGAGAGTGCGCTTGCTGCTTTCGTTGATGGATTTGAAGATTTTCGCAGAACAAATGACCAATAAAGGCGTCCGTGAATAATGTATCAAAATCGTTATTGGGAAGTTGTCAGAATTATCGTCGTAAAGATGACCGGCAACTTTGTGATTGTTCAAGAACGATAATGTCACAGTCTTCTGTTGATGTGCGAGCGAGCGGTGGTGGTTGTCGGAAAGGTTGTGGGTGAGGTTGAAGTAGGAGGTAGAGAAGATTTCTTACAAAGACGAGGAATGCCAGCCGCATTCGAACTAAAAGTTTTAGATTTGTCATCAAGCACGTGATAGTGATTCACCTTTTTGGTCGCAGCCTTGAGCCGCGCCTTCTTTTGGTTGCCTTACGAACTACAGTCAGTATTAAGTTGCTCGCTAATGAATCGCGCTGAAGCTCCAGGTCGGTTTGGAAGCTCTTAGATATTGAAAAGACATTTAAAAGTCAATACATTTACTATTATTCCATCCCATCACAGCTACCTTTAAACCCAACACCCTACGCCCTTTTCGAATATTTCAATCACAACTTCAATCATAAAATGTCTACATTAGAAGATCTCGATGATCTCGAGAGAGAGCAGAAGGAAGAGAAGAAGGACGATGGCGACAAGGACAAGAAGCCAACTCAAACCAATGATGGTGATGCTGAAATGAAAGATGCTGAACCTGAAAAGGAAGAAGACCCTATAGATGAGGAGATCTATAGCTTGGGTACACAAGACATCCTTACAAGGAAACGACTTTTAGAAAATGATTCTCGAATCATGAAGAGCGAGTTTCAACGTTTATCACATGAGAAGGCTGCAATGGGAGAGAAGATCAAGGACAACCTTGAAAAGATTGAAAACAACAGGTAGGTTCAGCTGTGATATGGGGCAGATTGTTATCACAATTTAGTTTTTCCGCTGACATTCTGCAGACAACTACCATACCTTGTTGGAAATGTCGTTGAATTACTTGATCTTGACCCAACAGCAGAATCTGCTGAGGAAGGCGCAAATATTGATCTCGATGCTACCAGAGTCGGAAAATCAGCTGTTATCAAAACTTCTACTCGACAAACCATATTCCTTCCATTAATCGGTCTGGTGGATCCGGATGAGTTGAAGCCAGGTGATTTGATTGGTGTCAATAAGGATTCATATCTTGTACTGGATACACTACCTGCGGAATACGATAGTAGAGTCAAGGCAATGGAAGTCGATGAGAAACCTACAGAAAAATACACAGATGTAGGAGGATTGGACAAACAGATTGAGGAATTGGTCGAAGCAATTGTATGGCCAATGAAGGAGGCTGATCGCTTCAAGAAGATTGGTATCAAGGCACCTAAAGGTTTGTTTCATGTGTTGTCCGTATAGAACCAGATATGCTAACATTACTAGGTGCTCTTATGTATGGTCCTCCTGGTACTGGAAAAACACTCCTCGCGAGAGCTTGCGCCGCGCAAACAGATGCAACCTTCCTCAAACTCGCCGGTCCTCAACTCGTACAAATGTTCATTGGTGATGGTGCAAAGTTAGTACGAGATTGTTTCGCATTAGCCAAGGAGAAGGCACCAGCAATCATTTTCATCGATGAACTGGATGCTGTTGGTACAAAACGTTTCGACAGTGAGAAGAGCGGAGATCGTGAAGTACAAAGAACTATGTTGGAGCTACTGAATCAGCTTGATGGATTCGCCTCGGATGACCGTATCAAGGTTTTGGCTGCAACCAACAGAGTTGATGTTCTCGATCCTGCTTTACTCCGTTCTGGTCGTCTCGACAGAAAGATTGAGTTCCCTCTACCAAATGAAGAAGCTCGTGCCCAAATTCTGAAGATTCACAGCCGTAAAATGACTGTTGATGATGCTGTCAACTGGCCTGAGTTGGCACGAAGTACGGACGAATTTGGTGGAGCTCAGTTGAAGGCGGTATGTGTGGAAGCTGGTATGATTGCACTTAGAATGGGAAAGAACAAGATCAGTCACGAACATTATGTTGATGCCATTGCGGAGGTCCAAGCTAAGAAGAAGGGTACGTTCCCAATTACTCTATTCCAACTTTTCTTCAATACTGACTTATTACAGACACTGTCAATTTCTACGCATAGTATTACTCTTTGGCGGCGTTTGGCTTAGCGTGCACGGCAAGACTTGTAATCATAGATAAATCATGACATTTCAAATATGACCTCACGGATTTCCTGGAGACGTTGAGTATACGTCCTGATTTATGAGAGCCGACGGTAATATATTAATGAAAGAGATCAATCGATTATCTTCCAGCATATGACAAAATGAATGATCCTCGCCCATCTCTTGATGTACGTGAAAATGTATCTTCAAACACTCCTCTATCTAAAATAGATTTTCTAAATTGGAGCAGATCCAAAAGTAGGTCTTCGCCATTGATAGGGCACCGGATATGCACAAGTGTGAGGGAGATAGATCCAAGCCATATTGGAACATCGCATGCGCCATTTGAAGAAGTTCTCGGTTGTTAATGATTAATCCTCCCTATCTTGGACGTAGAGAAGCACCGACTTCTGGAAGTCTTTTTCTATGCACATCTCAAGAGTTATCTTCATTTCCATCTCAGTGGTAACGGCGTTAATGGTTCACATTTTCATTGCAAGTTAACTTTCTAATAACCAATCTACATACTGCCTCAAGATTGCAAGATCCCCACACGTAAATTTTCTAGTTGAGACTCGAACCTCTGTCAAATCAAATGCATCGTGCTGAACAAACGATCACCTGTATCCCTAACACCATTGCCCGTGAAACTGTTCTCGGAATGCGAAGTGCAACAATACTGTGATTGCCTTGTTGACTGAAAGTTTTGGCAACGATTCCGGTGCCCTCGGCAATAGATTCGGCTTGGACAATGCCGACCATGGGAGCGAGATTGATGCAGACATCTTGATTGAGGTTGGAGACTCATATGCTAATACAGAGCAGGCTTTAGAACGAAGGACATCTTCTGGGAAACATCGAGGCTGGGGATCAACTCAGAGTTCGCTTACTACACAGAGAGCGGGGAAATGCCTTCAACAGGCTGGATAGCCAGGATAGATGATTACTACAGTGGTACTGAACATTTGCAAAGGGGAAAAAAGGAACGGAACTCATGGTAAGGTAAATGTTGTTTTGGTAGGAAGAGAAAGTTTTGAAAGACAGGGACAAACATGTGGATCATTTTGACCGAGAATTTGTTTGTTAAGGAGAAATATCAGAAAAGCGAGCTTGTCACTTGTATTCTCTGCATTGTTGAAGAGTAGGAAATATCGGGGGTTTAGATCAAATATGTCTACAGTCTTGTGAATATTAAAGAAAGAAGTATGATGGTAAATACTGAGGAGTGTAATTGGTAGTGGGAGGCTTTTGACATGTTGGTTTAGAAGGGCAGTTTTTTGGATGTTTCGAAGAATTACTGTACTTAATTACTACAAGTTGCTTGACATAGAGAACTTCGAAAGATGGTCTAATTTTGAGACTTTGCTTCCCATTGGTTTGGATGTGTGAAGTTTGAATATTTGAAGTAGATGATAGAGGATCAAAGAGAGAAGATAGAAGATAGAAATAGCAGCAAAGAAGGAAATTTAAGTTTCCATAAACTTTCTACTTTCCGCTCAATAGAATTTGCCCAAGTTACATAGACCTGGTTGTGGAATAGACTTGGTTTCTTGCTGGTTATTTATCTTCACCACCACAACCTTCCCAGTGTTTCAATCCCTTCTTGGCATCTCCTTCATCAATCTTGTCTTCAATATAATAATGAAGCACTCTTCCTATCTTATTATTCGCCGATATCATGCGCACAAAGTTATCCCGACGAAACCTCACATCGTCTTTGACGATATCCAAAACCTTGCTGGCTTTTTTGTTCCTTGGTTCAGCAATCAAAAGAGGAATACCAAAGCATATAACGCCCTAGGAGAATCAATACATCATTATCATTGATCGGCCTCTTTCAAAGATTGATGTACTTGTTTCTGAGATTACTTCGGTGAACGATGTGGTCGAAGAATGGTATGGAGGTCAGCTTTTGGCTTTGCTTTTCAAACAGAAAGTGAACTGGAAATATTTGCTTGGAAGATATAAATATCCACGTGCTTCCATTCACTATGTCTGCTTTGATGGCGATTGACTAAGATAGAATCAATACAAAAAGAAAGTTTTGTTAATTCAGAAGTTCGATGCCAGCAAGAAGATTCGAGATATCTGAATGAGGGAAAAATATTTATTCTCAGAACTATGTCCTGAATAATCTTTCTCTTTCTGATATCTCACAGCCATCATGCTACTCACAAATCTCATGTCTTGCTTCAGCGACCTTCGCACTTTTCTTATTTCTTGAGTATTTCTCCGGTTGCCGCTGGCATTATTGCACCTGCTTCGGGGACATTCTTGCATTTGAAGTCATCAGACATCTGTTCAAATGTGACCCATTCAACTCCCTCATGTTTGTTGATATGATCAATGATTCTGCATTTTGTTAGTCGGCTGCCGGAAATATGATTTACAATAGGCAGGCGAGATCAAAGGGATTCGGGAATGGCACAAGTCCAGGATATCATGAAGGAAGCCATTACATACCTTTGTTGCATCTTCAAAACATGCGGTCGACCTGAGACGTCGGGATGAATGGTCATAGGAAACACAAACCCATCATAATTCTCGTAAAAATAGTCAAAGTGATCTAGCCACATCTGTTCCACTACTTTTGGGTCCACCCATCCGTGACTGTTGGGTGATTTCTTGATGAACATCATGGGAGGTAGGTCATCAATGTACCATGAAGCTGGAATTTCAACCATACCAGAGGGTACACCTTTGACAAGTGGTTTCATCCACTCCTCTGCCTTCTTACTGTAATCAATCTTTGTCCAAGTATCCCCGAGTCTCAACCAATATATTTGACAATCATCATGGCTCATACTATGATCATACTCGATTCCGTAGCTCAATAAGAGTTCTGCTCCTTCTTTACTTGTCTCCCACCAAGGAGCCACACTTCCTCTTGGTGGTTTTCCACAAAAATCTGTCAACAATCTGTATGTTTTATCAAGAACATCTCGTTGCTGTTCAAGAGTCATATCAACAGGGTTTTCGTGGGAGTAACCATGAAGACCAATCTCATGTCCCGCATCACGGATCATTGCACATTCTTCAGGGAAGGTCTCCAGGGAATGACCTGGTATAAACCAGGTCGCCTTCATATTATTCTACTCAAAGAGTTTAAGAAGACGACGGACACCGATTGTACCAGCGAATAGTCCTGATTGTCGCAAGGTTAATGATAGTCCAGGGGCCGAGAGAAGAATGAAATGAGATGTTCAGTTGAGCATCAAAAATTCCGTACAAACATCAAAGTACTTTATCTTGAGAGTAGAGGGTCCTATCAAAGGAGTTTGATAATCTAAAGAGAATAGGAAGATGACATTGTTATTGATGTGAGTAACAAACCTCTACTAATGTCTGATGTCGAGTCTTCACCACCATATGAACCTAACCATCCTGCTACAGCATCAATATCGACTCCATAGCCGCATAGGACGCGTTTCTTGAGTTTTCCATTCATTTCTGTGTTTGAGGAGGAGGGAGAAGAGGACGACATTATCGAGATCAGGAATGTAGATAGTAATACACTCAGCTCAGTGATCGAGAAGATTAGATGAAGATACGCAACCTAGGAGAATTTGCACTGCCTGCGCGTCTGTATCTCGAAGTTAAATCATTTCCCTCATTACCCTAATGGAAGTCTATTTAGCATTCTGAAGTGTGGGGAAAGCTTCAATTGCCGCTCTGCCACTTTCACTAGGAATATTTTGATAAGAGCTTCAACGTTTCGACTGATAAGAGGAATTGATTACTTTATCCGAACAGAGGAAAGAAAAATCCAAAAGCGTATATAGAATACAGATCACATGATATGATGCTCCTGCGAGACAGACACTCTACTCTGTATTGAGAAATATACCCCTGTTAAATGCATGTGATTGTTTGGGTGCACTAAGTGGGCTTATGGACACCAGTAGGTCCCGTATTCTAATTTTGAACAAGAAGGGTAGGATCGCATCAAGGTACGAGCCAAAAGAAGATATAACCAGCTTGCGTCAATAACATCACCAAAGATTCCTTGACCTGATCTCATAGTCAAGCATCAGTACCCAGGTATTTAAGTCAATGCTTTGTTTACATCGATTGCCCAGCTTGAAGCTTTAGAATCATATTAGTCGCAACCCAACAACTTTACCCTACCTCCAAAGCTTACGACGTTTACGATAAAAAGACATTTGGTTATTGGCGTTGCAGGAACTGACACCCTGCGGTGCAGTTATATCTTTGGTGCAAATGAAAGTCGAATGAATGCAGCCCTTGAATCCTTTCCTGAGTGCTTTCTTCAAGAGTGCTCTGCCGACACAGTGTACGCCGGTACACCATCATGTAAGCTTGCCAACAATACTAGATCTCAATCTTCAACGAAGAGCATTGGACCTGAAGCTGATAGCTCTTTAGATATTACTAGTACCTACTACCGAAGTTCTCCTTACCTCCCGCGATCGAGAGACCGGCGCGCTTTACGCAGACCTTGCAGGATCGGAAGATTTCCTGGGCAGTCATGTCTTGCGAGTGCCGGCCAACCATGCTGCGTCCGCGGGAGGGAAGGATGCGCCAAATATGCGGGAGAACCGAGGAAAGGCAAAACAATATACAACAGTTAATGGAAGGACAGTCGTGATCAAAGATGCTTTTGTTTATAGTAATAAGGGTTGGTAGTATGTGCCATTTAACTGGAGGATTAGTACTAATACTCCCTATCGCAGGATTCAAGACTTTGAACCAAGCCCAACTTTTATCAGATACTTTATGGTACCCGGATTCGCTCGAACCACGACAATGGCTTGTCTACTATATATCCAGACCTTTGGTTGGCATATTCGAGGAAATCAAAATCTCAACTGCAATGCTAGCTCCGAGGCTGCCAGATGGTAGACCGATTATCCCAACGAGGTCGCTTTCAATACCCGATTCCGCTTCTACGAACGTAGTTCCTCGCAAGAAGGATATAAAGAGTTTCAGCGATCTTTTGACGAATTTCCCTATGATTGCGAGACAAATGCAACCCGGCTTGGAAGCACTGTTTAAAGAGTTTAATCAAGTATTTGAAAAGCAACTACCTCCTCCACCATCGGCTGCGAGTATTCCAGACCCTGTGCCAGACGGACCCATAGCTACAGCGATGAAGAAAGCACGGTCTAGTAGTTTTTCGACACCGGGCCAATCGAACGGGCATGTGCAACGTTATATCGTAGACTTTTACACCGAGGACGATGAGATTGTTATGCGAGGAGCTTTGGAGACTGCAGTTACATCAGCGATTGATCTTTTCCAAATGGTCGATAAGCAACAACTCTCCCTTCTTGGAGCTACGACCGATCTTACGGGTCCAATCGTAGAACGTTTGATTGATCGTTATGTTACCGAGCAATTGCATGACACCATTTTATTCCCAAGACTATGCACAATGAAACGTCCCGAGGACTTAGAATTGGAATCGAAAATCAGGCAGATGGAGTTTGTGGATATTTCACAGGTTGGTATACCGATTCAGGGTGGACATCAAGGAAAACATGAACTCACGTTACGCCTTGGTCGTGCCGTTGAAGAATTTCGGAAATTGAATGTAGCAGGAAGCCCGCAGCAGATGATGGATATTTTACTTGTAACTTTGAAAACAGTGACGCAGCTCATTGAAGTTCCAACAAGCATAGGGGGGCCTAGTTCTTCCGAGAAAGTAAGCTCTGTCTTGACTATCAATGCTGATACTCTCGTATCGCTACTATTGGTTGTGGTTATAAGGGCGCAAGTCAGGTATCTCCAGGCTCGTCTCTTATATATGCGTCACTTTATATTCGTCGATGATGTGGAAAGTGGTGAGATGGGATATGCGCTAAGCACGTTTGAAGCTGTCTTATCATATCTTGCAAGGGATTCAGGAGGTCTGCGAAAAGCTAGTCGGCGGAACCATAAATTATGGGCAGCTACAAAGAAAGGCAACTTGAAGGAAATGATGAAGATCATGGAGCCAGAACGCGAGCTTTCTTCGGACGAAGAAGAATCTGACCACGAGGAAGCCATCATAGACGACATGATCGACGAGAATAGGCCATGGGATACTTCGAATGGGCATGCCAGACGGAGATCCTCTGGGGTTGCCACGCGACTTTCTCAGGCATCTACTCTCACTCATGTATTTCCTTGGCAATATTCACATGACGGTGCAGATGAAGAGCGATTACCACCACTACGAAGACCCAAAACAGTTACTATGGATGTACGAAGCATATCTAGCAACTCTGAGATGTCTTTCAGATCACGGGCTACCACAATTGACTCGACAAGTAGCGGTATCGAAGGTGATACGTCAATAGAACGATTGTCGCAAACTGAAGATTCGACTGGTGAGTCTGTTCTTATGATGGCCGTTCAGCATGAGAGACCGGAGTCACTTCGGTATCTTCTGTCGTTACATTCCTACTATCCGCTAGGGTCGGTTCTTGAAGATACGAACAATGAAGGAACAACTTTATTGAGTGCTGCTGTGCAGTTGGGACATACCGAACTTATTAATATAATACTGGATTTTGTTTATCGTGCTTCATCAGAAATGATTGTCATTGGATATCTTTCAAGGCAGGATATTAACGGCAGGAGTGTGGCTCATTTTTTATTCAACTACCCGGAGCTTATTTCAAGGGTCGGACGTTTATTACCTTGGAGGCAGAAAGACAAGAATGGCCAAACGCCACTTTTTGCTTTATGCAGATCATACGACCATGGACGCTACAGACCTATGGTAGAAGCAGCGATTGCCGCCGCTACGACTTCTCAAGGGGATAGCCAACCTTTACATTTGGACGATCATGTCGACTTGAAAGGCAACACATTGTTACATATCGTCAATGATCCTCAAGTCGCATTACAACTTCTTTCTCACTGTGACTCTGATGTTAATGCGACGAACGAGAAGAAATTTACACCACTTATGGTAGCTAGCAAATATGGTCGACTAGAAATGGTTCGAGCTCTATTTTCGGATCCTAGAGTAGACCTGTTTGCTAAGGAACTCCGTGGCTTAACAGCGGTTGAGCTTGCTAAAGATGATGAAGTACGAAATAGAATTGATGATTTAATATTATTCTCGGGACTACCAGCTACTGATGGAAGAATCACGGCTGTAGTCAGGTCATTTTTCGTTGAAGATGCAACTATTCGATTGGTACTCAAGTCTGGAGCACCATCGGGGCCTCAAAACTTCACTGTAACTACTTGCCGACGTTCGTTGTCTGACTTTGAGCACCTCGCAAAACTCCTGGCTTTGGAAAATCCAGCGTCATGGTTGCCATCTATATCAGGGATGAGATCGCCTTTCCAATTCCCTTCAAGGCCTTCGAGAGCTGTCCTGAGAGATATACAGATTCATCTTGACGCATTTTTGAAGATCCTACTAGCACATACCACCTTCTCAACACATGAAATGCTATGGGAATTCTTTCTAGTGCCAGATATACAGGCTGAAATGATGGAACAAAGGTCTAAGTTGAAGGCCGAAGCAAGGGTAGAAACTGTACGGGAGGAATATCAGCCAATTGGTGATGTTCGCGATGTCCAGCAATTCGTAGATCACGCACGAGATATGGTCCGAAGTGTCAACTATTCTACCAAAAGTGTAGCACGCAGGGCTAATATGGTGGCAACTGTTACCACGGGTATGCTTTCAATGACTCTTATACACAACATGACGCTAATATAGATAGATCTTTACGATGCTTATAAGCTTTCTACTCGCGCAATTTCAACCCTTGCCTTCCTTCCTCAAACTCATATATCAGCTCTTGAAGCCTACACCGAAACACTTGCTCCAGCCTCCACCTCCCCATATTCCACTTTCCATAGCACAATCCTTTCGATCCATAGCACCATAATCGCTATGCTGCTGTCTCTCTCCCGTCCCACATCGCTCATATCATCAATTACTACATCCCGGAAATCAATAGAACGTTCATATAATTCCCTTTCCCGATCCACTCGCTGGCCACTGGGTCTCCTTGACGAAACTCGCCAACGCCTGAACGAAGAAAAAGAAGACAAAGTCCGGAGAACAAAAGAAGAAGTCGAGGAAACCGGAAGAGAATTAAGATACACGCAACAAGTCGTAGCAGCAGAACTAGCTGGTTGGCAAGATTTACATGAGAAGATGGGGCGGAAAGCTGTGAAAGATTTGGCGCAGTCAATGCTTGTTAGAGAACGCATAACATTGGAGGGGCTGAGAAGAGCGGTAAGGAGGTTAAAAGTTGGAGAGAGGAGAGTTGTCGAGGTTGAGATGGAGGAGAGTGAAGATGAAGAAGGTGGGGAGGTGGTGGCTAGTGGTAGTCATGTTGAGAGTATCGTTCTGTAGTTGCTACATTGAATGAATGTGCACTCGGAGGTATTCTTTGCAGGTGCAGGGATTGACGAATGGGAATGACTGAAATGAAATGACACACCGTGGTTTGTTTTGAATTGGATAGACATCGAATCGTGATTATGTCGGCCCTTAGCGATTGCGGCGTGGCACGAATCGATATGATATTACACTGTATAGCATCGTGGCGTTTAGGCATACATATAGCCCCACAAGTGGGTTTTACGTGTTGATTTAAGGTTTATTATTTCATTCCGCACGTTGCGTGCCGGGTGATTATTTCAATCCGATGTGAATTATAGATCTGTCACACGTGTGGCGGATTTTGTGGTCCATGACAGTTGGCGGATATTAAGATGTATTCACTTTTACACCTCAGTTTAGATAACAAACTCTTCTCGCGCGTGTCGTCCATCTCATCTGAGATTATCAATGGGGGAAATAGATGTAAGTCTACAAGACTACACGATCCAGGTTGTTATTGTTTTATATATCGTTAATCATAAATCGTCTACTGTATAGCTCGTAATAATGATTTTGTATCCCATGATACCATCCATGGATGCCAGCCGTTTCACTCCCATAATTCGGCCGTCGATGACTGGAGAGTTATAATCATTAATTCTAGCCATATCTTCCACAGTCCAGTGGGCTGGAAGCAGATATTTCCATGATATAACTACCGTATACCGCAAGAACTCCAATCACCCCTATTCGTACCCGAACACCATCATGATATCATCGCTAAATTATTTGAGGAACAGAAGCATTTAGTTTACCCAGGACCTCTCTTTCCCACCAACTCTCAAAATCTAATACTAATCTATGTTTCCGTGCTTCTTCTGCTGCGAAGACTACCGCGTGACTTCGGATTACTTCTTCTACTATAATCAGGGGGTTCTTGTGTCAGTGGTTGAAACGAGAAAATGGAAAGGGTTATCAAGAAAGAGGATAGAAAACTTACAGCTACAACCCACCCATTCCCTCTGCGCAACTTCTACTTCTGCTCCCTCATTCATAACACTATTCACAGCACCCACAAACTGTCTCACTAGCCCTTCATCACCGCCTCCATGACCACTCTTGACATCCGTGATTTTCGGCTCATAAATTTTTGTTTCCCCAGTATTGAAGTCCTCAACTGTAATCGTCGTACTATCTGCATAGATTTCTCCATCGCTTCCATATATATGTGAGTATCTCTCACAAATCTTCTTGGTATGAGATACCATATGAAACAAAGCTTGTTTAGCTCCGCGATTGAGGGAGGGATTAGCGGGGAATGTGAGAGTTACGAATTGGTCGTCGTTTACTGTGTTGTCGGATTCGTAGACACAGCGACCGAACCAGTTTTTGCCTTCGATTTCGGGGACGGGTGTTGAGGATGTGTAATCTTCGGATAAGACGGAGAGGATGGCGGCTTCGGCGGCTTCGGGGCCAGAGGTGCCTAGGATGTCTTCGATATCTGGGACGAGAATGTCGACAGGCCAGTTGGTGTTGGGGGCTTGTAGTCCTTTGTACTTGGGGGATATGTATATGTCTTTGGCGGAGTATTTACATTCTGGTTCGATGGGACAGGAGAGACAGTTTGTGGCGGTGCCTGCGGCTGCGGGTTTTCGGGTGTGGGTGAATTGTTGGAGAGAACCAGAGGAAGTTATTGTTTCGGGGAGATGAGGTGGGGCGGCTGGGTCAGACGGGGGAGGAGAACAGAGAAGCCAGAGAAGGAGATCGATATCGTGGCAAGATTTCGTGAGGAGGGAGGGGGCTGTTGTAGATTCTTTGCGCCAGTTTCCACTATTTGGTTGTTAGCTATCATGCCTCGGAATCGGTGATGCAATATTCCTACCGAACATAACTATGAGTAAAATGCCACCAACCCACCGGCTCAGTATGGTTAATACTCAATACGTCTCCAATAACCCTCTCCTCCAAAAGTAACTTCCTCAACATCATATTATGCGGACTATACCTCAATACATGTCCTATACTAAATATTTTCTCCGGCAATTTATTCTGTGGATAATCCGGCAACATCGCCCTATAAATCTCTACACAATCCTCCAACGTCGTAGCCAAAGGCTTCTCACACATAATATGCAAACCCAATGGTTTCAATCCCACAACAACCTCCTTATGCATTTCATCCAGCACACATATGAACGCGGCATCGACTCCAGGCGGCACAGACTCACCGCGAGCAGCACGGGCTCGTCGACCGAGCTCATAGGAGAGGAATTCTTTCCAGCTGGAAAACGATTGTCCTTCAGTCGGGGAACCAGAACCCCAAATGTAGCGCGAACCTAGACGTTGTCGTTTATAGGGGATGGGTTCTGCGACGGCGGCGACGGCGGCGACAATCCCTGGGGTAGATTCGTGCACGCAGCGGGAGTATTGGGTCCCTCGAGATCCGGCGCCGATTATGAGGATGCGGGGTGAGATTGGGGAGGTGGTTGTGGAGGAGTTGGTTGGAGTGGATGCGTGTGGTGACATATCTACGAGGTTATTGTTTGAGATTGGAATTGCTATAGATTAGCTTGGGGTGGGAGACTTATATCAAGTAATATCGGTGTGAAGGTTGAAGCTTCAATTGAACTAGATATGCTCGTGTATATCTTTGTGAACTTGGTTGATCGCACTTGCTAACAACAAAGATATAAATGGAAAATAGGCTTCGCAGAATGTAAATCACTTCACACTTGACTTATCTTCAATTCCAGCGCGTAGTTGGGCAGTAGAACAACACATCCTACAAATTATGTAGATATTAGGCTTTTGAGCCACCTCTCTGAGCTCCATGCTTGACCCCCGATAAGGGGCGGGGGAAAAGTAACGTTACTAGGTACGAGCCAATCAAATCCGAGTAATTTGTATTGCAAAAGATATCCAGCATCCCTTCATATCTTCATCTTCATCTTCATATTATTGTTGTACAAAAATTACAAAACCATATCTTGCATCAAGAATACGCCGTGGCGTTTCAAAACTCTAGATTGAGATAATCGGGACAGCTGATTAGTACTTGGATAACTAACTACGTTACATTAGGGGTTTTTTTGTTGCACATCTAATGAAAGTCTAACGCAATACAAGACATTTGGAATATGGATATGCCTTGTGGATTGGATGAGAGTTTACAAATATCATATCCTCGACAGTATTGATGAATGAATATTGTCAGTTTGAATGAAGCTTGAAGTTACAGAACAAATAGCATTTACCATCGAGCTTATGGCTAGACTACGAATTTTGAATGTTATTCCAGGTCGCCTTCTCTTCACGCAGAGCCCAGAGCATATCAAGCGACCGCGCTCCACAACACCAGGCGAAAAGCTAAAGTATAGTCCCTCCAGAAAAGTGCGGCGCAGCAGACGTTGCATCCATATTTCCTCACAAAATATGGTTCAATGCCTGTCATTCTTTGAAAGTGCTGTTTGGTTGGGGTTTCATATCTAGTTCTGACGTTGTAGCAAGAGTTTTCCCCCTTCTAGAGAAATTACCGCTCCAAGATGTTCCTAATATTCATCAGAGAGCCCAAAATGAACCTCCCATATCTATCATTGGGTATGGAGTTGACAAATTTTGATGCGTTGGATACCAGATGTATGTCGAGAATTCCCATCGCAATATTCTGTAGTGCCGAACCCCCTCCATCAAAAACGACATCCATAAGCTTGCTTGGTGTCAGACTCGATTGATAGGCGCAACATTATGCTAGTGGTGGTGCCCTGCCTTCAAAGAGCAGTTTGACGAATATGATTTATTCGTGAATCCTGATCATGATGTCCTCGCATAGCGAACCTCATATGTCTCGTACCATCCACTGATCCTGCGCTCGACGACTTCCCTCATTGCTTCATATGTCTGACATTTATCTTTTAGATCAGTCCGAAAATCAATTTCCTCAAACCTAACTCTAGGGTGTCTGTCAAGTTTACAGTGTGCTCCAAACTTGTTGACTTTGTGAGCGGTGAGTACAATGGGAGAAGTCCAGCTGTGGGATACTGCATTTTTACTGATAGTTGCGTATACAACGTTTCTATCGCCAAGCTTCCGATTTGATTGTCTTAGTGTTCCAAGGTACACACCGGGTTTGAACAATGGATCAGGCAATCCATGATCTTCACCGGGATATGGAAATGGTGGGTTCAACACACCCAGTGGTGTAGCGGGCCGGAGTTCGGTAAACACATTGTGTGCGGAATTGTCGTATGGTTCTTCCAGGAAGCTTATTGTTGCCTCTGGACCCGAATCAAGTTGCTTGGGTGACAGGCATTTTGACGTTCTTGCAGATAGGGGTTGAGTAGAAGGAGCAAACAATTTTGCTGAATCGATAGATGTATCGGACGGAAAGTAAGTTGGAGGAATTTCTAGCTTTGGCGGAGCTATAGGCTTTACTACATTATGCTGGGGCAATGAAAGTTCAAGATCATTACCGGTTAGGGGTAGAAAATGAGTTTCTGGTGGAGATATACGGCCTTCATCCGATATTTCCACCACGTGGGACAATCTTTCCAATATCTCCTCTTCTGATTTGGTCCGCTCTAGTCCTTCAGGTTCCAGAGATGCCATTTTGGAGTAATCGGGAGACAGGAGAATGCATTGTTGTATCTGATGGTTGGAGGAAATGTTGAGAAGCGGCCATTATAATACTGTCGATATTGAGACCGACATTAGGAGCCTTTTCCAGCGTCTTTGTGAGCTCTAGCAGTATTAAATAAAGAATACTGAAGTAAATCAATATGATCCTTGAGCATCGCTAGCATGTGAAGGCCGAACAAAGGATTGTGGCATATATCACTAGAAAAGGTATATAGATTGATCGAGACTTCTCGAAAAACTTACGATTCCTTATGAACCTTTCAAAAGTTGTAATAATTGGGCATTGCCATGGATATTACCTCACCGATGATATTTATAACATCTACCATGACTTCGTTCTAAATATATCATTGCGGTGATATTAAAGCCTGAAAGATATAAAGTTAATTGTCAGATAACTCGTACCATCGATTGTTGTGCCAGTATCATGTATATCGTGAGGAAAGAGGCAATTTATACTGATGTTTATAAAAAGCACCTGATTTGGAGCAAGTGGAAAAATCCTTCGCCGAAACTCGGGTTGTGGCCTCGATATCAAGGCACTTTTGAAGTCACATGATCCTCACCTCGCTTCTCAGGATCTTTCAATTCTGCCTCCGAACCTCCCAACTACCTTGAGATCTTCAATTGACGCCCATCATACCTGTCAAGATGTTCACACAAACTGTCCGCGCTTCGGTATGCTATATGCTCAGCTCAAAGTATCAATTTACTAACCGCAGAAGCGCTCTCAAATCGCCCGCGTTGCGAGGCAGCAAATGATCAGCAAGAGAACCTTCATCGTTCCTACTGCTGTTCGTCGTGGTACGTTTTATAATTCTATTTACAACTACTATTTCGCCTCCAAAACTACTGCCAATGGAACACATCATACACGCAAAAATATCCACCAGTCAGAAGCTAATTCCGATCAATAGCGGACCTTGTCCAAGATCTTTACCTTAAGGAATTGAAGAGTTACAAAGTTCCTCAAGTCAAGGCATCCGATGCCGAAGGACAAGTTCTCAAGTTCTCCCCACCTAAGGCTCCTGCATCTCCAGAAGAAACCGATATCGCAAAGGAATTAGCAGCATACGAGGCAAGCACAGTCGAGGTAGAGGGACAAGCCGAGGGAGGTGTGGACGCTAAGGAGGTTGATTGGTTTGAGGAGGAACCTGAGGAGGAGGCTGCACACCACTAGATTACGAAATGATACCGGAGCGAATAACTAAAGCCGCGTGGCAGAATTCAAGGCGCGGAGGTGATGGAGGGGCGGGCAATGTGTACACATAGCGACGTGGTAGAATGAAGTGCGAAATGTACAGTCATCAGACACCTATTTTGAAAGAAGTTCAATCGACTGGACAATCATTCGCATCACATGTTACTATTCCTTCCACGTTTCTGGGAGCAAACTGTCCATACCGTCCATCATGTGACGTCAAAATTGCTACATTTTTTATTTTGGTCCCTTACATTTAATATTGGTCACAACAAACCATGAACGTTTCACGCCAAGTGGCTAGAACGCTTGAATCATGGGAATGCCATCATGATGAATTGCACATAAGAGTACCTAGTATATTAAGTCTATCTGTGGAATCGTTATTCCGCACCATCTACTATAGATATGCGGCCACTTCCTCGTTCGAGATCCCCTGCTACTAGCTGCACGGGCCTTTGCGGGGATACTAAATATCCTCTTCTTCCTCCCCCTTACCTAACATTACTCCCTCCAACAGTTCCCCATCCTCATTATTTCTGAACAACAGGAAATACCATCTCCTACGTTCGCAGTCTAATCTTACATGGAGTACTGCCCATCATGTCTTGATGCTTTCGCTTCATTTACATGACTTTCAAGTGAACCGTTTACCATCCCAATATTAGTCGAGCTATCAGCTACCTCATTCCCCAAAGTCATTTGAATTAATCTCCAACATCCACAGGAGCAGTTCTCTTGATACCCCTTCCTTCTAGCTCATATACCTTTTCCTTCATACTGGTGCCATCCAATTCAAACTTTCCATGTCCCTCCATCTCATGAAAATTGGCAGTCGTTTCTAGCTCCAGTGCATTCGTATCGCCTCGCATTTTCCATGGTAACGTGAGAGGCTGTCCACCTTTGTCTCGATAACGAATGACAATAAACACTGCCACCAAAATAAAAAAGCCTAAGATACCGACGATAATACCGACTATCATAGGCATGCGATTTCTTTTCATATTAGAACGTGATGATGTATCAGTGGGCGCCGATGGGGTGTTTGTAGACGGCGCAGATGATGTCGGGTGTGTGTGCGTCGTGCTGTTAGCCGTACTTGTGGCCACACCTGAGACTGATCCTGAACTCGAGATATCGTTGGTTCCTGTTGTGGTAGTCGAAACAACATGCCCTACTGTTGTTGAGCTACTAATACCATTATCTGCAATGGTACTGCTGACACGGGTGCCGGTGGTGATATCACCGGTGGCATTGGGGTATCTCGTCGTTTTATCGATCCCACTGCTATCATCTCTTTTATTTATTGCAACGTCGTTGACCCAAAAAGCACCCGAAAGTGTCTGGTCACCCTCACAGTCGCTTAAAACTGCCCATGGTGGGAAATGCACATTATTTATATCGAGCCCTGACGGTACAGTCCATTTGTATTCTCCAGAAGATAATGGAACGTTTGCTATTGTTTTCGAATCAGTCTAACCCCAGACATATGAAGATGACGAACGAACAAGCTATTTGAAGAATTGAGCCCCCAGTGCCCGAATCAGTAACCATTTGCTTTAAAGTAAAATTGGTAGTTCCATTATGACGTGGAAGCCATTTGATAGTATAGTTACTACCCGAGAATAGAATATGTTTGTCTCTTGGTGTAAGGATTTCGAGCTCAATGGCATAGTTTGAGTGTAGCAACAAACAAAAAATCGAAATAGAAACATAAACTACGTGAAGATATGGGATCATCGTGATTACATATTTAATGTATCATCCGGAAAGAAACAAAAATTACATTCAACGGTGCTATGGTAAAGGATTAAATGCGACTGAGCATCATTTTACTATTCGTGTAACTTCTGACCCCAGCTTCTAATAGGGGGTTAGAAACTTATGGCTCAATTCAATGCGAAATGAGCATCTTGCTTCCAACCCAATAGAATGTGTTTATATGGCTCAGTAAACCAAAGTGACGCCCAGGATCTTCTTCACAAAGCAGTTAGTGACACGCCCCCAAATTGGTCCTCTGTTGTGTAACACAGCTTACAGCTTAAATCGCCAACATCCCCCAATCATGCATTGAGGTATCGCCCATTTTTGCCTGAAGGAATCTCAAATCATGGTAGTGACCGAGTTTGGTCACATTGGATAATGCAATAGGCATCATGTTTGTGTTATGGCGCTGTCATTAAGGAGTTTGAACCGAGTGGTAATGTCGTATATCTCGTCTTTATTCCGCCTCATTTCTGCCTTTGCAGTCAGCATTCGTATCGATATGTCGTTCCTGCATACTCGGAGAGATTTTATCTTTCTGCAACTTGAATCCCACGAGGTGTGGGAGGGGAGAGAAATCTGCCAATTTTACCCCTTTACAATTTTTAACGCGTGTATTCAGAATCAAGCCTTACGTGCGGTGCGAGTTGATGTGCTCATGTCGATTGTCGCCGCTTATACCATATTTAAAAATGATTGCCCGGTATTCTTATTTGGAGCTTGATACGATACTGTCATTTTTAATCGCGCGTATCTTCATCTTGCTGCCTCTTTCTTTGAGTTACAAGGTCAATACCAACCTTGATATTGCGCTATAAACTAGTGACATACTAGCAATAAGTTTCCTTGTCACACTACAAGTTACTTCTTGAAACAGTTATGGTGCACATCTATTCCTTCAAGATTACCAGGGGCATTTTAATAAATTTCCAATAGCCTTGGAACCCGCGAATAGTCTATAAAACAACTCCATATTTGCACCTGCTTCTTACATTCTTTACGTCGATGCCCTCCAATCGTTAGCTTCGTATAGTTTTGTTGCATATCTGTAAGTCTTCAATACAAGACATATCCTAACAAGCCTTGACACTATTGATAGTGATTCCCCATGATCGCCGCACTACACCCAACTAAATCAATTATTAACAACCCCATCTCCTCTCCATTATCATCCAATCACATTTCTCAAAATGATTTGTTGCACATCTACACCTTTAAGTTTACAAATCTCATTGCGGGTATAAACTCAATATTAGATGAAATGAGGCGGTAAATGATAAAGTTTAACTAGTGACGTTTAGTCTAGAGTTTAGTACGGGAAGTCTGAGACTTTACTAAACTAATCATCACTACAACCCATATTGTCTTACACATCATCAGATCATAGGTTCGGAATTCATTTGTTGCATATCTACGACGTACACTCACTCTTAATGTTACACATATTATCTGACATGAGTGCGAATGTCAAACTCGGTATCGGGGGTATAGAACGGCAGATTATCGAGTTTTATTAATAATGTTTAAATTGGGGTTTAGTACAGGGAGTCTAACTTAAGCTAGTTCATGGTTAGCTTATCTTCACTTTCTTCATATAAGAGGTCATAGAGCTAGAATTATCAGGGTGCTGGTTTCTATGTGGGTTAGAAACTGGGACGCTATTATAGCGCATGGTTTTGCTTCGAGGTTGGGTTTGGCTGCCAGGCTGGTTGTCGATAGTAGCGCTCCCTTATGTAGTGGTTTGTGTATGTGATATTATGGTAATATAAAGAATGGTTTCGAAGTAGGAGTAGGATATTTAGTAAATTACATCTAATTCACCAAGTCCCAATATTAATCCTGATACTACAAATTTCTTCTTTCAGAAACCTGGTTGTGATTTACTCTTTGATAATTACATACCTCCTCTTTCAATACTACGCTTGCGATTCCCGTGCTCATCTCCTGGTTCCCGATCAGCTATCTCTGATATTCATATTCCCCAATTCCCACATCTAGAGTATATCATAACTCCCCCCCCTCCCTCTCTTCCTCTCTTCCTCTCTTCCTCTCTTCCTCTCTTCCTCTCCCTCCCCCCCTCATAACAAACAACAAGCCAAACCACAACCCAACCCAAACCAAACAATAACTAAACAAAAATCCATCCCCACACCAATAGACTCCAAATCCGATGCACAATCCACGCCGCATTCCCATTAGTAACTCAATCACTATACCAACCATGTCAGACGATTATAGTCTCGCTGTAGAGCTATTAGTCTGTCTAGAGAATTTTTTCTTTCTTTTCTTTCCTTTCTTTCCTGTCCGTCCTTATACATCCACACACATTCGAAAAAATCCAAATCCTGTACTACATTTTCTCCACTCTACTTTCTGTGTGCGTAGTAAACGGAGGGAAGAGGAGAGGAGAGGAGAGGAGAGAGAAATAGTAAACAAGAGAAAGAGGACTTGGAAGAAGGATGTGTGAGAGGTGATGAGATGAGATGAGATGATGTGGAGGTTTCTTTAAAAGAGAGAGAGAGAGAGAGAGAAAAGAAAGAAAAGATGCTAGGATACCGGTGCGATGTTGAAATAGAGGATGAATGTGCAAGAAATATAGATGGATGCGCAGATGGATGCACAGATAGATAGATAGATAAAAACATAAACTTTAAAAACCAAACATTGAATAAATAAATCTCATTACTGAATAAATAGATAGACAACCAACATCTCTCCCTTCCTCCCTTCACATTCACCCATACATCAGTCATACAAAATATATCCACCCAACGCCATCTAGATCCATGAATACGTAGTCTAGAAACTAAGAGAATCAAAAACCAACCAACTCCGTGATTTCATTTCACAGTCTCCATTAGAGTATTTCCGCTTCCATTCTGCTCTTTCACTTGCTCGTCACTCACTCACTCACAGAATCAATCCCTTATCAACCTTCACACTTCTCCTTCCTCCATCTACACTTTCCACCCCCCATTTTCCCTTCCATTCTCTCTCCCTCTCTCTCGCTTCTTCAAAAGCCCTTCTACACTCTTCGGGTAAAACATCAAGTACATCTTCACTAACTCCACTTAAGCCATCCATACCCATAAGATTATCTCCTGCACTCCCATTCAAATTTCCACCCGAGCTCATATCCCAACCCGCACCATCTGGACCTGGAACGCCGTAATGTGTTGATGGTGCAGATTCCATATACATATCTACTATCATGAAATTTCGAGAAAAGAATGGTTTGACTGGTGGGAAGAGTGTTGGTAAATCTGCAGATGAGGATTGTGGTTCGTTGTCGTCTATTTGTTCCCAGCGGGCATGAGTTGGTTGCATAGTTCGTGGGTATTGCATGATATTTGTATGGGGATCGTAGATACCGTTCAGGTTTTGACGACGAGCGGCTGAAATTGCGGAGTTGAATCGACTTTTGGGATATGTTAGTAAGGGAATCAAATTGCATTGTGGAAAAGAGAAAAAATGAGTAAACATACCTAGCTTCTCGAGCATGTTCCAACATCCAGTTAACATCATTAACCATAATCTTTCTCTTCTTACCATCAATCATCTTCCCGGTTTGTTGCGGGACAGTGGGTTGACCGGAATGATATACTGAACTTGCTCCATGCCATGCAACGTATTGGTTTTTGTTATATGCTTCTCCATCTTTGATTGCATCGTTTGGATCAGCCAAAGAACCTTCTTCAACTCCCTCTTCCCTTGCTTTCGTAACCTCATAATCATCTGTGATTCTCTTGCCCCCAACAATAATTTGAGCTCCGAATTCGCGGAAAACTGATCTCGCTGTAACAATTCCAATAGCTCTTCCTTTATAAGAATGTGGAATAAGTTCCCGTTCGATCATATCCCTCTTCTCCTCCTCATCAATAATAATTTTAAACAACCTCTTATGCTTCGCGAAGAAAAGATAACTATCCCTGAATCCCACACAACGTGCTGGTTCGGTCGATAACATATAAAGTCTCTTTCCTCTTCCATGAACGGTAAAAGTCCTGCAACGATATTCTCGCCCATCTTGTAGATAACCAAGCTTATCAACCTTTTTCTCTCCTTCCGCATCCTCTGGTAGTTCCACTTCATCATTCACAACGTCCATCATGTTTCCCTCTTTATCAACCGGTTGTTGTGTAACATGACTAGGACCGCCTCTTCTAGCGCCTCGTCCACCACCTCTAAAACCTCTTCCTCTACCTCTTCCTCGACTTGGTGTAGGTGCTTCGGAGGTGGTTCCATCATCTAAATCCCATCCTGGAGGTTTAATCTTGGGAGGTCTACCTAGACGCTTCTTACGAATGGTGGTTTCGGGAGCAGGGGTGGCTGGAGCAACTTCTTCTTCGACTTCTGATTCTACGGCTTCCTCTTCCTCTTCTTCGTTTTCATCTTCATCTTGTTCGGGAGGTGTACCAGGATCAGATGGTGGTGCATCGATTATGGGATCATCTTCGGGGTCATCGTACGTTTGTGGTGTATTTTCTGTATGGAAGGGAGATGGAGTTAGAATTGTCTCAAGGAAATAATGTTATGCGCCAGATCAAATAGTAGAAGCAACTCACTCAATGCAGCAGCGGCATTTTTGGCAGCAGCTCTACCAGGTCGTCTACCCATTTTAAAAGTATTTTTGAGGATCAATTAATCGAATTCGTGCTTCAATGAATGTGTTGGTGAGCTTGACGTCGCGCCTTGCGACGCGAATTGAAAGTCGGCCGCTTGAACAAATTCCGAGAAGCACGTGGAAAAAAGGCTAGGCTCAAAATGGCCATTAGTCATGTGACCGAGATCTCACCAAGAAATGTATCACTCTATCTTATCATTTTCCCGCTGCACCTGCTTACCATTCGGGGTTTCATAGTAGGTCTCGGTGGGATCTAAAATCACAAGATAAGGTCTTTCTACTACAAGGGTTCGGTTTTGACAAACACTGACAGATGATGAGAAACATAAGATCAAGCCGACCCCCCTAGAATGGTTCCGGCTCATGTCGGATATGAATCACCTGGACTGTGTTTCTCATCTTCGTATTTTGAATTGAGTTCTGTACCCAATTGCTTGTACTTTACTTTTCAAGGTTTCCATGTTAGGATCACAACAGTATCGTATATAATGGATGCACGAGTACTGCACATGCAACGAGGCATCTAAAATTACCTTGTGAAGGACGAACATTCTGTACAGAGTATGCAGGCTGTGGTAGCTGAATGCGTAATGCGAGTTTCCATCGGAGGCTTCATATGTTCGCATCGCAGCATCGCAGCATCGCATCGCATGGCATTGATTTTATGTTTTTATGGGTCACAACATGCGGATATACTAGGTAGTTCTTCAAATACTATATGATTACCAGATTGAAGGGTTTTGGGAATAATCCTTACCCGATACCTGTCCCAAGAATTCCAAATAATAAAGTTATTAATGCAGAAAACATTCGATCCCTTCCCTTCCCTTCCCTTCCCCACCGTCTGACGGCAGAAATTGAAGATTGAAGTTGGTGATATTGGCATATTGCAGACTTTTGGTGTCATATTGCAGACTTTGGTGTGGGCCAATGGGAACCAAACCCTGGATGGGCACATGATCTTAAGCTTGATGGTCTTAAGTCAGCTTGTCTAGGATGCAGCTTGTGAAGTATTGAGTTAAGTAGTCGGAAGGCAAAACAAGTATTCTAGATAGGAGACCAATAATCTTCTTGTGCACGCTGAACCTGAAAAGGTATTGGGGAATCTAGATAAAGTCTGATAGTCCGATATGGATTTGGCAATGATATGGATTTGATTGCCTTGATTGCCATACTCTGTGCATATGAATTTGTAATTGTAAGATCGAGTTACCTAGATAGGGTCTTGATTCTTGATTCGTTGTTGTAAGAATACTTTTCTTGAATCTTGATCAACCACTTCTTGGCGAAATAGACGAAAATATACGAACTAGAAAGGTTCAGCTCCAAACCTTAGCAGTTGGGGCAAATCTTTGTGTATGTGAGGACTGTTGTAAGTTGTAAGTTGTAATTTATAGCTATTAACTGCTTAAATACAAAAGCTGTTACTCAATTCCATGAAACCTTGTAACCCGTGTCAGGACTCAGGACTCAGGACTCAGGACATCAAAACACGGGTTGTGTAAGGCTTAATATGACGTAGTTGTGTTGTAACTAGTCAAGGAAAGAGAAAGTTTTGTGCTTTCCAATCTGGTTGGAGTTGGAAGGTTGTGTATTTGCCATTCGTCTCATTGAATTATGGTTGAGAGTATTTTTATTGATTTTTTGAGTCGATGGCTTGAGGCATTTGCTTGGAAGAAGTTGCTTGGTGCTTGGGTCAAAGGTACCAAGTCACAATACAGATGGAGGAAGAGAAAACAAAAAGGAATTTTATATATCATATGTTGAATGTCAGATTGTAAATCATAGGTTCGGAATGAAAAGATTAGATGAAGGAGGTAACCGATTTCTTGAGTGTTTCTCAACTACAACCTACAACCTTCAGATGTACATGATATACATGAGTAAGTGAGTTTTGATAACAACTCTTATTTATGTGAGAGGAGAGCAAAGTTGTATTATGAATCAAATAAGACGACTGACTGCGCTGTCATCAATCAATACTCATCATCATCATCATTATCATTATTACAACATCATCATCATCATCGACCCCATAAAGACTCCACTCCCTCCTTATCTATCTTCACCTCCTTACTATATTATGCATTGGACTAAATTGATTTCCATACCACGGACGGTTACTTAATACTCGATATTTATTTACTTTTTAGCAAATTCGTATTCGATCGAATACATTATCACATCAATATGTAAAGAGGGAGACAGATAATTTCACTCTTCTGTTATATTCCCTTTTTCGTTTTTCCTGTTTTGCAACGTTCATATAGCTATATACAACATACATATATATATATGTATCTATATCTATATATACATATACATATACCTTGACTACTCTCCTTTCTCTATTTATACCTATGTTATCTGAGATCTCATAAAATATTGCTAATATACACATTTCTCAATCCATCAATCCGATCTCGTCTTACTCATCCATTCAATCGCTTCCACGAACATTCAAGCAAGTACTGTACTCTGTACATAGTCCAGTTTCTACAACAGTTTGACGGCTGAGACTGTTAACTCCTTCACTTCACCCTTCTGATTCCCGCTGGCCTCATAAAATCCAAAGAAGAGTTGCAAACACACAATTGGTGAACTGACACGACCTTAAGAACGAACCAGGTGGTTATCGAAATTAAGAAAATCAAGCCCGAAATATAAATAAATAAATAAATAAAAAAGATAAAAAAGATAAAAAAGATAAAAAAGATAAAAATAGGCGAGCAACTTCTTTCGAACTTTGACTTTGACTTTGTCTTGACCTTCGACTTCGCCTTCGCCCGGACAGCCTTAGGACAATTTAGAAATTGGTTTAAGAAATCAAGAAGAACAGACCCTGATTCAATTCTTTTCCCTCTCTTACCCAATTCTCCAAATTTTTTCAAGAAGGGAACCCTAAATTTCAACTCAATTATTTGAAAATATTTCAAGGGAAAAACAAAAAGAAGAGGAAAATCTCTTTCCAAAGTATTTATTTTCAAAATAATACAAAACTGCGGCTCATTTCTTGATTGTTCCTTTCAAAATCCGATACGATCGATACATACATACATACCATACATACATACATACATACGGGAACGAAGGAGTCAAAAAAGTAGTTGATCGAGTTAATATCTTTTCTTTCCTACCCGTCGGTCAAAACTACTGCGGAACCCACTATCAACAAACCTATGACCTACCTAGGTACTTAAATAAGTACATCTCGAGTCCCAGCTAAAGAAGTATGGGGGGGGGGGGGGGGGGGGGGGGGGGGGGGGGGGGGGGGGGGGGGGGGGGGG